>CM076577.1:574064285-574624933 GCA_034641835.2 Pinus albicaulis
GTTATCAATTATTCTTCTACACTATTATTTTACCAGATCTAACATTTCTATAGATTTAAGTATATCATTTAAATGTCAAGTTTAATTTATTATAATTTTATATTTCGTGTTTGTTTAATTTTACATATAAATTATTTGTATGAGTTGAAATGTAAAAGGTTTTGAATTGATGTTGTTAGAGATAATAGAAAAATGAAAGTTCTATATTTTTGTGATTTTCAAGGATGTGCTATAGAACTCGTTGTTTTCTAATGTGAGTGACTTGGAGTTAAGTGGGAGCCTTTTACCTCTAGGTTGTTCTACTTATTTAGTCTATCAATCCCATTTCTATATCATGCAATACTATCATGTATTTGGTGTGTGGATTTAGTGTAATTTAATAAATGTCTCTCACTAGAGAGTTCTTCCATTTATTTGTGTCTGATTTTTTTAAAAATTTTGGTATCAAAGATTGGGTTATCGATGTTGTGTAGACTTGAAAACAAATAGTGACAAAAGCGAAATGGAAAAACTTGATGATGAGAGACTTTTATTAAATCGGGCTCAAACCACACACTAGATACATGATCAAGTCACATTATACATCGATGTGATAAATGCACTAGATAAGAAAAACTTCGAGGATAAAGAATCCTACTCAGTTACAACATACTTGCACAAGAAAATAATGATTTCTAGAACACGACCTAAAAGTGCACACAATCTAGAACTTTCTTTTCTTTATTATATTTAAGTCTCCCCCTTAATGGAGAGATGAAATGTTTACCAAAACTAACATATATTAACATAATGTAACCTTATAATTTCCTATAGGATTAGTAAATATTTCTACTGCATTACCATTTGTAATACAATAGATTTGACCAATTTCCTTTGAAAACATATTTTCTTGTACACAATGATGTTGTGTTTCAATATGTTTTGATATTGCATTATATACTAGGATGTTCACCATTTTGATAGATCCTTGGTTGTTAGATTTGATAAGTGTTGACCCTTCTTGTTTTTCTCCCATGTATTCAAGAATTATTCTTAGTTGAATTACTTCACAAGTTGAAGTACATAAGGGATTATACTTAGCTTTAGTAGATGAAAAAGAAACATTTGGTTGTTTCTTGCTTCTCCATGACATAATATTGGAAAAAATATTGAATATATAGCTACAGGTGGACATCCTTTCACCTGGAACTCCTAACCAATCATAACTTGAATAACATGTCAACTCAACATTCAAATTATTAGTATATTCAATACCAAATTTTTAGTTGCCCCAAAATATGGAGGGACTCCCTTGTCTACTTTCCAATGAATTTCATGTGGCTCAACCATTAATTGAATAAGTATGCTAATTCAATTTGCAATATATATCCTAGTTGTAGATAAGTCATTCATACTTCCCACCAACATTCTATACAATTTTCCATTCATTTCTTTTGTCTCATTATTAATCTTTATTTTAACCTTCTATTTCATTTGTGTACATCTTTCTTTACGCCCATTCATGTTAAATATTCTTATTAATTCTTTTCTATATCTATTTTATGTGACCAAGGTTCTACTAGTATCTCTCCAAACATCAAAACCTAAATATTAATACAACTCTCCAAGGTCAATTTTAAATTCCTACAATAGAAAATTTTTGATCTTTTCAATTAAATTGGTAGCATTTCTTGTTATGATAGCATCATCAACATATATAGAAATTAAAGAAATATGTCCTTTTTCATCCCTCTATTTAGATATCTTTACGTCTAATAAAACCCTATTGAGAGAAGCATTTATCAATATTCACATACCAGGGCCTAGGTGCCTACTTTAGTCCATATAATGATATATTTATCCTAAAAACAAGATGTGCTTTTGCCTATTTTACCAAACCTTCTCATTCAACAAACTAATAGATTTCTTCCTTTAATTCTCCATTTAGAAATCTTGACTTGACATCTAAGTGATTTAGATTCTAGTGATGCTTAGTAGCCAATGTAATCATCATTATGATTTTTTTCATATTAGCGACAAGTGAAAATGTTTATTCATGATATAACGATTATTTTTGTCAATATCCATTTGCTAATACTCTAATTTTTTATTATCAATAGTTCTAACAACAATAAATTTAGTTTTTAATAACAATTTTGAGCCTATCGAAACATTATATTTAGGAAATTATTTCAATTACCATGTATTATTTTTCATAATAGAACCATCTTCTTGTTTCATGAAATCTATTCATCCTTTACGATATTCAGCTTGTTCACAATTTGAAGGCTCAACTATGATAATAAATTGAGTCCTAATGGATAATATTTATACTTGATTGTTGTCTTAATTTTCCTTATTTATCACCTTGATGTGGGTGAGTATCCTAATACTAACACCTACCCCATTAATGAGGATCATCATGCTTAATTGGAGCAGATGGAAGGGTGTGTGGCGGCAAGGTGTCAACGTGAAAAAGAGGTTACAACTATTAGTGTCAATATTTGCATCCTTCCACCAGCGATCAAATAAAATCTTTCATATCATGTTAAGGGTGCCATTCTGATATTTCTGTCATTACATTAGGTCATCATGCAAAAATTGGTCACTTGGTGCAGATTTAGGTCAGACCTAACTCTTTTCAGAAATTTCATTACTTGCTAGCTCATTTCACCACTTTCCTAGGTGTACATTAGTCATGAGTTGCCATTATCATTTCAGTATTTTCATCATGAAGATCATTTAGTCAGAGTATCCATTAGGTATTAGGGTTTTCAAGGTCCTTCAAATAACCATTTTCATGCATAAAATACGAGAAAGTAAAATAATCACAATAAATACATTTTATTATGAAAGTTTTATTTGTAAATTAAATCACAATTCAATATGTAATTTTATGTTTCTTAATATGGAATAGATTATCATGATTCCAAGATAGTTGCATACAAAAGGTTCCAATCAACCAAATAAGTCCAATTTCCTAAAGCCCATATTGTTCAAAATCCATCAAAATATCAAATCCAAAGACGAGGTTCAAAAGGTAAAGTGCAATGTCAAAGTTGAGTTCAAAAGGAAATGTGGGTCCCAAAGCCAATTTATGAAATTTCACAAAGTATAAAGGGCCATCAAAGACAAAAAATACACTCATTTGCATCCTCATTCATTGAGCTCTCAAAATCCCAAGTCAAAAATCAAATTTTGAGAGAGAACGTCGATTTTTTTTAAGGTGTTGCGCTTTTACCTAGGAGGCGCTGCACCCTGCTTAAGGTCAAGTTCAAACCTTCATTGCAAGTGGTCCAACCATAAATAAACGGTTTTTTCAATCAATTGAAAGTAGGTTAAACTTATAAAATCCCTCCATTCACTTTATGATAGTGAATTTATGGTGAAAAATTACCTCACTCACTATATCAAGTTTTAAGCCAAGAAACCCTAGATTTCACCATTTGAATCCAAGATTGTTTCCCCTAGACCATATTTTCCCTTCCCACACTCCATAGTCACTCCACCTATCCTTGCATCACCTTATCTCTCATTCCAAAATACCATTTCCTAAAATCCTTATCCTAGACTACATTTTCCTAGGCAGTCCCACCATATCCCTATAATCAAATTCCCTACCCTATCTCCCTTAGTTTTTCTATCCCCCACCACTTCCCTAATATCCCTAACTCCCTTCCCTGATTCTCTAAATTTTCCTACAATAATCCCAACTACCTAAACCTACTATCTTATGCCCCTTTCCCTTCCCCTTCCCTAGGGTTTCAAAACAAGACAAATACTACGGAGGAGGAAAGACATATTATGGAGGATGAAATGAAAATAGAAGAGGAGAGGAGACACCAAAAAGGATAGAGGATTTTGAGGCTTGAACGATCCAAAACTAGATAAATTTTTTCCTCGCCCATGATAGTCAATTGCTTCAAAATGTGGGATGTTTTGACTTCTCTGAAATGGTCCAAAGAGTACAACGTCACCCTGCTTTGGCGACAGTTTTCATCTCTAACCTCAAAGACAATCAAGTGATCATTGCAAGATTAACCTTCACCATTTCCACAGATATTATTGTTGCAACCACAAGGATACCCAATTTGGTTGAAAAATGGTTTAAGGCTAAATATGTAGATGCCCAGTATTATGAACCATTTCGCAAGCCAAGGTACAAAAATGATAAAACGAAAGTATTTCCTTTCAGTCACCTACTTGATAGATTTTCTCCCATGATGAATATCATCATGAAATATTTCACTTGTGAGGGAATATTCTCCAGATTATATTCCTATCACATCAGACTGCTCACGAATTTCAGTAGGGTGAAATTTATCAACATCCCTCATATTTGTACATGAGTATTGGCAAAAAGTAATACATAGTGGAGTACAGAGAGTATGAACATAAGATGAAAAGCCTCTTTCATCACTCTCTAATAAAAATAGTTGTCCTTTGTCATATCAATCAGCTAAACATTTCATGGAAGACCTTCATTGAGAATGATGTCTTCAATACTCCACCACCTCATCCTGCTAGACAATTCCACCACTAGTATCAGTGTCTCAAAGACAAGCAGGTTCATATAGCAGGGCTATAGTGAAAGAGGCCAAAGAAGTCGAAGAAACAAAAAATTTCAAAACCTACCATAGGGGACCTAGGAAAATTTTTTCTCCAAATATTGTGGAAGTGGCCTTGCCTTCTTCATTAGCAAATAAGGTACATCAAGATGAGTAGCAAGAAGAGACGGTTGTCCATGAAGAGGAAAATATTCATGAGGAGGAAAGAGACTTTGAGCTGATGGACTTGGATGACCAAAATGATAATGAGGCTTAAAATATAATCATCGAAGAGAAGTATGCCATGATCAAAGAATTTGAGGACAACATGGAAAGAGCCCAATTTTTCATATCATTCCTAGAACAAGAGACCAAGCAGCTGAAAGACAAGCAAGTAGTTATGGAGTTAGAGCTGTTAAAGGAAAAAAGACAAGACAAGAAGGGTAAGGAAATTATGGCACCTAATTACTATTACCATTATGATAATAAAACCATCAAGAAAATACTGGAAAAAAGAGGTCTGAAGAGAGCTCTAGAGAAGGAAAAACATGAGGTAGAGAAACTTAGTTTTGAGGAAAGGATTACAAAGGAAGTAGAAGATGACAGAGAGGTATGGCTAGACAGAGTTGACCTCCACCTTGAGAAGCTCCTCCTCAAGGAGAGAAAAGACAACAAGAGGCTTAGACACATTTCCAACTAGTAGATCACTAGAAACAAGAGCTGCAACATCAAACTCAAGCAATTGAAGGAAAAATACAAGAAAACCCTAATCAAGAAAAAGGAGGAGGATAAACTTGATATCATTACTTATGCCTCCTTGATTTATTGGAACACATCATAAACACTCTATCTACCAATTTTGAAGGTTTTTGGGTAAGTTTTAGCAATTTTTGGCATTTTGACAAATTTTGACAGTTTTTTAGCACAGTCCACCTGTTAAAAACACAACACCTAGGGCGATGCAATCTTTCTAGGAGCCTCCAAATGAAAAATAGCCACAACCATTAGATTCATATGGCCTTATAAATCAAATTTTTAATATTTTCACACAAAATTTTGACATTATGATAGGGATAAATGGCCCAAAACACCAAAACAATCACCTTTCTGCCTCAATTTTTAGGCTAGTGCTACACTTTTCACCAGTCTTGGGATATTCGACTTTTGAGGGCCTTATTTTCATAATTTTTAGAACTTAAGGGAAATTTCGGAAGCTAGACATGAGGATATTTCCAATGACCCATCATGAGCACAATTTGGACTTCAGGAAGGCCTCCAAAACTCACCTTGAAGTTGGCGTTGCACTTCTACTTCAGGCGCTGCACTTTTGCCAGTTGCCTGATATTTTCCAGTTTTTAAGTTTTTCTTAGTTGCTGATAGAATTTATGATTTTTTACTGATTTAATTCATCCTTTTAAATGTAGTTATGCCTTAAATAGTTACTAGAGGGTAGATACATTGGGTAAATGTGGATTTTTGGATAAATGAATTAGTTTCATCAATGTTAGGGATGATTTTGTTGACCTCCTTAATCTTTGGGTTTCTAGTTGAGCACTTTCTGGATCAATTCCTCAAGTCATGGATTTGACTCTTGAGCTCGGTAGAATTAATTCTGGTCTATATTATTCACTTATTTTCTCATACCAAGGGTTGGATGATGTTGGATTGATATTGGAACACTTTTTGTAATCGGATTTTTGGCTAATAATAACAGACTGAGTTGCAACTATTTTGATGGAATTCTTGTGGTTAAGTAATTTGACAATTTTTCTTCTTATGTTATCCAAATGTGTGAATGTATTGTGATTCATATTCATTCCATTTCTAAATTTAATTGTTTACTAAGTCAGAAAGACAAAATTCATTAAGCTTATGCTCTGTTTTGTTGGAATAGTTACAAACTGTTTCATCTTATTCTTAGTAGAGAAAAATTCATATCTCTTATGCTCTTCTCTCAAACCCTAGAAGTTTAAAACACTTCATCAAATATCCTTTTTTGTTGAACTACTTACCTACCTTGCTCCATCAGATCCCTGAAATTCTGATCCTTGTTTGCCTTGACCTAATTTCTTCCCTGACCTATTCACCATCCAACACCTCAAAATTCAATCAACCAAACCCCTGTACTACTATACCTAGCCTAATATCTCATTGATCTAGTCATATTGGCTGATATCCAGTGGAGAGAGCCCTCTCATACCTAGTAGGTCTAGCTACTTGGGGAAATATTGGTTTGTGGTTACCTTTGCTGGTCTCTTCTCAGCCTCAGAGATCCAGTGGAGTGATAACATCTTGGCGACCATACCAGTGACTAAAGTGACATATATTCCCTAGTTGTACCATTAGTTCTTC
Source organism: Pinus albicaulis (assembly GCA_034641835.2). NCBI lineage: Eukaryota > Viridiplantae > Streptophyta > Pinopsida > Pinales > Pinaceae > Pinus > Pinus albicaulis. The sequence goes on from CM076577.1 coordinate 574,071,164, forward strand.
AAATTCTTGGCCTCTTGATGATATGTCAAAGATTTCATCGAGGTTGATCTAAAAAATTTGCAGAGAACCAAGTTGCGGAAAAGTGAACATTCTGGCTTCGATGAGATACACCAGATCAAATCCTGATTCTCACCTAGCTGATCCAGTCGAAGATCCAGAGAGGATTTTTCAGAAACATAAATATGAAGGTGCAGAAATTCGATCAAATATAATTCCATTGGTAAGATCTTCTTCACTTCCTGCAGAAGTTTTATCTCTTGATGACACGCCTTTTGATTTAAAATTTGAGTTGTGTTTGTTTCGATCTAAGTATGAAACCTCATTATCTAATATATTCTTTGACCAATTAAGGATTTTTTAGGTAAAATAATTATATGAGATGGCTCTTAATCCGTTGAAACTTGAAGAAAATTTACCCTTTGAAGAAACTAAGTCTGAATCAGAATTTGAAACTAAAGTCTGAAGTCAATTCTATAGGCTTGAAATTTTAGCAAACCAACTTCAATACCTATCAGAAAAATCCATAATACAATATCAACAAGAGTCAATATCTATCTTGACACAATCATAGTCAGTTTTTGCTTCCTCATCTGCACCATCTACTTCATTATCTATTCAGACAAATCCTCCTATTGTCACTCTTGTATTTCACTCAACAAGAATTATGGCCATACTTTCACCCCTCATCTTACTAGGTCAATTTCATGCCTTACCATAAGGTTATGGCTAGATACTCCCACTTTTTGATGAAAAATTTTCAATAACTGCAAAAAAGCACATATTTAAAGTCACTAACTTTATTGATTTGGAAGAAGTAGATGAAGACGGTGCTAAGAGAATCATAGTTCAGATATTTTCCGGAGAAGTTAAATTCTAGTTTAGATCATTAAATGCAAACTCCATAGCCACTTCAAACCATCTAGTATATGCTTTCATAGCTAGATGGGATGTAAATAAAAATCCATTACAAATCCTTTCTGAATACAATAATCTAAAAAGGGAACCAAATGAATCAGTACAAGATTTCACTAGCCGATTCAACAGAGTATAAAATTTCATTCCCAATGAGATCAAACTTCCTGCAAGGTTGGCCCTCTTTCATTATCGAGATGGTTTTGATCCGGACATGGCCTATCATTTATGAGAAAGGAATAATGCTACATTAGAAGACATGAAAAAGAATGCAATTAGTGTAGAAGCTAATTTGTCCATTAAGAAGTCAAAAATTAAAGGCGGGAGGAGAGTAATTATCAAAGAAGAACAATCCTTGTCCTTTGATGTAAAAATAAAGACCTTGATAAGAACAATAGAAAGGATGGTTGACAGGATGTCCATTACAGAAAAAGAGTCGGAACCAAAAGTTAGAAATCCTAAGTTCAGAGGACAACAATGGTAGCCTCAATTTAGAATCAAGCAAAGAGAACAGAGGGCATCGAAGAAACTAGCACAACTGTAACAGATTCAGAAATCCTTGCAGCAAAAATATGCTCAAGGAGGTGAGGAAGAAGAAGAAGATCATTTTGTTGAAGAAAACCTCTTTTTTACAGCTGATGGCCAACCCATATTTTTGACTAAAAATGAAGAGTATGTCAAGAAGATGGATGTGCCCAAGGATGAAGACTATATTTTAGCCCAGGATCATCAGTTGGAAATTGAATATGATGATTATCAGCAAGGTTACTTGAATGCCCTCATATCACAGCAGAGGCAGTACACATTGAGGGGTAGATATGTCTCAATAACTCCAATTTAGAAGCGGGAATATCCACAAAAAGACACTCAGCAGAAATAGAATTCCTAGGGTAATCAGAATAAAGGAAAAAAACCTACAGCTACAAGTCAGAACAAGGATAATCAACCATATACAAGTTCATTGGGTAAAGAAAAGGGCATCCGAAATAAATATGATACATCGAAGGATGATTCCGACAAAAGAGACATCATTAAAAATGTAGACAAATCCATTCCTTTAAGCTTAGAAACTAAAATTTCCAAATTGCAAGTGTCAATACCTTTAACTGAACTTGTCAAGAACAATTAGTATAAGTCTCATGTAGCCAAAATGTTAAAAGTAGATCCTTCATCTGATATACTTAATGTCAAAAATGACCAGCTTGAACATATCTTTGTTCCAGCAATATATGGTCAGTTAGAGGACATCAAAGTTCCCCCATTTTATTTGAGTATGAGAATCCACCAAAATATCCTTCACAATTCCATGCTCGACTCTAGAGCTTCCCACAATTTGATGTTGAATGCCATTATGGAGAAAATGGGCCTAAATATCACTCGTCCTTACCATGACTTGTATTACTTTGATTCGGGTAGAGTCCGTTGTCTAGGTCTTATTAAGGATTTAGTAGTTTCCCTTAAAAAAATTCCAGCAAATAATGTCTTGATGCATGTGGTGGTGGTTGATATACCACCATGATTTGGTATGTTGTTGTCTAGATCTTGGGGAGCGAATTTGAGAGGCACTTTGCAACTAGATTTCTCTTATGCCACCGTCCTAGTTTTTGGGAAATTGAGAAAGTTGTACCGAGAAAGGAAGATGAAGTACATCATAACTAGCAAAGAGAAGCCTAATAATCATTCAATTAATGTTGTACATATAGATTTAGAATCATTTATTTTTTTCAATTATAATGGCTTGAGTGATGTAGATAGTCAACTAGTAGAAGTAGAAGAGATTCCATAGATTTATAATTGTATTATAAAAATTTTAGACAAGGGAAATGAGAATATGCTAAGTCCTTTAGAATAGTCATCAAATAATGCAAAGAAAAGTTCAGATCAGAATCAAGAAGTGGCCTGGAAAGTTGAGACATAACAAAAATCAGGATACCGAAAATTGGATGATGAAAATGGTTTATGGACCATGTATTTTGATGGTTCCTTGGGGAAATATAGGGCAGGCATCAGAATTTGGATCAGCGACCCTCGTCATCAGCCTAGTAAGATTCCTAATAATTTTAGATTATGTTCATACAAATTGGTGTTTGATTGTTCTAAGAATCAGGCAGAATATGAAGCATTCATTACCGGTCTCAAGATCTTGAAAAAGTTTGGTGCAAGAATAATTTTAGTATATTCCGACTTCTGACTTGTGATAAAACAGGTAAAAGGGTAATACCAAGCCAAGAATCCATGAATGAGAGCATACAGGAATGTTGTATTGGATATCCTAAATATGTTTCCCAAACATACATTTTCATTCTCCTTCTGGCTCCACCTACAATACATACCAGTCAGTCACATGATCAAAATATTTAACATACTTATTAAGAAATGATACATTGAAAACATCATGGACTTTCATTGTCGGAGGCAGTGCAAGTTAATAGGTTACTATCCCAATCATTTCAAAAAATTAGAAAGGTCCACAAAACTATGGCATCAACTTGGCACATGATCCAATCCGCAAGGAGCTATTCTTTGGTTTGATGTGCAAGTACACTTGTTCCCCAACCTGGAAATCCTTAAAAAACATATTCTGATCTGTATATTTTTTCTTCCTATCATGTGTTTCTTTCATATTCTTCTTGATTACCTGCACTGACCTCTCTGTCGCTGCTAACATGTCTAATCTAGTCAATACCATGCTCACTTAATCGCTCAAACTGATGGGAGTGTTACAACTCCACCCATACAATGCCTCAAATGGAATCATCCTCAATGATTGTTGGTACCCATTGTTGTAGTAAAAATGTAGTAGTGGAAGATACTCCTCCAAATTTCATTGTTGATACATCACATACATCCTCAACACTTTCTCCAATATCTTTTGGACCCTCCCAGTCTGTTCATCTATCCATGGATGATGAGTTGTAATGAAGGTCCACTCTATACCTAATCCTGCAAAAAATTCCTTCCAAAACTTGGAAGCAATTTTTTCCTCCCTCTCTAATACGATATTCTTTGGAACACCATGCAATCTTACCACATCTCGAATGAACACCAGTTCCACACCACAAGTTGAATATGTAGTCTTCACTAGAATGAAGTGCACAACCTTTATCAACATGTTCACAAAAACCATGATGGAATCATGCTGTTTGGATGTCATAGGCAAACCTATGATGGAATCCATGGAAATTACCTCCCATTTCCATTCTAGAATTATAATCAACTGTAGTAGTCCACCTGGATGCTTACCTTTCTGGAATTATAATCAGATGTAGTAGTCCACTATTCCAAGCATCTAGCCACAAAATTAGATATGTCTCTCTTCAAATTCGACCAATAGTAGAACTTATTCACTATTGTCAATGTCTGTTGATATCTCGAGTGACATGAATATAGTTTCACGTCAAACTCCCTCAAGATCACCTTCTTGAGTTCACTATTTTCTAACACATATATCCTGTATCTAAACCTGATCAAGCCATTTTTTGTGAGATTATAGTCCACATCCTGTTTTATTTCACCTATACCTATACCACTACATGTACTTCTACCTATACCTATACATGTACCTATACTTGTAGCTATACTCTACTGCAATCTATGCCTAAGATCCAGATACGTGACATCCTATTGAATTTTCTGCAAGATGATATGTTGTAGATTTTCCTCATAGGAACTCATAACTGATATATGATTCACATGTTTCCTCCTGATAAGAAAATCTACAAGGTTATTCTATTTACCTTTAATATACCTTATCTCAAAGCCGAACTCATTTATCGTGGCCAACCATCTAAATTTCCTATTTTTTAGATTTAGTTGGTTAAATACATAAGACAATACAAAGTGAACACTCATCTATACAAATCATCTGCCCATAAGATAATGTGTCCACATCTTCAATGCATGAAGGATCACTTCCAAATCAAGGTCATGTGTGGGATATTTCTGCTCATGCTCATTTATTTTTTGTGACTTGTAGCATATCACCAGTAATTCCTACATAACAATGCGACCAATCCCTCTCCTGCAATCATTTGTACATACCACAAAATTTTTGTTTAGATCTATGATCTTTAACACTGGAGCATGTGTCAAAAACTGCGTTAAATGCTAATAATTGGTTGCAGATTCCTCTGTCCATTCAAACTTCTTTCTTTTCCTTTGCAATGATGTGATAGGATAAGTGATCTGTGATAAATTTCTGATGAACCTCTTGTAATAACCTACTAACCCCATAAATGATCTTACCTCATCCACATTTCTAGGAGATGCCCACTCCATGGTATCCCTTATATTTTCTAGATCAACTACTATGCCTTCCTTGAAGGCAACATATCCCAACTTATGTACCTCGGTCTAAATAAAAATTCATTTTATAAGCTTGGCATACAACTGATGTTCTCTTAGCAATATCAACACTGCTGCTAAGTGTTGGACGTGCTCATTTGCATTTTTAGAATATACTAATATATCATCAATGAACACAATAACAAACTTGTCCAAGTAAGGACACAACACACTATTCATATAACACATAAAAGTATATGAATGAGGTAAGATCATATAACACACCATTCATATATCACAAACTCTTTGTTCATATCTGCGATCTTTAACACTGGAGCATATGTCAAAAAAAAATTTAACTACTAAAAATTTGCTACACATTCCTCTGTCCATTCAAACTTCTTGCCTTTCCTTTACAATGATGTGATAGGATAATTGATCTATGGTAAATTTCTGATGAACCTCTTGTAATAACCTACTAACCCCGTAAATGACCTTACCTCATCCACATTTATAGGAGATGCCCACTCCATGATATCCCTTATATTTTCTAGATCAACTGCTATGCCTTCCTTGAAGGCAACATATCCCAACTTATGTACCTCGGTCCGAATAAAAATTCATTTTATAATCTTGGCGTACAACTGATGTTCTCTTAGCAATCTCAATATTGTTGCTAAGTGTTGGACATGCTCTTTTGCATTTTGAGAATATACCAATATATCATCAATGAACACAATAACAAACTTGTCCAAATAAGGATGCAACACACTATTCATATAACAAATAAAAGTATATGGAGAATTACTAAAACCAAATGGAACTACAAAAACTCATAATGTTTGTACCTGGTCCGGAACTTTGTCTTGTGAATGTCATCTTCTTTAATGCATACCATGTTAAGTACCTATATTAATAGTGTAGTCCCTTATTATGTTAGTGTAGCTCCCCTTATTATTATTCTTGTACCCCTATAACCCCCATATTGTTATTATTGTGCACTTACATGATTATTGTTATGTCGGCTAGGATTACATTGTGGCCCCACTAGGATTATATTGTGGCCCCATGAACTCCTATATATAGAAGGAGGTTTTGGTCATTTGTACCATCCAAGAATTATTCATTCATGTAATGTATTGGAGGTTTCCCCCTCAAAGTGGCTTATTTCTAAGGCGTTTATATCTCTTTTCTTCTATTTTTGGAGCTGGCTTCCCAACATTTGGTATCAGATCTTGGGATTCAAGGGTTCAGCTGCTCCAAACAGGTCATCGTGGAATTTTGGCTATAAATGTTTTTCTACGAGGGTTAAGAATCTGAAATTTTTAGAGCACGAAGCCAAAATATTGACGAACATCGTCCCAAAATTTCAGACCTTGGTTCACATCAGTTTCAGAGATATGATCTGTGCAAGTTAGGTCATTTTGCAGGCTCCTAAATTTAACCTAAACAGGTCATCATGGTATTTTCATAATAACGTTTTTTATATGAAGGTTTAGAAGCTAAAATTTTTAGAGTGTGAAGCAGAAATCTAGAGGAACATCATCACAGAATTTCATATATTGGTTCGCAATATTGTTGGAGATATGATCTGCGGAAGTTAGGGCTTTTTGAGGCTACTGAATTTCATGTCAAAGAGGTGATCGTAAGAAAATCTTCATAGCTCTCTCTTTGAGAATCATATTGGAATACTGTAAAATGTGGCCGCAAGTACATGGACTTTATTTTTTGGTCCATCAATTTCAAAGCCAAAGGATGAAACTGTGACAGGTGGCAAGTCATACAATTTCGCTCTACTGAACTAGTCCAAAAGAGGGTCATTGTGGGAGATTGGACATAACTTTGCCTTGAAGAATCCAAATCAGATAAAATGTATGGCATTTGAAAGAAGCTTCAGAGGGCTACTACAGGGTGGAATTTTTTATATTGATGATCTGCAATTATAGATATAATTCAACTTCAATATCGAGCTCCTCAAAAGCAAGTAAAAGGTGTGTATTTGGTTTTTAAAATTTCATAACATTTGTTTGAAAAATTAGTTTGAAGTGATTCCAAGGGAATATTTTAGAATTTTTATCATTATTGGGTTCTATAATGCCTCCAAAAAATAATTCCATACCCATTAAGCCCTCAAAAATCTATACTATGATGCATGAAGAGGAAGAATTGCAATATGAGATATCAAAATTATGGTACCAAGTGCAACAAATTTCGATCTTACGAAGAGCAACTGAAAATGACATAGATGGTTTAAAAGTAGAAATGGAGGCTAATTTGGATGGTTTGAAGGATCAAATAATAGCTAATATGGATGATAAATTAGTGGAAGATCACATCGAGCATCAACAACAAGTTCTCCAACTCTCAAAGGATAAACCAACTTTGGTGCGTAATCTAATGAAACAATCGTGGAGATCAACATCACATTGAAAGAAGTTCAAGAAGTCACAAAAACAAGAACTCAACAAGTACGATAAATTTCAAAGTATCTCAAATAAGAGGAAGAACTTTCTGAGAATATCTCCACATGGAGATGAATTTTATACAGAAGCATCAAGAAATAATAAAGCATTGAGGACAACACTCGTTTGAAGGAGAGGGGAATGTTAAGTCCCTATATTAATAGTGTAGTCCCTTATCATGTTAGTGTAGCTCCCCTCATTGTTATTGTTGTACCCCTGTAGCCCCCATATTGTTAATATTTTTCCCTTACATTATTATTGTTAGGTCGGCTAGGATTACATTGTGGCCCCACTAGGATTATATTGTGGCCCCATGGACTCCTATATATAGAAGAAGGTTTTGGTCATTTGTATCATCCAAGAATTGTTCATTCATGTAACGTATTGGAGGTTGCCCCCTCGAAGTGGCTTATTTCTAAGGCGTTGATATCTCTTTTCTTCTATTTTTGGAGCTGGTTTCCCAACATACCAGATGATATCTTGATCTCAAATAAATCTTCGAGAACAATGCTTCTCCCTTCAATTGGTCAAACAAGTCATCAATACTTGACAATGAATACCTATTATTGATGGACACTTTATTCAACTACTTGTAATAAATGCATAGCCTGAGAGTAACACCATTCTTCTTCACAAATAATACCAGTGCACCCCAAGGTGATACACTTTTCCTAATGTATCCATGTTCAAGCATCTCCTTCAACTACAAATTTAACTCTCCCAAATCAAGTGTGATCATCCAGTAAGGTTCCTTCGATGCTAGTCTTTCTCCTTCTACCAAGTCAATATAAAGTTTTGCCTCCCTGTGAGGTGGAAACTCTCAAATCTTTGCGCGAAATACATCCTAAAACCATTGAAATATTAGGTACACGCTTAACACTTTTGTATCCTCATCCTTTTAACCCCTACCACTATAGATATTGACTGAAAATAATGCACACCCTATTATATGACTATGCTTTTCCTGCATAACTGTCACCATCCTAGTTTATATTTCTTTCTTCTTACCCTGTAAGATTCTTTTCTCTCCATTTTCATCCAAGCACTCAATAGATTTCTCATAAAAAACAACCATAGTATTGTGAAGATACAACTAGTCCATACCCAAGAGAATACTATACGATACCAACCTCAATACATTCAAATGTGCTGATGTAGACATGAAATTGAACTCAAATGCATAAGATATTACCAAATGATGAAATATTTTCTTGGTACCTATAGCTAACTGCACTAACCAAGGATATGAATGCACTTCTTTATTCTAACCACACTTATCCACTAGGTCGGGATTCGCATAACTATAATTAGATCTAGGTTGAAACAAAATAGAAATAAATTTATCACAAATATTATCGTCCATCTCAATGATAGATGCATGATGGTCTGCATGTCTAATATCCAGTGCTGCATAGATACGAGGAATAATTTGACCAACATCCCCAACAGCTCGTGCCTCCTGTGCACTATATATATGAGGCCTAGAACCTTGATTTTGTGGAAAATATCTCTTAAGATGTTTTTTACCAGATATCCAACACTCCAACCATATAGTACCATCACTACTATTATGTTTTTGTGACCCATGTCCCCTGTCCTTGCATTGTTGTGTCCTTGTACACGCCAGCATAGTCCCTTATTGTTTGAGATTACCCATTCAATAAAAGGTTGTTGCTCTTTGTGTCTCTCATAATGTGCCATCATTTCCAAAATTGTAAACTGTATGGTTGCACTTTTTTCTGGGAGCAAAGCCATTGATACCACATAAATGTATTTTAACCAAATGTAAAGCTTAAATGCGTACCTTTTGTGTGTTTTGTATCATATGGAGATCAAAAATATTAAGTTCCATCTGTAGATCCATGTTACAGGATCCTTCCATCAACTCTCATATCCATCTTTGAATATGGTAGTTCTTCCTATCCAACATTAGAGTTTGAGAAATCATAACACATTTATTTTGTTCTACCTATGAGGTTCTTCACTTTGTCTTTGACTTCATTAGGAACCTTTCTTATAAAACTTTGTCAAACTGTCCTTCCATGTCCATGGAAAAATTCTTCATGTTTCCATTCTCTTCATCATATCTTAGCTCTGTTGCTTATCAATCTTGGCTTCCATGCCGATCAAAAGCATCTATATTAGCTTCCAAACCATTCATCTTAGCTTCCACTTTCTTCTTGTAAACTACATCCACCTAGTTTCCTAGTTTTCTTCAAAACTTCCATTTCATTTTTTGTTGTCTTTTATGGTATTTTAAATTTACATTTGCTCTTGTAATTTTGATATGTCATGTTGCCATTCTTCATCTCTCTATTTATAGTGAGCTCCTCGAAGGTGTCAATGGTGCTAGTCTCTTTTGAAATGTATTTCCAGACTCCATTATTGAGACTTTATCTATAAATAGTTCCTTGCAATCAATTCAACTTGATTCTTCAAACAAGACTTATGCAATCTGAAAAAATGAGCAATACCTTTACTAGTTTTGACATTTATATTGAAATTATATTATCTTCAGATTACCATCTTCATCTGAAATTCATCACTGAAGTAGCCCTGTAAATTTCTCAGAAATGCAATAAATCACATCCATTTGATTTGTGGTTGTGTTGTGTCCAAATCTCCCATATCAATCTGGAATTCTCTGATCATTCAGTAGGACACACCTGAGAAATTACATGTCACTGTTTGCCCTTGTCTCTGTACCATAGCCAAGAAAATCCAGTCCGTGCTTACACCTCCACTTTTTACGTATTCTAACCACTTCCTTGAGAGAGATTTATTGAACTTTCTCCACGATCACCTTCTGAGATGCAATTCAGAGCCTGAAAGCATCACTCTTCCATGATTGTATTCTCCAAAATGTTGTGGGAACCTGGCTTCAAAATTTTTATTTGACTTTTCCTTAGGATTTCAGTCAGCATCATATGAATTAGATTCTGAAACTCTTCAGAACAACAAATTAAAGGGAAAATGTTGTACACATTCATTTAGTTGAAAAAATAGTTGCACCTCCACAGATGATATTCTGAAAATATTGCACACCAAGCTTTGAAATTTTTATAAAATCTTCTCAGATTAAAGCCAGCACCTTTACTTAGCTGAAAATCCTTGGGGGGGAGAAAAAAAGATATTTTTAAAATGTTTGCTTATCTGCTTGGCTGGGCTTAAACCCTAGAATCCCAAGCCTCTGATACCAAATGTTGTGGTAACTAGGCTCCAAAAGAAGAAAAGAGACAGTAAAACTGCCTGAAGAAGTCACTTAGTGGGGAAACTTCATAATAATATTACAGCACTGAATAAATTCTTGGATGATACACCACAAAACTCCTTTCATAGCAGGAGTCCATGAAGCCAATGTATCCTTGAAAATACAATAATCCAACACCAACAATAATAATTTTCTATATAATAATAAAACAAGCATAAGGGTACAATAATAATAATAAGGTGGTTACACTAATGCTATAATTACTAGGTACAATATAGATAAAGTGAAAGAAATTATTTAAAAAAAAAGAAAATGAAAAAGAAAGAGAGATATACACCTTTATATCTGTTTAGGAGAGGTAGGAAGAATGAATCCAATTGACATCATGTGTCAGAATCAAAGAAAGAATCAACACTCCTCAACCTCATGATAGTAGTAGGTTGTGGTTGTGCATGGCAATAGTGTTGATTGATTCAGAAATCTACACTATCCCATTGTATGTAGTCAAGGAATTAAATTTGTTTCCATATCTACACTCAGAAGGTCAAGTGATGGGTTGCAAATGGAGGAACTATAGTTGCCTCCGGGAAAATGCCATAATATTTCAAGCTTTCAACCATAAATATGTTGGACAAGTCCAATGCTTTCCATTCCATGGGATATTTAGATGTTGTGCCCAGAGGCTACTGTTTGTTCCTGGGAGCTAGAAGCCAATTTAACCTTTCTTGGAAATTTTTTTCTGAAGGAAAGAAGTCGAATTACGTATTGAAGGGCTTTGTAGACATTAAGCCCTTACTGTCAGAAATATGTATGACAAGCTTCTAAAGAAAGAACACCCAGCAATTATTATGCTCAATGAAGTTCCACAACAAAATCACCCTATTTCACAGATCTCCAACAAGTTCCCATAACTATCTACAAATGGAAACCCCAGCTGACCCCCACCTATTCGTGATCGTTAAAGATCATGCTACCCATTTGTCTCATGTTCCTCTCACATCAGGCTCATAGAGTCCCTACTTCCTAAAAGATTAAAATTGAATCCAGAGTGATTGGTGTAAATGTTACAAGGGTACATCTGGGTCCCATTAAAGCTCGCTCCCGTAGTGCATTTGTGTACACAAGAAGGATGTGATCATACATCAGAAATTGATTATAGGAGCCTAATAAGCTCACCATTAAAGATACCTCCTCATTCCTGATTGATGAACTATTGGATACCATATGGAGCAATTTACTTTACTGCTGATCTTCTGCTCAGATAATGGCCTCAATTAGAATAAGTATTCAAGATATTCAAAACAGCATTTCTAACTCATGAGGGAATATTAGAATTTTAATATGCCTCCTTTACCCTACTAATGCACCTTCATTTCAAGGGTTTATGACCTACTTAAACCCTTCCTATAACTTGAAAGTAGTATTTTATTGATAGCCAGACTCATCAGGTTCTGGAAGGATCATGTTGAACATGTCACGTGGTGTTTTAAACTAACAAAGAGGAAACACTGAGGAAAACATCCAAATGTTTCTGAGTACAAAGGAGGTGGAATATCCGGGTCATATTATATCCTCACGCAGTGGTTAAAGTAGACCCTAAAATAAAATTAAAGCCATTAAGGAATGAAAGTCTCTAAGACAATAAAGTGTACAGTGAGATTTCTGTTAATGTGCTATTATCGCAAGTTTGTTAAGAATTATGGGAGAATAGCAAAGACTTAAATAAATACTATTAAATATATTTACTTATTCCCCATGTACCTAAGTGTCTTTTAGAACATCTTAAAGAGTGTATAATGTGCCTAGCACTAGTCTTAGCGCCTTGGATTTCAACAAAACCTTTATTTAAATGTGATGCCCAGTAAATGAATGGTGCAAATAATGCAGAAATAGCTCCATTGTTTTTGAAAGTCATCCAATCAAACAAAAGTATTTACAAAAACCTATTTATGAGAAGGAAATGTTAGCAATACTGCATGCACTAAAAGAAATGTAATAAATTGCCCAATGGGAAGACACTTCAAGGTAAAGGGAATCGATCAATAGCCTTGAAACACTTTTGGAACAAAGACTATCTTCGTAAGAGGTGAAAACAAATGCAAAGATGTTGTGTTTGACTTATAGACCTATAAGGTACAGAAAGCTTTAATGTTGTTGCGTATGCACTTATGAAAGAATGAAGAGGTGGAAGTACATGAAGTGATTTTCTATTATCCAACCAAGATTGATAACCAAGCAAGAGATGAATAAAAGAAGGGACAAAGATGTATGGACACTCATTCAAAAGCCAGCCAAGATCCCTAGTATCCACATTAGTTGAAAACATTCCTTATGGTACAAAGACGTTTACATCTCTGGTAAGAATTCCCAACTGAAACAAAAGATTCTTCTGAATGTATACTCTCCTTTAGAGGACACTAGATTTTTAAAAACTTACCACAGGTGAAGAAAGATTTTGGGATACTTAAATCTAATATTCAAAAAGAAGGAACGTTTATTTGTCAATGTATCAGCAGACAATTAAGACTTCAGACTTACAACCTTGACCATTCAGTGTCAATGTTGGGAGAGATTTAATGGATTTTATTTGCAGGTTTACCTAAGTCCGAAGGCAAGAATGTCATAGCAGGTAGTTGATAATTCTGTCAGTATGCACACTTTTGTAGGTATTATCTCATCCATTGTTAAAAATAGCTTGCTACTACATTGTTGGCGAATTCAAAAGCTACATGGAAGCCCAAGAAGGTTGTGAGCTAGCGTAGATCCCATTTTTACGGGAAATTTTTTGGACTGAAATATTATTTTCTTGTTCGTACCAATTAGCCTGCTGGGCCTCATCTTATCATCCCAACTGGTGGTCAAACAGTAGTATAGTAAATAAATTTTTTAAGAAGGACATTCTTCATACTTTGTATCTGATAAAATAAACATAATGGCCTAAGTGGTTACCGCTCGAATGGTGGTATAACACTTCCTTCCATACCGCAGCAAAAATGACCCCATTTATGGCACTTTATGGATATCATCCACCATTCATTACATCATCTTTGTTGGAAAATTAATAAACGAAGCAAAATTAAGATCACATCAGGACGCAAGAAGTTCTCCAACTCTAAAGGATAACTCGAATTTTAAAATAAAATCGAACAGAAAACAACAAAGATCAACATCGCAATGAAGAGAAGCTTTGATGAGAGATTGGGTATTTTTACGGCTACAACCATATAAAATAGTCCCTGCTAAAGCTAAGAAGGATAATAAATTATCGCTAAAGTACTATGGTCCTTACAAGGTGTTGCAAAAGATTGGTACTATGGCATACAAATTGGAGTTTCCTGCCGCTTAGAGTACATCCCAGCTTTTCCATGTTTGTTTAAAGAATGTTAGTTGGTGAAAATCTTCCAGTCAAACAATATTGTTTAACTTGATGGAGAAGGAAAACTACATGGAACCAGAAGCTGTCATGGAAACAAGAACTCACAACTATAACTGGATTTAATTTTTATATCTCATCAAGGAAGAACCTCACCACCGCATCTCTATATAGATTATAATTTATACAAAAGTACCCAGAGTTTATCGTGCTATTGAGGACACATTTTTTTTGAAGGAGAGGGTATGTTAGGTCCGTACAGCCAGTAGGAACTCCTTTTATTGTCATAGTGTAACCCCCTTATTGTCAGTTGGCTGTTCCTGCAACCCCCATTTTGCTGCTTATTGTGCCCTTAAATTATTATTGTTAGTCTTATTAGGATTATGAACAGGCCCACTAGGATTACATAGCCCCATGACTCATATAAAGATGTTTTGTAAATTGTATCATCCAAGAATTGTTCATTTATGTATATAGCTTGAGGTTACCCCTCTAAGTGGCTTATTTCTACACAAGCCATATCTCTTTTTCTTCTATTTTTGGAGCTGTCAAACACAGATATACATTAAAATTGAGGAAAATATCATACTTTCTCTTCTACAATATGTGGCCTTGTTATTTAGGGTATCCATTTGTCTTTATTTATTCTTATTTCTTCATACCCTTGTTGAGATTCATTTTTAAAATTAACTATCTACAGTACCTTAGCTCCTAAACAATTCTCATATTCAGGTTCACCATGCTCAATTTTATCTTTAAATGCTAATTATAATCCACTTCCAAAAATAGTTAATCTCTTAACTTTCCTATTTTTAAGATAAGATATAATTAACAGTCACAAAATAACATTGTATACTTTCATATATCATTTATCTCATATTTAACCTATATATCTGGTTAGGTCTTATCACGTAGTAGCTCTCTCACTAGTAACTCTTCTGAAACCCTTCTGAACTCATGCCAACCCAAGTCCACTATCCCGATGTCTCTCACACTCTTTACATCCCGCCACCAAATGTCCGCATTCCTTTTAAATCTGTGATAGTTATTGTATCTTCATATCTCTTTGCACTGCCCACAATTAATCTCTTTCCATACTATTTAAGTAATCCTTCTCTCTTATTCGACTTCTTGGAAGTCTCCATCAGCATGGTGGTATTAGCATTATTAAACTCATTCGGCAAGCATCCCCTATGACTTTCCCTTTAAGGATGATAACAATGATAATCGTAATGCATGTCAGAACCGAAACTAGAATAGTACATGTCTCCATCACCTCTCATATCTCAAGTATCCAAAACCTGCCATCTCTTAACATGTAATCTTTATTTGACATGTTCCCACCATGAGATCTACTTCCATATGCCCCATTAGTTATGTCCTCTTGTCTATGGCTGATCCGAAGTGGTCCTTGTCACTACAATTATCACAAAATATGAGGGATTGCTACATTAACCTATTTTTATTTCTCATGTTCCTATATCATTCTATCATTTTCCATGTTACAACTCCTTATTTCTTCGTTCAATATTTTTAGTGTGTGTGCCAAGTAAAAAAATTTACCAACACAATGCTCGTCATCTGAACCATAAGGATAAAATTGTGAACTATAATCTACCATTTTATTATTCATCTTAATCTCTCCCTGCAATGAATCTTATGTCAGCTAAACCAATTCATAAAACAACCAACGTACCTAATTCAGGTAGGATAGCTCAGATGAAAGATCAACTAAATCAATGTAATACATCTATAAACATAATCATAAAATCATATAGATATATAAAATATATACATCATTCAAGTTAGATTTCATTCATCAATGTTTGACCATTCTAATTACATACCATGACCTCATGCCTGGAAAAAACAACCATATTGGTGAGCCCTAGTATTGCACCATGAGTGTTGCAACTCCCAAAGTCTACCCAACATTAGTTTATCAACCCGAGCTTCGTACAAACTTGGAGGTGATAGTGCTATATGAACAACATATGATTTCTACTTACACGTTCCTCTTCTAAGTTCTACAATGAGGTGCTACTACAAGGGTTACTTCTAGGAAAGGAAGTTTGTCACACTTCAAAATGTAATCTAAGAATGAAATTAAATCATGGCCATTACACTATCAACAGGGAAAGAAACTAATCTAGATCACATTTATTCATCTATCTATTTGAAAGAAAGATAAACTCAAAATTAACATAATGAAATAAAGGAAATTAAACTATGTGGCATTAATAATATGAATTGCTAGATTGAATCACCGAAACAGAAACTAATCTCAAGCACATATTGAACCAACCAGCTAATTGAGTTGTAGCTATCTTATTCTTCACTACTGTGTATAATGATGCATCTAGAAATGAACTAACCACACTTTTAAATGAATTTTTTTTATAGGAAAAAAAGTAGGTGCTGAGGTGGTCTTAGAGGGTCCCTGGCCCAAACTTTCAGGGCTGAAGGTATGTTGGTGGCTTGGCTAGGCTTAAATGAGGTGAAAGAGTGATTTTGGCCTGAAGGAGAGAGTGGTTTCCACTGCTATCTGAAGCTCCTACAGTATTTCCTATAGTGCTACAAGATGTCATCAAAAGCTATAGGAAACATGTCGTGTGGAGTTTAAGGCTAGAAACGGTGAGGAGAAGGTTAGGAGAGGTGGGGTGAAGATATATATAGGTGTATGAAGGGTAGACAACCCATTGTATAAGCTCAAAACTCTTCATAAAGCCTATCTTGCACCTCCAAGGTGGTTCTCGGTGATGTGGTGGTGATTCTCCAAAAACAGGGTTGAATGTGACTTGGATAGAAGGTGGTTGATGAAGGGTGAAGACTAAAGCAGATGGTGTTGAAGGTGTCCTCCTCTGCTATTGTATTCAAACCTACAATCATGCCACATGTTCATGTGTTCATCATTGAAAAATGTATCATAACAATGGTGGAAGAGATTAGTTGAATTTAAAAAAACTTACCTATGTAACTAAAACAAAAATCTACCTCTGCATCTACAACATGTTCATGATAAGAAAAGTAAACTATCTAACTTTTCCAAGAAATCATAAAATAAAGGGAATTTTGTTCTATGGTTAAGACCTTCCTCCTCAAGCTCCAAGGAAAGAGGTGAGAGAGGAAGGATTAACACATTTTTGAGGTTTTATATGCTACCAAACACGAAATAAAAGAGATTAACTACTGCAACATAAGAGAAAACACAAGTACATAAGAGAGACTGAGGCCAATGGATTGGGACCTAACCCACAAGCTCAACTCCCTTAAGCTAACTAAGTGGAGAAGAAACCAAATGCTTATTTTATTTCGTAACCAATCTTGTACATGACATTTGAAAGTCATAAATGTCTAATATAAGAGCCAAGAGTCCTTTAGATACATCCAGAAATAGAATCCTAGTGAGCTATTTATCTGGCTTATTTATCCTAAAGGGGCAGCTACCAACAGCTCCCTAAAAAGTGGGTATTGGTTCCCTTGGAACTCGAGAGAGGTTGAGCTTGGCTCCCTTTGATCTTTCACTTGCTTGGATGTATCTGATTTCGAGTTGTTGGAGGAGAAGCTTGAGGCCATATTTCCTGCATTTAGTATTTAAGGAGGTGGTAAAACCTCCTACAATAACTCCTTGTTGTTCATTCCGAGCCCTGATTGTGCAATCTTCCTAAAAAATGGCATATTCCCTTGATTTTGCTGCATTTAGACCACATTAGGCCTTGAAGCATGACAACCCTTAATACACCGTTCTAACGAAGTAAAACATGATAAAATGAAATTAAATGTGAGAAAGAGAGAATAATTAGGCTAAAAAGGTGACAATTAACCCCTTAGAATGTACCTAATTGTTAACACTGGAAAATCGTACAAGAAAAGATGACATTATTTAATGTCAAGTAGAAGGATTTACAGGGCTGAGAGACATTAGAGAATCTAAAAGTATTTAAAAAAATGTCTAAGGTCTAAGGAAAAATCAAGTTTGAACAAGTCATAAATGCTTTTGCACGCAAAATCCTTCGATAAGAATGCCTTTGTGCACCTTTTAACCCAAAAATCATGCAATCATGGGATTGGCGGAAGTCACTTTCCGAGACCACTAAAAGAACACTCAAGGACATTGATTCCACAGTTGAAGTCGCCTAAGGACAACCACCCAAGTCTCCTTTGGACATCAAGGGAGAACAAAATGGAATAAGTGTAGCACTCTCCTCTCTTGGGTCACCATCCACAATGTACCAAGAGAGGGAAAGAGGATTTGAATTCTCCTATAAAGGGCCACCAAGAGATGAACAACTTAAGAGCACAATGTTATGCTGGCCAGAATTTCCCCAACAAAGACCAACATTGTGTGATCTGGAGCAGACATAGAGGGGACTCAGTTGTTGGCCATCCAACAACTTCAGTCCACCATAGTAGAGAGAGGGAGAATTTGCACCAAGGCAGCTCGGAAGTAAAGACATCCTTACATTGCGACTTAGAACCCCAAGTTCTAAGGGCCCCTTGGCAAGTGGGTTAAAGTTTCATCCTCATTTCCTACCATCACTCAATAAGAGGGGAAATAAGCACCATCGTTTGGATTATTGAAGTTGTTTGACTCTATTTATAGCTTTTGTGTTATTTGTTTTAGTTTTAGTTTAATTTTTGTGTTTGAATATGCATGCTATTTCTATATATAGTATCTTTATGTTCTAGCATGTTCAACTAACTTGCTTGACTCCATATATTTTCTTCCTGTGACAAATAACTTAAGAGAGAAAACCACACCCCTTAAGTTGGTGTGATTTTGTACATACGTGCACCAAACACACTAACACAGGATTGGCAACTCCACTAACTTTTATTTCCAAGTTTATGTGGTTGTGACGTTTTGCAGAGACCTTCGTCTATGCTGTGGAGTTGGGCTGAAATTGCCCCCTTTTTCTCCTTCAGTCCCTAGTTCATCCCAAGTGACAGATTGAAGCAAGACAGCTCCAAAATTTTACTTTTGCAGGAATTTGTGCATTTCCCTCAAAGAGGTGCACCCAGGGCACGCATTCAGAGCTGACCTACACGCATACATCATGCATGTTTCATCCTTTTGTGCACAAAATATAGAATGATAAATTTCTTCCATATCTCTGTCATTTCCTGCTTGTAAAGTGCCTGGGATCCCATAATACTTCTGCCAGCACTAGTTGAGGTGCCCCACAGCTTTCTAAAGCTCACTCTTATATGCTTTTGGTAGGCTTAGTGTTAGTTTTATTTCAAGTTTATTTTTGCAAAAATTCACATATAGTTTAAGTAGGGGAGAAACCGAAAAAAAAATTATGTTTTGAAAATTTATGTACCAAAACACCTAGATAATTAGCCAAAGTAAGTGGCCCAATTCCATGCATGCTTAGATAGTTACTTTTTCTAGTGTAAAATACATTAGTTTAGTTCAATTTGTGTACTAGGATTTAGAGACTAGGATCGAATTTCGATAGAAGATAAAGTAATATATGCTGCCTTTGCACCCTTCGATGAACTTGGGCAAGCATATCAATGCCCTCTAGTCACAACTCACCATCTCCCTATAGTTGATCACATATATTAACTAGGAAAAATTAAAAGCGACCCATATCCGCACATGTTTTTCTTCTGAGCAAGGAATAGTAGAACATAGTTTAATAGGGGATTTTGAAAAGGATCATCGCATATCCACACGTTCAAAATATGTTCTTTTTCACCTTTTTCTCACACACATACACACACTAAGTAAAGAAAAGACACATAAAAATAACCTAACAAAACTCACTAAACTCCCCCCACGGGGGCCATAAAATAATTTATAGTCTAAGTTAGGATCAAGGGGGTAGGAATCCAATAAGGCTCCTTGAACATTCTTCATCTTGAAACATAGAAGTTGACTATTTAAGGAGCTTTCAAATCCACCTATCAGCCTACTGAAAATAAAACCCAAGCATGACAGAGACCTGATTTAGAGGGGGTTAGGCTTAGGCAGCGTGCATGCGGTATCAGTTGGGGCTACCTGACCTGGTTGATACTCGGTACCGTTAGGTGAAATACCAAGAAGCCCAAGACTCAAACGATCACGTGGGATGGTGGTACTTAGTGGCCAAAATTAGGGCATCCTTTCCCTATAGGTGACGGTGCAAGCAAGCACTAGATCCTCTACCCTTACATTGGTGGATTTTCTTCGGGCTGACTGGGGGCATCACCGGCTCTTACGGGATGTTGTGCCAGCACTCGCAAGGTATCTTCTCAAGGCCCAGTTACATTTGAGTGTATGAGGACCATTAGGTCTTCTAGGATTTGAGTATCATATGTAAACAAACAAAAACCATATATTTCTTGATTGACTAATCATGTAGGATTAATTTAAAGGGAAAATTTATTTTATCTTCGCTATGTTTTATGTATCTGATCAGAATTTTTATTTGATTATAATCTCTATCCTCTCAAATATTTCCATAGCTAGACCTAGTCGACACCAGAATGGACCCAATGGGACCTTGTCGATTTAGATGTCTTTTGGAACTCCACCCATTACCGAGAGGGGTTCCACATCTTTCTCCATTTAGGCGTCAAAGAAGGAACACTACCACCATTAATGGATCATCCTTTATTGGGGCATCTTCAGTTGGGAACCTTGCTTAGTCTCCCAACACCACACCGCACATGAATCCTCCCACGACCCCTATAGGGCAGAGGAGTGCTACCCATTCATGAAGCCAATCGAATACACAACAGCGTACATCGTAGATAAACCCTCTTCCTAACCATAAAATTGTGTTTTCACAAGTCGCAATGGCTACAATCTCACAGTCACCTTTTCTAGCTTCGTTGAGCCTACTATATTTAACCAAGTTGATGAATGACCCCATTACACACAACCCCATATGGCCTCCCATGCCCACGAATTTCCCTTTGGACATTCCAAAGCTCAAAGGAAAGAAAGCGGAAGACCCAAGAAATCATGTTATGACTTTCCACCTCTGGTGCTCATCGAACAACATCATTGATGATACTATTCGACTGAGACTGTTTCAATGAACTTTAATGGGAGTAGTAGTGAAATGGTATGTGGAGAAACCCTCTACTACACATGGAACCTTTAGCACCCTCACCACTACGTTCTTGGCCTATTTTTAGTTACCCATCCACCATGATTTCGGAATGGAATTACTGACTCACTTTAGGCAAACCCCTGTAGTCCATATCTTGAACCATGTCCACGAATGGCGGCGACGTCATAGTTTGTGTAAAGCCAAACTCGACGATCGAGTACTATTAGACCTGTTCCTGAAAACTCTCACTATAGATATTTCGAAGGATGTGTGCAACAAAGGCCCATATCTGAAGAGGACAACATCATTAAGGCCCAACGTCTCGAGCTTATCTATACGCATTCAGGGTATATTTACAATATCCTGTCAAACGCCCCCCGCCTGAAAATTTACAAAGAATTTCCATGCACATCAAACTCTATAGACGGTTTAATTAGGTCATTGACCCAAATTTACCCATGAAATAGTGTTCAAAACCCCAGCTACACATATGATTCTACCCAGAACATACCACAACCCAGCTACCAAAGTCATCACATGCCTCTGCAAAATTTGACCAATAGGGCATTGTCGTATCACCATCAACATGGAGGACCCTATCCTCCAGCTCAGGGGACCCAATACGCAGATATAAATATTTACAAAAGTGCTCCCCCGCAACAGCTAGTTGCAAAACAGGGACCGCATTATGCTCAGTCCCTAGCACAAGACCCACCTATGTAGAATAATGCACAGGTGAACCTTGTTCAGCCTTCCCAAAACCAACTGCACCAACCATACAACCAGGAGAACTACACTTGTAACATGGTTATGAAAAAAGGGAAAAAAAAGCCTAAAGTAAATCTTGGATAGGGCAGCAACAACCAATAACACCCTCCACGATCTCAGGCTGGAGGCAACTCCAACCGAAATCAAAATGAGGATCCAAGCAATGCCCAATGGAAGAACAAAATTCCACCTCTTCAAAAAAATCACTCTTCTTCGATATGTGGTGAGTATGACCATTGCACTCACCATTGTCCCGACCTCCCTGAGCTTGAGAAGTTGTAGAGTAACCGAGGACAAGAGGACTCTTCCCAGTAGACATCAGTGATGCAGGATCCCTTCCCCCATCAAGGTATAGTTAGCACTCAGCAACAAAATCCCGACCACTCCGGAGAAAACAACCATGAAATCAACATGACTGGCGAAGAGATGTTTTTTCAAACACGGAGTCAAAATTACGATACCCCACCAGACACCAATGCATCAGGGGGTAGTACCAGCACACCAACAACACCTTTGACCATATCAATGATTCCTATTGAACCTTTTCCAAAGATGGCTAAGAGACCAGCTAGGCGAGTAGGAAACTATTCCAAGGCAGCCCATAACTATAGCATCGTGGATGATCTAGCTCAATCTCCCTCCACTATGTCAGCTTTGGAAGTATTGCAGTCATGCCCAAAACAACAGAAAGCCTTGCTTTCTGTGTTAGGTGCCATCGATCATGTTGATACACACCTAATGGATTTTGATTCAGAAAAATCCACCCCTAGGCTTCATTCAATGGTCAACTTTCAGATACCAGTACCGGTCCAAAATATTACCATTCACCGACGTGTCATTGATGAGGGTGCATCCACATGCATCATGTTAAAAAATGTTTGGCAGAATTTAGGGTCTCCTGAACTAAAACCATCTGTCATCACGCTTGGAGCATATGATGGTCACCCTTCAACCCTCGTCAGTCTCAATCAAAACTTCTTGATCATCTTAGTCGGAAATACGGTCCTTCTAGAAATTGAAGTCTTGGACGCTCACTTGGACTATAACATACTCCTTGGTTGGATTTTTATGTATGCCATGTCAGCCATAACCTCCTCCGTCTTCTACACTATGATGTTCCCCCATGGGGATCACATTGTTACTGTCGACCAATTGATGCATAACGAAAAACAACCCAAAACAAACATCGATGTAATTGTATCCTATAGATACATCCACGGATGTGTTTTAATGGTACTAAGAAGTTAGCCCTGGCTAGTTCAAGCCATCTTCCATCCTAGGGTCATTCCTAGGAGATCCACCCATCATACCTTAGTGATAACCTGATGTCATAGGAGCTCCGGTGTGCATGATATCCATATCAATCACCGAAGATAGTCAAGACACATACACAAGCAGTAATGACACCAAGTCCTTAGCCACGGAAGCCTCTCTAGCCTACTCTGCTTCCCAAACCCATTTCCTCTAGCCCCCAGCTAGTTTCATATCCCAACAAGTTTTGGCAACAGTGGTGTTACCAAACATCTCTTTCGTAATACCATTTTGGTATCTCATTCCCCCTACCGAGATAGGATTCACACACATGACTGCCACAGGGTTAAAGCCCCTTAGTCCCGAGGAGGCCCCACCCGTTCAGGTAGCGGTCAAAAACATCCCTGGAAAGGAAATTCCCATTGCAAAACCAATTATTATAGTTAAGAAAACTGAGAGAAGAGGAAATAAACTAGAAACTCCCACCACATAATGGGAATCGCCAGTTTGCACCATATGCGACGTAATAGGACATCCTACCCATATATTCCCAGAGCTAGACAAATTAAAACCACTCCTCGGCTGTGAGGCAGACATCGCAACGCCATGTTCCCGTAAAAAGGAACCTGCCACCAAAGGTAAAGGCAATGCATTGTGTACCAATCACCCATTCGCTATATGCAACAATTATGAACACTATACCCATAATTTCCTAGAGATATCGTGATATAGGGATGCCTTGCATGCCATCGAGCGATCCTATCAAGAGGATCCCTCCACCCAGTCATCTGGAGATGAACCTTATACCATCTTGTACCTACAAGAGGAATGACGAGCACCATAAAGACTCCCAGTCTTTCCCCCTCCTCGCATCTACGATGAGCTCGATCATTTCATTATTGATTTCCCAAATCTGGAGATGTTCCAATGATGGTAACCCGTTCATATAGTATATCGCGACAACATGGACATCCAGTACTCACGTCAAATATGTGGTGACAACCACCCACTACGTCGTTGTCACTACAAACCTAGATTTTGTGTATCACTAGCCTATACACTCAACTATAGTCCACATCTCACAAGAATATGGCATGGACTCAGAATCCATGAACAACTTGACAACCCAAGAATATGTGACAAGCAGATCCATCATATTCTTGTAAGTTGAAAAGCGACCAATCAGGGATACCCTAGTTACCCCTAACCACTCTCTACATAGAATACCAACATGTGCATTATGTAAAATGTGCAATCACGTGATCGCCATTTTCCCTAATTTAGTAACGTTATGATGCTGGTACCCTGCTAGACCACAAACTTAGCACGACAGGACCCCCATATCTAGGCTATTTTTCTCAGTATGTTAGGGCAATAACTCTGGATAGCAATGTACCTATATCCCATGATTTTGTCCCCTTATTGATATGATTCATATAATAGAGAAGAAATGGGATGATAACATCAAACGATATAGAAAGTACATCGCCCCTAGGCCAGTAACCCCACACCCACATGGGCGTGATGGGAAAACTGGGACAACTCACCAACCAAGCATGATCAGGATAACATGTGGACTGTGCAACCAGATTAATCACTGAGTCAATCAGTGCAAAGAACTAAAGCCCCTTGCAAGCAATTTTCATACAGTCCCTTCTCTGCCATAGAAACTTTTCTCTAATGAAGAGAAGATCACGCATACCTATTGCCGTATTTGTTCACAATTTCATCATACAATTAAATGTGAGTGTCTCCCCAAGCTAATAGCAGCAAGAGCAGCATTAAGTCTACGCTCCCCTAGAGAGTTAGACACACCCAAGCCAACAACATGGAAATGGAAGTAGAAGACTTCCTCTTCTACAACATGTCCTTTCCAAGCGTCCACATCTGGGATGGTGAGTAGTGTTGATTCCCATACAATCTAATTAGTTGGAAAAATGGTACCATGCACCATTTTCACTAGAAAAAACCATGAACCAAAGATATGCTGACTAATGGAAACATTCAGGCACCTTTTCACTAGGGACAATTTCCACCAGCAGGAAATTGACAACACTAGTTGGGAACCCAACCCTGCGCTTATGCAAACTTGCATCACATTGATTCTTCCCCCACCAAACGCTGATGACATGATAAAACGTATAAAATTCACATAATCATGTATTGGAACTATGACTCGAGTTGTCTGCTCATCTGCCATAGGTGTCGAGTCATCTATAGCTATGAGAGTAGATGTTCCTATGACAGTGCAGACCAAATCTGTCTACACTCTGTCGACCGCATCTGGTTTGACCACATCGACGATGGAATCCTTCTCATGTCTCTCAACTAGCTTCATGTGGATTGAACCTATTCAGCATAACCTTGTGCAGGATCTATCCCCCTTAGGGTCACTGTTTCATTCAGATGAGGACATCCTAGAGGAAATGATGGAGCCAGATTATCCATGGGATGCAATGCATCACCATTCACTTTTTCACCCCAAGCATACATTCAGTCCTTACAAGACAAAAGAATAAGAGATCTATGCAATCAAATCAAAATATTTCCTCCGATATGGAAAATTATATTGGTTCAAAAATCCAATCCCAGTGCCCGATTCACTCAAGGAAGGAAATATGTCAAACATATCACCTACCATCAAGGTGAACATATACCAAAATCCTAAAAAGGTGAAAGGAATCTCACTAGGGGCAGCATGCTCTCCAGAAGAAATAGCCTCTTATACCCAATTTCTACAAGATTATAGAGATATATTCGCGTGGGACTACTCAGAAATTCTTGGGCTTAGTCCCACCATTGTAGAGCACCATATTGACACTTGGCATAATGCACCTCAAGTGCACCAGAAATAATGTCAATTGCACCCATCAAAGGCAGAAGCAATAAAATAGGATTCGATAAGCTTCATAAAGTTGGGTTTATCTACCCCATTTCCTATACATCTTGGGTTTCTAACCCTGATCCCGTTATGAAAAAAAAGGGCACCATACGCATTCATACCGATTTTCAGGATTTAAAAAAATCTTTTCCGAAATAAAATTATCCCACTCAATTCATCGACTAGGTCATCGATTCTTGTGTAGGACGCGAGGCTTTATCCTTCATGGATGGATTCTCTGGGTACAACAAAATTCAAATCCGCCACACAGACCGGTAAAAAACTCCGTTCACCACCCCCTGTGGAACATTCACATACAAGGTAATGCCATTTGGACTAAAAAATGCTAAAGCCACCTTCCAAAGGGCCATGAACTATTTCATGACTTGACACACCTTATCCTTGTCTACTTGGATGACCTTACCGTCCACTCCAAGAATCTCTCAGACCATCTTGAGGATCCGCGATTGGTATTCTAACAATGTCATGAATACAACCTATGCTTGAACCCCCTCAAGTGTGTTTTATGTGTCAACGTAGGAAGACTCGTTGCTTTTATCATTTTCCAACAAGGGATTTGTGTGGACCCCCTCAAGGTCCAAGCCATCAAAGAGGTACCTCCACCTCAAACCCTCAGGCAACTGTAAAGCCTGTAGGGGAAGGGCAATTTTCTGAGAAGCTTTGTCCCAGATTATGCCACTTGTGCTCAAGGGTTCCTGCGCCTCCCTAGCCAAGACATCCCATTCAAATGGGATGATCACGCCCAATAAGCATTTGATGCGCTGAAAGAAATATTATCTTCAAAACCACTCATCAGTCCCCCAGAATGTGACAAATATTATATCCTGTATCTATCAACATCCTAGTCCACATTGGCCAGCGTTTTGATTGAGGAAGGCCCAAATGGGAAGGATTACGTAATCTATTACGTCAACAAAACCTTATCGGTCACATCACTAAGATATGAGCCTAAAGAAAAGACTGCCCTAGAATTAATACATGTAGTCTAGAAGCTTCACCAATACATCATCTTAAAAACCACTACGGTCATCGCAAATATTAATCCCATCAAATACCTGCTCAGACACGTCCTAATGAACCATAAGTACGCCCACTGCATAGTCATTCTCCAAGAATAGGACTTACTGTTTCACTCCCTAAAAGAAAAAAGGGGCTTACCTTAGCAAAGCTCATTATGGACCTCCCAAGAGATACAAAGTTCATTACCTTACCAGATGAACATCTCTTCTTCATAGGGACTGACGACCCTTGGTACGGAGACATCCTCCTCCTCCTACGAACTCAAAAGTTCAGAGCTCATCTCCCTTGAGACGCCCGTTGGTGCATACGGCAGATAGCCCCACAATATCTCCCCATGGGAGATGCCTTGTACTGACGGGGAATCAACACCATTTTACGTCGATGCCTCACTCATGACCAAGAGGAACAAGCCCTTAATGACTACCATGGAGGTGACTGCGGCAGCCATCTATCTGGAATGACCACTGCCCAAAAATTCCTACGGGTAGGATATTTTTGGCCCTCCCTGTTTCATGATTGCATTACAACAATCAAAAGATGCGAGTGATGCCAACGCTTCAACCATTAAGTAAGAGCCCCCCTGTTCCTCGCCACCCTGTCATTGTCATCGACCCCTTTTGTAAATGGGGAATTGACTTTATGACTTGCAACCCCGCATCATCGCACAAACGTAAATATATCATAGTGGTTGTCGACTATTTCACGAAGTGGGCAGAGGCCATGCCCACATATGACAACCACACAAAAACCGACGCTTGATTTATGTTTAACCATGTGAATGCCCAGTTCATCATTCCCAAAGAGTTAGTCTTTGACCATGGGAAACACTTAAAAAATGAAGTTTTGGAGGAGCTATCTCACCACCTCGGATTCACCCACGAATTCTCTTCACCACACTACCCCCAATCCAACGGACATGTAGAAGTTGTAAACAAAGTACTCATAACTATGTTACAATCCATGGTGAATAACCATAAAACCAACTGGCACCACATGCTCTTTTCCACCCTATGGGCGTACCACATGGCCTTGAATACATCCACTAGTTTCACTCTTTCCACTTGGTATATGGGGTCCAAGCCATGATTCCCATATAATGCGAGATCCTGAATATGCATGCCTCCATTGAACTCCTTGATGATACCCAGCCTCTAGAACAATTCCTAGTACAACTAGAGCTCATCAACGAAAGCCGACGACAGTTGCTGAAACACAACAAGGCCCATAAGAAAAGGGTAAAAGCATCATTTGACTGCCACATCAACCCTTGCTCATTCACTAAGGGAGAACTAGTCCTCCACTACGATGTCGCAAAAGAAGCCCTAGGGACAGGAAAGTTTGAAACCTTGTGGAGAGGACC
Organism: Pinus albicaulis; assembly: GCA_034641835.2. Classification (NCBI taxonomy): domain Eukaryota; kingdom Viridiplantae; phylum Streptophyta; class Pinopsida; order Pinales; family Pinaceae; genus Pinus; species Pinus albicaulis. Next base: position 574,099,753 of record CM076577.1, read on the forward strand.
CTACATCATAAAACATTACCTCCTCTAGGGGGCATACATCTTGACAGAGAGGGACAGGACATGCCTTAGGAACCCCATCAACGACATTTACCTCAAGAAGTTCTACCCATAAGGGCCAAGCAGGCCCTACCCTAGAGTTAATGTACACAAACCCAACCACTTTAAATTTTTGACCAAAACACTTATTACAAAGTGCGCTCGGGTGTCACAATGGAATACCAACCCAAACCTTACTTCGGATTCGCGGATGGAGCATCAAGATGGTCTCAAAGTATAGCAGCAATTGCCTAGGTCATTTATCCGCCTGACCGATCGCCAATCTGCACCAACAGTGTGTGTATTGGTTCAGCAACAAACAATCAGGTAGAATATGATGTCGTCATCAGACTTATGTGTGATGCCCTCCATAAGGGCATATGCCATATGCATGTCCACCTCAATTCCCAGTTATTAGTGTCGTAGTTAAACCAAACATTTGAGATAAGATATTCACATCTATTTAGAAAATATTTGCGTGCAAAAAGATTAAGCAGAAAATTTGACTATATTACATTTACACATGTACCAGGGAGTCAAAACCAAATAGTTGATCACATAGCTAACAATATTCTAAACTGGAAAGCATCTCGAATAAACCATCACACATAAAAATAAAAAAACATAGAAAACATAGATATCCATCAGCATAACACGAATCCATAAACATAACATGTAGAGCCGCAAACAATATCTCTCATGTATATATAATGGTGTATGTGTCTGAGTACAAAAAATAGTCTCTGACCCATCGGTCAGCCCAAAGATACACAAAAATTTCATCAAAAATAGGGGAATCATCCTCATAATGGGTGCTTTCCTCGTGTACAAAAAACTCTAGGGAAGTGCTCCCCCAGGTGGGGCACCTGGACCCACAGCTGCTCTTGGCACCACTATTGTAGCTACCATCAAAACTGAGACTACCACCCGACGTAAAACAGCTCGATAGTCCCTCTCTCGGGCCATCAGTGCCTCTATCAAGACCTCCTCGAGATCATCTAGAAAACCTCGAGAAGGCATCCCCTCAGTCAAGCGGTCCACTTGATCGCAGGTGTCCTCCAGAACTGGAACCTGAGTAGTCAGCTCAGCAATGTGAGCCTCTACCACATTAAGACACGCCGCCTTCGCATCGGCACGAGCTCGCTCAGTCGCAACCTTAGCAATAGCCAAGCTGCTACCCTCTCCCAAAGGGCTAGCACCACCACCATGTCTACCAACCTGAGGCTGAGCAGGATCTCCTCCCAGCCCCCCATGACCACCCCGAGGTCTCCAAAGAGGGTCATGGCCAACCAATCAAGCCATAGGATGACCTGCCTCACCAACATCTGCAATAGTAACCAAAAATATGTCAGTGTCACCATAAGAACACATAAAAAAATATATACTCAAATAAATATAGAAAACATAAAAACATACATTCTGGCTACCAAGCATAACCAGGAGGGAGACCCATCTCTGGATCGCCCCAAAAGTCCATCCCTACATATGGTAATGGCAGAAACATATGTGGGTTGACTCAAACCAGGCCTTCATTGTGGTGTTTTAGTAACGCCCCACCATACCCCCACCTCCTCGCAGCATCACAGGAGCCCAGCACCTCATGCAAGACTCCTGTGGCCCCCCAAGAGGCTCCGCCACCACCGATCTCAACAACACCACCCTCTCGTACATGAAACTACATAGAATACTAGCATACACAAAAAATTTTGATACATTCTGGATCTTGTTAAGTTGCACCACCATCCTGTCATAGTAGAAACGGGAAAAATTGAAAAAGTACACTGCCCTCAGCGGACGCTAGACTCCAAACTACAGGCCCGATGTCCGATGTGGAGCCAGTGACCCTAAAAGTCTTATAGTAGCTACCAGAGCACATCGCTCAGCAAATTATGTCATCGAGGAAATGACTATGCACCCTTCTGTAAGGGGTGCTCCGCCACAGTGACGCGCCTGGAACATCTCAAAATCCACCCTTCCAAAAGGGAGTGGATACCGCGGTGCCTAACCTAGAGCTAGTAGCCTAGTCACAAAGTATATATTCATCTCAGGATGAATAGGAAGGTCAATCCCATGCAACACAAACACGTTGTGCCTCCTGTGCCAATGTTAGATTAAGTAACGTAGTAGTCGATCCTATGATCGAAGAAGCTTGTTCTCCACAAACTTTAGGAGGCCCCATCGCACCAGCTATTGGCACGCCCCAGCACTGGTGGCTAATTCGGCATGAAGCTCGGGCCAATTCTGCTCCCTCCACAACATTATGTCATCCAAGAAAGAACCCATTAGCAACAAGAAAAACATCAAAAAATAGGTAAAAAGGTTAAAAAAATTTCCTTGGCCTTTTGCGCACTTGTCCCTTAGATAGGCACACCTTTATTTCTCATAGGTGCACATAAGACATGCCAAAAAAGTGAAAAAGAGTGCATAAGGCATGAAAAAACACAAAAAATATGCGCAGAAGGTGCGCTCTTACCCTAATCACCCACACAATCTAGGGCAAAAATGGTTCACAGTCTGTACAAACCTATTTTGTACGAACCCTAGCACCCTTAGACTGAAAAAATTAAAGTGGAGGATGTCATGGAGGTTACCTGAGCATGATATTGCTAATCCCTGGTGCTCAAACTAGCTAGAATGGCAAGAACTACTCCGCAAAAGCCTCTGACCTCTCAACAAACTCAATAAAAAAAAATGAATTGAATTAGGGCCATATTCACCTATATATCACCCTTTTCAAAAAATTCAGAGGACCATAACGACAGCTCAGAAGGTTCATTCTCTGAACCGAAACCAGCACTGTGATCAACACTCCATAACGAACAGAGGCGATGCCACACATTCACACTCCCAAAAAAATATTTTTTCAGCACCGACAGGTTTTCCCTCTCTCATATTCTTTTTTTAAAGCTCATTTATTTCAACAATATTTGATAAAGAAGATGCTTTCATTTGAGGTAGGTGTTTTTGCGGGAAATATCACAAACCATCCACTAAAAATTCCACAACAACTATCATTCTACCCCCAGTATGATAAAGTCCCCGAAAACTCTGCATATCCTGACATCATTTCTCCATCAAAAATTAACCATAGGTTCCACACATCCAACTATGTTTATCATCACCTCGCCCTTCACATGATAAACATCATCGTTGATTGGTAGAGCCTTCCCTCAATGGTGCTCGTCACCCACAGTAGACCATATATCACAACAAAAGTGACGCCATGGCCATACTGCTTTAGTCCAGGAAGCACCTCATGCCCATTCAGTCATCTTGCATAAGGTCAAGTTTTACCATATGAAATAAAACCCCTTTCCAGGATGACCAGGTTGTACGGGTAGATCAAAAACGCACTACCATGCCTCGCATTTGGCCAACCATACCTCCATCAACATAATCCCATCTGTGATACTTTTTCATTCGCGTCATCAACCTCAAACATGAGACCAACCAATGGGGCCTCCACCTTTAGAAAAAAACATTCCTTATGTCATTAGTGAGTGAAAAATTTCATGTTTTGGGGCACCCATCTCTGTTTTTTGTATAAACCAAACCCTATTACTTTTTTCTTTTGGTAAGTGTACAAAGACCACAAATAGTGCACTATGTCCCCCACCCACTCATTCATTTTTTCAGCCATGGCAGCAGTCCCTGGTCACCCTTGGTCAGAGTATCACACCCTCATGGAAAATCCACCATGACATTCATAACCAGTTTATACCCACCCTGGAAGTCCTACCACCTCCAGGGATTTCCCCATTGAAAATAGTCATGCTTCAAAGCTGCTTTTTATACTCTTACTTTGACCCACTCAATTCCCATCATCAGTTTTCAGTCACCCCTCTCCACCATGCCTATGTTAAACCCATCACATCCAGGATCCTGATCCTTCGTATCAACAACCTCCTAGTTCGGTTGAGGCTTGCTTTTTGTCAACTCGAACACCTACTTTCCAAAAAGGAATCGGTACCTTGGCCGCCCCTTTCCATAAAAGGGGAATCCTTGAGTGGCATTGTGGGAGACATCATTGCCCATAGATGTCATCGATCCTCCTAACATTCAACTACAACACAAGCTTTCATGTAAAGATGGTATCATACCTTACAACCATTACACTTTGATCAAATTTGTCGAAGACCCATGCCTTTATAAGCATCTTTTTTAGCAATGCTTATAGGGGAATGTCCCAGCCAGCACCTATGCGTACAATGTGCAGTTATATGCCATACTAATTTTATGCATATGGGTACCACATTCCACCTATTGTTAAAGAAAAAATTCCCCTCGGGGCATCAACAGTCATCATCATCAACCAAAATATCACTACCACATTAGTGACACAGACAGGACATGTATCTATCAGATAGATTTGTTTAACTCGCAACAACATTACAAGCATGGGACATGCCCACCTCATAGAAATTTTTTATATATTGTACTATATTTACTTACAGGGGTCCCATACGACATGGTTGATCTTTGAACCGTGCACGTAGGTCTCTCTCTCTCTATGCACACGGTACAAAAAAGAAACTATAATGTATTTCAGCTATGCAGTTCTTCCTAGACCTCACACATTAGGGGAAAACTGTTAACATTGGAACATCGTACAAGAAAAGATGACGTTATTTAATGTCAGGCAGAAGGATTTACACTGCTGAGATACATTAGAGAATATGAAAGTATTTTAAAAATATCTAAGGTCTGAGGAAAAATCAAATTTGAACAAGTCATAAATGCTTTTGCGTGCAAAATCCTTCGATAAGCGTGCCTTTGCGCACCTTTTAAACCAAAAAGCCCGCAATCCTGGGAGTGGCAGAGGTCACTTTCCAAGACCAAAAAAATCACAGTCAAGGACATTGATTCCCAACTTGAAGCTGCCTAAGGACAACCACTCAAGCCTCCTTAGAACATCAATGGAGCACACGATGGAATAAATGTGGCACACAATGGAATCACTCTCCTCTCTTGGGTCACCATCCACAATGTACCAAGAGAGGGAAGGAGGATTTGAATTCTCTTATAAAAGGCCACCAAGAGATGAAAAACTTGAGAGAACATTGTTATGCTAGCTCGAATTTCCCCAAGCAATACCAACAGTCTGTGATTCGAAGCAGAGATAGAAGGGACTCAGTTGTTGTCCATCCAACAACTTCAGTCCACCATAATAGAGAGAGGTAGAATTTGCATCAAGGCAACTCAGAAGTAAAGAAATCCTTGCATCAGGACTTAGAACCCCAAGTTCTAAGCATCCCTTGGCAAGTGGGTTAAAGTTTCATCCTCATTTCCTACCATCACTCAATAAGAGGGGATGTAAGCACTTTCGTTTGGATTATCGAAGTTGTTTGACTATATTTAGAGCTTTTTTGTTATTTTTTTTAGTTTTAGTTTAATTTTTATGTTTGAATATGCATGTTATTTATATATCTAGTATGTTTATGTTCTAGCATGTTCCACTAACTTGCTTGACTCCATATCTTTTCTACCTGTGACCAATAACTTAAGAGGGAAAAATGCACCCCTTAAGTTGGTGTGATTTTGTACATAGGTGCACCAAACACACTAACACACTAATGATGGTTTTGACCATCACCCCCCTAGCAAATGGTCTCTCATCCTCTGAGAAACTTAGTCCTCTTTCTTTAGTTATTTTAGTGCCCTTATGGCCTCTATGATATCCCAAGGTACCATGGAAGGAGTCCCCTCAGGAGGGTAGAACCCTGCATTATTTTGTGCTTCCTCCCATTCTTTGTCTTCTTCACCTTAATCTTTTCCTTCACCAAGTCCTAGCAGAAAAGGTGGACTGGTTTTTAATCTAGGCCATTTGATATTCATATTTTTCATGGCCCTTTTGTAAAAAGGTGCTCTCTCTAGGGATGATCTCAATATCTCTGTATTATGATACTCCATGTTTCTTAGGTTAAGTGGGGGGGAACTCCATCTACTCTCACATGGCATCACACACTCCTCTCCCAAAAATATATAAATTTCATCATAATGTGAAATTTTATTTACTTCGTTGTTGAGATATCTATCTGCAAGGTTGGCATCATTGGCTATCATTAGGTGCTTGTTTATGATCCCTCTAGGGCTGAATAGCTCTTCCCTGATTTGAAGAGGCTCATTTCCTTCTCCCTTCATCACATTTTTGACCTCCTCTTCCTTAGCCTCTTCATTGGTCATCCATGAGGCTATGAACATTAGTCAAATATCCCCCAACCTGGAGGTAGGGTCCGAAATGTTTATATTAGTTAAGAGAATATTATGCATGTAAAAATCTGCCAATCTGGCCCTATCTTATATGTTGTACTGGTTGAAAAAATCAATAGACTGCCTATAATTCTGGAAAGGAAACGACCCATGTGATTCTATTGTTTTTATTTGGAATTGTAGCCACTTCTCCTTCAAGTAAATGGCATAAGAGTTTGAGCGATGCCTATGTTGTATTTGCCCCATGCAAAGGTCTATCATGCTTGTCTTTTTGCTACAATTGGCCATTCCATATTGCATTCTCTGGTTGTGCTTCATATAGCTTCTATTTCGACATTAACTCCCTAAGTTTGACGTCAGCCAAATCTCTCCCCATCTTAGTGAGTTTCTCCTCCATGACCCCTACATCTTCCACATGCTTAATTCTTACAATTTTCATACAATGGTTTGTGCGTGCTCTCTCTTTCTCTTGCTCATAGAACAACGGAACTGTGAGCTTTTTAGATATCATCCTCCCTCCTTCAATGGATTTGTAATAAGAGCTCAAGTTTGGCTATGGGCTAGGATGTTGGACTACTATAATATATTTTGGGACTGTTTTTGGTGAGGCAGAAGCTTCCTTTGGTTTCCCCTCTTCCTTCTCTTTGGCATCCCACCCCTCAATTTAAGCCTCTTTTTCATAAAATTTGGCCTTATTCCCTTCTAAGGGTGCCTTTTTTTCTTCCCCAGTGACTTTTTTCTCTTCCTGTACCACATTCCGAGTTTCCTATATCACTGTGTGAGTTTCCTGTAGCAAACTATGTGTTTCCTGTAGAAAAACTTGTTTTTCCTGATACCCCTTCTTTTCTTTCTCTTGGAGGTCTATGTGTGTTGGTGCTTGTTTGAGGGATGCTAGTGTTCATGACTTCATTATTTTATAAGTCATAGGTGTAGTTTTGGGTGAAGTGACCTCTTGAATATTTCGCTCTATTGGAGCGGGGTCCCCTAAGGCACAATTTCCAAAAGATATATATATTTTGTATGTTTGTATGTATGTACTGTGCAGATGTATTCAAAGGGAGTTTTGCCCCAATTTTGGATATAATTAAGATTAAATGTAAACCGTGGGCCTCAAACTATGGTTTGAGGCCATAGTATCTCAGCGCTAGGCATACTATAAATAGATAGAGTATGTCTAAGCTAATTAGTATTAATTCATAGAAAAATTGATGAATGTTATAAGATATTAATAACATTTTGTGTCTGTAAGGGTTTTGGGTTGGGTAAAAGGCTCCTACTGGCTGTGTGCACAGAGACCTATTCCTAGATGTGTGCAGACTTAGCTAGTTCTGTGCACGAAAGGGTTGTAAGGGATTGTAAGGGTTTTTCAAAGAAGGAAAGCTAATGCATTGACAGATCTGAAAGACTAATAGAAAGAACGGTTTTGGCAAACTCTCTATGTTATATGCTTAATTTTTATTCTTTGATGACATCACATTGTCTATTTACTTATTACTGAATGCATATAGGTAATTGATATGCTTATGAATGAGTATTGACATCTGTTAAGTATTACATTCATTAGATCGAGATCTAGTTATGATTTATTATCTTCGTAAGTAAGACAAGTATTTATGTGTTATTTTGTTAATGATTGCACAAGATCTGAAATTCTGCTATAAAGTGATAGCGGCCCATGTATAGAAGATCACTTAGGGTCTTGCAAAGTACCAAATCATTAAATTCTCTCTTAGGGTGTGGAAAGCAGGTTCTAGCACCCCCCCATACCGCTTCAGGTGATACTTTGATCTACACAAGCAGATTATTGCTGAAAGGGAGAGTGGTTGGAGTGTTTGTTGGAGGAGTGAGACTTTGATCTTGGAGGTCTATGCATGTTGGTACTTGTTTGAGGGATGTTAGCATTCATGACTTCATTCTTTTATAAGTCATAGGTGTAGTTTTGGGTGAAGTGACCTCTTGAATATTTCCCTCTATTGGAGCGGGATCCCCTAAGGCACAGTTCCCAAAAGATATCTATATTTTGTATGTTTGTAAGTGCACACTGTGCAGATGTAGTCAAAGGGATTTTTGCCCAATTTTGGATATAATTAATATTAAATTTAAACCGTGGGCCTAAAACTATGGTTTGAGGCCATAAACTATGGTTTGAGGCCATATTATCTCAGCGCTAGGCATACTATAAATAGATAGAGTATGTCTAAGATAATTAGTCTTAAGTCATAGAAAAATTGATGAATGTTATAAGATATTAATAACATTTTGTGTCTGTAAGGGTTTTGGGTTGGGTAAAAGGCTCCTACTACCTGTGTGCATGGAGACCTATTCCTAGATGTGTGCAGACTCATCTGGTCTTGTGTGTGAAAGGGTTGTAAGGGATTGTATGGGTTTTTCAAAGAAGGAAAGCTGATGTATTGACAGATCTGAAAGACTAATAGAAACAACAGTTTTGGCAAACTCTTTGTGTTTGTTATAGCATAATTTTTCACCTTCATATGATTCATGATTACTTTTATGGCTTTGGGCAACCATTTCTACAGACTTGAACAAATTCACTAAAAAACAGTGTTAAAATTCCCATACGCGGTTATGCCCAGACTTTTCCGCGTGTATACGCGAGTCCACATGTACTTTTCCGCGTATGCCATTAAAATCATTAAAAATATATATAAATTCCTTATTTTTGGGCTGGGTTGATGGTTACTCTGGTAGTTCAACCACCCTAGTACGTGGCCAACTGTTTCCAACTGACTGAAACTACTTTGAGGGAGTATAAAAGCCCCTCATGTGTATGGCCTAAGGGAGAGAGAAATTTTATAGTCATTATACTCTGTTGGATTCCCAGTTCAAGTCTGATTCCCCGTGCGTCCTGCACTTTCCCATATTTATATCAGGAAACCCTTGTTTCCTGGAGATGTTCATCCATTTATATGCCATCTTGAGTGCACTAGTCTTGGAAGAATCTTAGCGAGGCAAGGGCGGGACGAATCCGGACGACAGTCTGCTCGAAGATCGTGGAAGGATTCAGGTGATCTCTCCACTTTTACTACTGTACATTCTATTCATAATAATGAAGAACCGTCTTGTTCCTAAACTTCTGTGTTAGTATCTATTTTTATATGTGGAAAGATTGATTATTAAGCAATTATTATCGTTTATATCATTTTTCACATTGATTGCACTAACATTTAGAAGAATTATATGCTGTACAACTACGTTTCCGTGCACATTCTTTCCTGTTTTACAGGTTGAAGGAGGAAGGAAGGTTGTTGGGGGTTTGAACCCCGTGGGATCTACATCGAACGTAGGACTACGAGTGAGTCCTGCTATCGTTGATTTCTAGTTTTTTGCAGTTAAGTACGGTTGTGTGTGAGTCCTTCTGAATGGCATGCCCTGATCTGTGGAGATTTTGACCCAACAAACCTCTAGGGTGTTTTTCCCCGAAACAGAACTGGCGACTCCGCTGGGGATCACATTCTTGTGATTCCTCTGTTGGGTGGTTTCAGCTGTTTGATAGGTTTCCAATAGTTTTAACTTTTATTTTCAGTCCAGTTTACTCTTTCTCAGTCAGACTGAAGTCTTGGTTTCTTATCCAGGCTTTATCCTTTTTTGTTTTTCATTTTTACCTTTATATACACGGTTTTTTCTACACACAGTCACGTATACACACAAGTTTTGTTAAAGGGAGTGGCGTATACGCGTGTTTCCTTTACAAAGACACTATAGGAATAGGTCTCCACAGACATAAAGGATTTTGAAATTTTGGATTTCTTGGCTTTTTAGTCCTTTATGTCTATGGAGACTTGTTCCTGCAGTGTCTTTGTACCTTCTGGATTGTGAAGAAAGTGGTCTTTGGTATTTTCTCTCTCTTGTTGGATTGAAAACTAGTCTTTCTGGAAAAGTATTGTTTCTTGTGCTAGCATTTCTGGTTGGAGTACCAAGATCTCTTTCTAGGGATTCTTGGTTGTTCTGCTTCATCAGAACAGAGAGCTCTTGCTTATTTACTCGCTCCTATCTTTGTGTTTTGCTTTGCACTTCGATTTTTTCCCATTTCTTGGTTGGTTTTCTTGAGTTCAGTTGGCTAGGTCTTGTTGCAACTTTTGAAGAGTCTTTCTTGGTTCTTTGGAGTTTTTGTTTGCGGCAGGATTGTACTATTCTTCTAGGCTGAGTGGCTGGGTTTTCTTGTCTTCTTTTGCTCTTATTGATCTTGCTACTAGTTAGCCCTATAAGATTTTGGAGCATTTTTGAATTTTTTACTTGAAATTCAGTTTTGTTTGGCTTGGGATTTTTATAGTTTTGCTTGGTCTTTTCGAACTCTTCTTTTATAAAACTCAAAATCTCAAAAAACATTTTGCTTTGTTTGCTTTTGTTTTTGCATTTTTGTTTTCATTTCTTTGTATCTTTTGAAGCTTTTTTGAAGTTCCTTGCCTTTGGATTTTGGCTTGATTTTGGAAAGGAGTTGTTATTGATTTCTTCCTCTTGTTTTTTAAGCGTTTTTGGTGTCTTCACATTAAGAGTTCTTGATTTTGGGAGCTGGCTTTCTGGACAACCAAAAAGAGATAAAATTGAAGGACCTTTGGGAAATTTCACTCTGCTTTAGGAGATTTTGCATCTTATAATTTGCATGTTTGTAGTGATTTTCATCAAGTGCACTTAAGCATTTTAATCATTTTCATAGTTTTTGTGAGTGTGAGTTTGTTATCTGAAAAGAAAAATACAATTTTTATCTCATAGAACCTGTGTAGAAGTTGCTTTTCATCGAAAGACAATAACTCCATTTGCATGTAGTTTGGTTTTTATTAATTTCTTTCTGCGTCAAAACACCATAAGTTTCATTTCTGCATCCCTTTGACTTAACATAATAGCCAATTAAAATAAGAGATATAATTTAAAATCAACTAGCAAGTTTTCTAAGTGTCATACACCAAATAGCTAGGTTGTAGGGCCTTAGATTAGGTGAGTGGAGAGTTAACTCTCCAAGGCCGCTCAAACAAAACATAGAAGTTGATTAATTGAGCAAAATCCAACTCCGTTAGGTGGACCGGGAAAGCTCTCCTCCAGAGAGTCAAGCGCAACGGGAAGTGAAGGCTGAGAAGAGGGATACCCCCTCTCTAATTAGTTGAATCTGACCTCAAGACCGTTTTGCCCGGCTTCTGATATGGATTGGTGCCCATAGTTGCCTCTACTAGGTTCCACATAGGTGACTGCGGGGGGGAATACCCGTGGTACCTGAGGCAGACGTCGCATCACTTTTAGCAGTACTTCTGGGGGGTGCCCTTGTGAAGCTTGGGTGCTTGAGCTGGCAAAGGCTGTCGTTAGGAGGTCGACGTAATTGTTTCTGATACCTTCGCTAGTAGGCCTGGGCCGTAATTACCCCAGACTACTTTCGGGAGGTCCTATATTTCACTTTCTTGTATTTTGGTGTCTGGTCCTAATCACCCGGAGCGGAAATACCTGAAGGCTGTTTTCTTGATTGTATCTCAGGGATTATTTTTTAGTGAGTGCTCTTTGCTCCTAGCTTGCCTAGCTTTTCACTTTTTTGAGTCTAATTAAAATCTATAAAAGTGGTTGATCAAGCACCTCATCGATCGAGGAGAATCCGGGGGTTATGTCCTGAGAGTCCAGAGCCTTCTTCGATAAGGCGTATGAGTGATTTAGCAGGTGGTTAACACCCTGTGGCGTCCGACGCAGTGGAGAGAGATCCTCCACAAGGGTCTGAAGGTTTCATAGCTGATTCTGGGGTTGGTTCCGAGAGGAGCGTTCCGCTCACCTCACGAGTATTATTTCCGCAGGAAGAAGAAGTACAGGTAGAGGAAGTGTCTGAACCCTCAGATTCACTTCCATCTCCTCTTCCTCCTGATTATCCGTTCGTTGTTCAATACATCGGACCTGAGTCAGAGAGATCGGAAGATCCTCCTTATTATACATACCTTTCGATGGCCACGACTGGGAACGCAACTTCTGCTGTGAGTGCCACAGGCATTCAGACTCCTGCTTCTGTTGAAGGAGGGGGCACTATTGCTATATCTTCGATTGCCTCTAGTGCTGCTGTGTTTGGCTCTGGTTTCACCCAAGCACATGCTTCTCAATCTGGTCCCTTCAGTTTTGGAATGCCCACCAGTGGGATTCCTTCTTTTTCCTTTTCCACTGCTGCAGCTGGATCTACACCCATGTCCTCCATGGCTAGTGGATCAGCTTCTTTTCAAGGGTTCCCCTTCGGAACTGGACACATTCCTAGTTCGAATCCTTCTTTAGGGTCCTTTCCGTTTACTTCTCAGACCCAGAGTTTTAACCCTTTGTCTGGGGGGAAAAGTTCGACTACTTTTACATGTTGGAACCCTGTATTCACTACAGTGGGGGTAGGGAATCAGTTTTACACTGGTCACCAAGGGAATGCTTCTTTCCCCTCATCGAGTGCTTATCAGACTTTTTCCCCTCTATCCAATGCCTGGAACCCCTATCAGGGGCTTTCCTCTTCATTTAATATTTCGGGTGGGGGAACTGGTCCGGTCTTTGGTAACTCGGCGTGGGGAGGAGGTTCTTCTCCTTTTGCTACGAGTTCTTTCTGGCAACCTAGTGCCTCATCAAATCCAGGGTATTCTTTTCAGAATGTTGGGAATTCATCCTATCAAGGATGGAATCCTCAGGCTCCGCCTCGTTTACATTTTCTGGCAATATTAAACTTGCCAGATCTGTCGAAATTGATGAGTGATCCGATTCGGTACAGTCGGGGGTGGCCTCCGGTCCTGACCAAACTACCTTCAGAAATTCCAAAGTTTGAAGGGAAGAATGGAGAGGATCTAGCTGACCACATCACCACTTTCCATTTATGGTGTTCTTCTAACTCCTTGATCGATGATTCGATTAGGTTGAGATTGTTTCAACGCACCCTAACTGGAAACACTGCCAAATGGTATATTGAACTAACTGGGGGCAGTTTTGCTACATTTGGAGAACTGGCTGTTACATTTCTAAACCATTTCTAGTTGCCTGTCCGATATGATGTTGGGACTGAACTCCTTGCTAATTTTAAGCAGGACGACGCAACCCACATTTCTGATCACATTCAGGAATGGAGGAGAAGGAAGAGGCTTACTAAAGCTCATATTCCAGGAGAATTCCTTTTGGAATGGTTTCTGAAATCTTTGCAGTCAGACATTTCTAAAGATGTATCCCTGTCTGGGGTATTTTCTGAGGAGCAGGCCATTTTTAGGGCCCAGCAGCTAGAACTGATCTATTCTCAGTCTGGGGTCCTCCATAAATATTTGCCTAATGCTCCTCGCTCCAAATTAGATTTATCCAAAACTAAGCCTGGTCTACATGGTGATGGGCTTATCGGATCGATCAATAGTGGTGCAACCAGCCTACTTACTCAACTGCAGCAGTTGTCTTTGCAATCTGCTCCTTTTGGTCAGGATGTGCCTGCTGAGTCATCGCCTTCCTAGTCCTTGTCCATAAATGTTGTCCAAGCTTCTGATCCCAAAGGAAATCAACAATCCGACGGGAAGAAGAAGGGATGAAATAATAAGAAAAAGGGAAAGAACGAGAAGGGTAATGCAAATAAAACCAACGAGCATGTTGGTGAGGGTCCAAAGGAGAAAAATAAAGTGAAGTTTCCATGCAAGATATGTACTGGAGACCATCTCACACACCTTTGCCCTAAAATTCAGGATGCGCAGTGCTTGTTAGCTCAGCAGGGTTCTTCTAGTTCCCAGGCTGTGTTAACAAACCCTTTTCCCCAAGGGCAACAATTATTTGTTGGCGCAAATAAAAATCCTGGGGCTTCCTCTGGTGGCACCCAGGAAGGGGAAATTCCATCGAACATATTCATGATGAGTGCTCACGCAGATATCACTACGAGATCCCGTGATTATGGTGGAGAAGAGTCTTCAAAAGCTAAGGATACTCCTGATGATACTAAGCCGCTTCACATTATCAAGCCTACTGTTGAGTCTATGCCTCGGATGCCCAAAGAATCTTTTAAGTGATCAACGATTAATCCAAATGCTAGGGCTGCCCAGAACTACTCTATTGTGGAAGATCTGGCGCAGAGTCCTTGTGCTATGTCGGCTTTAGAGGTGCTCCAGTCTTGTCCGGCTCAGCGCAGTGCTTTGCTCACTGCCATTGGGGCTATTGATCCGAAAAATTCTCCTATGATTACTTTTGATATGACTAATTTTAAGAAGAGACTCCCCCATCACATGGCTTTTCATATTAAATCGTCGTACCGGAAATGCAACATCTTTCGGACGGTTGTTGATGAGGGTGCTTCCACATGCGTGATGTCTCTCACATGTTGGAAGACAATTGGATCTCCCAAAGTTGTTCCATCTACCACTCTTCTGACTGCGTTTGATGGTCATTCTCACAGACCCCATGGTATTGTCCCAGCTTTTCCCATCTGTGTTGGGGGCAAAACTGTCAATATAGAGGTTGAGGTAGTGGATGCAAGCTTGGACTACAACCTTCTGTTGGGGAGAAACTGGATTTATGAGATGGATGCCATTGCATCCTCATTATTTCGGATTATATGTTTCCCTCACGAAGGGAGGATCGTTACAGTGGATCAAATGGACTGTCCTCCTGTAGACCCGAATGCGTCTACTGACTCATCTGTTCCTAAGTTGGATAATACTAAGGCGCCTGTTAAGAATTTAGGAGTTGGAATGTATTCTTCCTTGATGGGTACTTTCGATATTCCTCCTCCTACGGTGCATATAAATTCTATTTCATCCTCGAAGGCTCCTCTTCGAAGAGAGTTCTTCAGAACTCATTATTTTTCGGACCCTTGGACCTTACCTTCCCCTACAACCACATTAGCGGAAGGTCAAGTGGGTGGAAGGGAATTTTTGATGTCTGCAGCTGAGATTGCTTATCAGTCTATTGTTGACTCTGCAGAATCCAGTCCAGCTCCTCTTTCATTGGAAGAGTTGGATAGAGATGTGGCTTCGGCTTGGACACTTAGTTCCTCTTCTGCCCAGGATTGCCTTGATACCACTCTTCCATCTGAAGAGGCCATCCTGGAAGATATTACTGGTATAGATAGACTGTGGGATGACTTGCATCATCGGTCTTACTTTTTACCTGATTTGAGCGAAGTTGAAAGAAGTTTTCCAATTCCTCAGTCTCCTGGTCCTGTTCACCCAGTCCTGAACCCTTTAGCACCAACACAGGTTTATGCTGAAGGGAACATGGCTGTGATTTATCCTACTATCCCGGTGAACATTTCCAGGGATCCCAATATTATTGAGAATGTCTTCATCGGAGCTGAATGTTCCTATGAAGAGATTCAAATTTACACCAAGCTCTTTAAAGAGTATAGGGATGTATTCACTTGGTCTTATGAGGAAATGCCTGGTATAGATCCATCCATTGTCCAGCATGAGATCAAGACTTACGAAAACGCTAAGCCTGTGAGGCAAAAACTTCGTCCAGTCAATCCTAGGAAGGCAGCAGCTATCAAAGCTGAGGTGGAGAAGCTGCTTAAGGCGGGATTCATTTTCCCTGTTCCTTTGACTGAATGGGTTTCAAAACCTATTCCTGTAGATAAAAAGCAAGGAAAAATTCGCGTTTGCATTGATTTCAGAGACCTAAATAAAGCATGTCCTAAAGATAATTACCCCACACCATTTATTGATCAGATCATTGACGAGTGTGCCGGTAATGAGATTTTCTCCTTCATGGACGGTTTCTCTGGATATAATCAGATTACTATCTGTCCTGAAGATCAGCATAAGACTGCTTTTATTTGTCCCTAGGGTACCTTTGCATACAAGAAGATGCCTTTTGGTCTTAAAAATGATGGGGCTACCTTTCAGCAGGCCATGTCATATGCCTTCCACGACATCAAAAATATTATCGAGGCATACTTGGATGATTTAGCTGCTCATTCTTGAAAGAGGATGGATCATCCTGCTCACCTCCGGCAAATATTTGAACGATGTCGGTTCTATAAGATTAGGTTGAATCCGAACAAGTGTGTTTTCGCGGTTACATCCGGTCGGTTATTGGGATTCATTGTGTCTAGGGAAGGGATTAGGGTAAATCCCTTCAAGGTTGAGGCAATACTTCGGTTGCCTCCCCCGTCCTCTATCTATCATCTTCAAAGTCTACAAGGAAAGTCTAATTTTCTTCAGAGATTTATCGTAAATTATGCTGAAGTTACCAAGGGATTTATGAGATTGTTGAAGAAAGGAGTTCCATTTCTTTTGGATGACTTCACTCAACGCTCATTCGATGCTTTGAAGAAAGCATTGACCTCTGCTCCTTTATGGAGTCCACCTGATTATAGCAGGGATTTCCTTTTGTATCTGGCAGCAGCAGAATCTACCATCGGTATGGTTCTGGTTCAGGAGGATGATGCTCTTGCAGAGCATGTTATTTACTATCTTAGTCGAGGATTGGTAGGACCTGAACTCCAATACACTCCGATAGAAAAATTAGCTTTAGCAGCAGTTCATGCTATGCAGCGACTCTGGCATTATATTATTCTACGAAAAACTTATGTTTTGGCAGCAGCCAATCCATTTCAGTTTGTCCTCAGTAGGTGAGTGATTGGGGGCAAATACAATAGATGGATTGTGATTTTGCAGGAATTTGATCTTGAGTTTATGTCTGCCAAGTCCAAGAAATCATTGGTTTTCGCGGAATTGATCTCCGAGTTTCCCTGTGGGGAGGAGAAGATTTATGATGAATCCTTTCTGGATGAACATTTGTTTCTTATCTCTTCACAGGATCCTTGGTATGGAGATATCATCGTGTATCTTCAGACTGCGAAGTTTCCCTCTACTTTTTCGAAAGATGAGCGTCGTAAGTTGCGTCACTTGGCCAAGAATTATTTGATTATTGGTGATGCTTTATACCGTCGAGGGGTTGATTAAATCCTGAGACGCTGCTTAACTCTCGAAGAAGCTGAGGCTGTGCTGAATGATTCCCACAGTGGAGCTTGTGGTGGTCATTTATCTGGGCTTGCTACAGCCCAAAATATCTTGCGTGCTGGGTACTTTTGGCCTTCGATTTTCAAATATTGTATGGAGTCGGTCAAAAAGTGTCATCCGTGTCAAGTTTATACTCGAAAAATGCGCGCTCATCCAGCGTCGCTTTTTCCAGTCATTATTGTCGGTCCCTTTACAAAGTGGGGTATTGATTATACTACTTGTAACCCGCCTTCGGCTAAAGGTCACAAGTACATTATTGTAGCAGTAGACTACTTTACGAAGTGGGTCGAGGCTATGCCTACTTTTGGGAATGATGGTGAGACTACAACTCTTTTCCTTTTCAACCAGGTTATCGCTCGTTTTGGTATTCCTAGAGAGATTGTCACTGATCATGGCAGTCATTTTCAGAATAGTATGATGGCTGAGTTGGCTCTCAAATTGGGTTTCCGGTAGGAGCATTCATCTCCGTATTATCCTCAAGCCAATGGGCAAGTGGAAGCCGTGAATAAATCCTTGAAGACAATTCTTCAAAGGACAATTGATAAAGCTAGATCCAACTGGCATATTATGCTATATCCTACACTTTGGGCATACAGGACGTCAGTGAAAACTACAACTGGCTTTACTCCGTTTCAACTAGTGCACGGGTTGGAATCCATATTTCCCATTGAATGTGAGATTCCTTCTCTTAAATTAGTTGTTGAACTTCTTCCTGACACTTCTAGTCTTGAAGAACGGCTCCTTCATCTAGAACATCTCGATGAGCAGCGTCGGGATGCCGCCACGATGAATGAAGCGCATAAAAACCGAGTTAAAGTTCAGTACGATAAGGCGGTCAAACCTAGGGTTTTTTCGGAAGGTGACCTTGTTTTGGTCTATGCCCAAGAAAAAGATGCCCTGGGGGCAGGAAAGTTTAAGTCTATGTGGTATGGCCCCTTCATCGTTAAAAAAGTCCTTAAGAAAGGAGCATATACCTTGGTTGATTTTGAAGGGAACGAGTTGCCGGAGCCCCAAAATGGGCTCTATTTGAAGAAGTATTATGCCTAGGCTTTGGCCTGGCATGTTGCTTTTGTATATAGTAGTTTTTTGTTTTGTACATATCTGGTTGATTTTCGATCTTTGATGAGTTGGTGATGTTTTTGATCTGCTTTGGCAGGTTGTGTTGGATGTCATGAGTCATTTTGGTTTCGCCGATGGTGCTAGTAGACACACCCTGAACTTAGCTTCCATGGCTTGGGTGCTTCATTATCCATCCGGTCAACTGTTAGTATCAAGAGGGGTCTGCATTGGTCCTGCTTCCAATAATATAGCAGAATACACTGCAGTTGTTCATCTACTCTCGGAGGCAATATCTTTGGGTGTTGATTCGTTGGTAGTTTTCTTGGACTCTCAGCTGGTGGTGTCGCAGTTGAACAATACTTATCAGGTTCGAGATCCATTTTTACTCCGGTTGTTCTTGAGGGTACGTTTGTTACAAAGATCATTTCAATTTTTAACTTTCATTCATATTCCTCGAGCTGACAATTGGTTGGCAGACTCATTAGCTAATCAAGCACTGGATTGGCATATTAATCATTCTATACAATAAAATTTAATCATCAAAAACATCATAAATTTTGATACATTTATCACATCACATCAATCATCGCTGTATATATATCATCAGAGTGTTCCAAAACTTTACAAAATTTGGATCCATAAAGTCATACAAAAATTGGGCTTATGCCCGATCATGTTCAGTCTCAAAAATACACAGTTATCTGATACATCATATCTATCTACTCCTGAGGTCCCTGCCCAGAAGTCGTGTTCCTATAGAACATGATCGCGGTGGTAACTCGGTGGAATAACGGTACCCAGTCTCGGGGCACTCCTACCACCCGTCTCTGGATGGCTTCCGGCAGATCTTCCATGGTAGACATAGGTACTTGGCAGCTTAATCCCTGCAAGTTCCTCTATATAGCCTGGAGGGTCTTGTCTGAATCCACTGTATCTGCTTCGCCCCTGCGACACTTGTGGCGCGAGAAACCCTCAAGTTGAACTGGTCCAATATCTGTATCATGGTCATGTTTACATTGTAAGTCATTATGAATCCAATCAAAAACATGTTTGTTTTTCACATTTTTTCAGACATATTGAAAAAATCCAAAAAATTATATAAGTCAAAAATTGCAAACTTACCGACTGTGTCCCATGCCACGCCTGGTGGAAGGACAAGATCTGGATCTCCACCAAAGTCCATTCGGACATAGGGATAGTCGTCCACAGCGATGATTTGTTCTCCCCACAAAAGGAATAACTTATCATCCCAAGTGGTCTGGGGAACTTCACTTCCCCCTAATATCTTCATCATGTCTGCCCAGTGGGAAATTCTTGGGTCTCTCGGGCTGCTGATGGTAGAGATCACTCTGGGCCTCAATGCTGGTATCTTCTCGAAGAAGAATGTCATCAAAATTGTACCGTATCCAAAATTTTTTGTCTTGACTTGGCGGATTGAGGTCAATTGTTGCTTCATGTTCAGTAATAGGGTGGTGCACCAATCATATACATGAGTTAAGCATTCCACTGCTATGCTCATTTGCATCCTGAATGCCTGGTGTAGGGAGGAAAATCCTTCCACTCTACCAATGGTGAAAAGGAGGATTTTCATGTGCAAATCCCTTAAATCTTTAATTGCAATTTGAGTTCCAACTTTCTTGGAACCCTCTACGCAGTACACGTGGACGTAATCTTCCACGGTTAGCCCTCCCAAGGGCTTCCCGTGCAAGTCTATTGGTTCCCCCCTCCGGGAGAGTCCAGTGATAAAATATATGTCTTCCACTTCAATGTGTACAGGCATCTGATCTATCATAAAGCAATCCTCTTCCGGTTCCCAATAGTTCACGAGCATTTCAAGCAACCAAACATTGCTTTTCATATTTGGTATTTTGAAAAATTTGAGCAAACTGCAATTCCGAAGAATATTTAGCGATGCTCGATCTCGCAAGACTTCTTGATCAATTGCACTGTGTTCACGCTCTCTCCATGATATGGTCATCCTGTCAAAATTCAATAAATCCTTCATTAGCTACGCATTTTTCATTTGGGCCTGCGCATACGTGACTTTATTTATGCACAGTCGCGTGTATACGCGACTTTATCGTTACCAACCCGCGTATGCGCAAACCCGTGATTTTTAGCAAGGGTTTCTATGGTGAAAATTACTAAATTTTAATTTATGAACGGACAAAATGATTTGCAAGGATGATTGATGAGCTTACCTGACAAATTCGGTGCGATTTGACGGTCGGTTGCTCCTGATTTGACGAAAGAAGTTTTTTGCTCCAGAGCACTTTTTTCCAAATCAGCATTGTAACAATGAACCAAATATGAGGTAATTTGTCTATTTATGGCTAAAAAGTTAAAAATTTTCGCAAAAATTTGTTATGCTTATTTTTTTGATCTATCTTAAGCTGTATAACCCGGATGCTTGGAAGTGCCTAGTTTGGTATGTTTTCAGGTACATTTTGACGAATTTGAGATTTTTTCCCGTTTTTTTTGATCCATGATTACTGACTCGTCACGGCAGGTATATGATCTTCACTGGCATATAGGTTAGGGAAATCACTTTCCGTTGCATCTTGCATACTAGCCTCCATACTGATCACTTGCCATAGGGTCGATCCCATCAGGTCATGACTATTACACCCATTTCACTTGCCGATTATTTAATCATGACTTGATGGTAGAGCCTTCCTTTACATGGGCTTCCTAGTTAGTTCCTCGCTATCACTTGTTGCCCATGCTGCGTTTTATGTAGGCTCGGGAGTCCTCTTTAGTCCCGCCATGTCTTATGTGTTGAAGCTTCATTCTTCTTCTTCATCACTATCATTTTTCCGGCTTTTACCCTAGAGGCTCCCTGGTGTCGTTAAGTTGTATTACTGCATTGCATATTGGCTACTTGTTTATCCTGGCCTTTAGCCGGCTTCATTTGGACTCGATGTTTAAGCCAACTTTTGACCTTGACTATCTGTACAAGTTAACCATTGCATGCACTTAGCTATCGCGACTTGACACCCTTTTTACCCATGGATGGAACATTCCTCTGAGTATCGCTTACCAGTTTCCGCCACCTTGCATTGAGCATAGGATCGTTCCAATCCCAGGAACTAGTGCATCTATTTCTTGATACTCGTTCTATCCATTGTACCATAGCATTCTTTTATTATTTTTCAGGCTTATTATATGAAAAAGACAAAAAAATCAAATATAACAAAAAGAGCGGGAACGGGATGTATCTTCGTTGTTTTGATGGCAGTACAGAGTTAGTTTGTTGCCCTTGAACAAAGCACATATACTTATATATATTTCCTTCATTTGGGATGGTTTTAGTTTTGACCTAGGTTCAGCCTTTACCTTGTTTCACTTGTCAGTCCTCCCCCGGTTGGTTACCTCTTCCAATCATATGGAGAGTTTGTTCTGCCTCCTGCATAACAGACTTATCCAGTGTCACTTTTTACTGCCATGGTCATCACGAGTCGTGCTTTTGTTCAAGGGAAGTCTAACCAGAGTCGGCCATTCTGCGGTGTCTCTTGACTCATTATTCAGTCGGCCTTCCCGGTTTTGTCAGTATCTTGTTCTATCACATCAGAAATTTTGGTCTTCTGCGCGTGCTGGTTTGAGAAGGTCCCCATTGACTTCTTGCCGACAGGTTTGTCTCTTATCGACTACAACACATTGCTCTGAGAGCAAGCCTAGAGCCGCTCCCTGGCCCTGTTTCCATCATTGATAGGTGACCTTGTGCTCATCATTTGATCATCATTATGGGTCTTTGACTGAGTGGTTTCCCCTGTGTTCGACGTCAGCACACATTATCACACTTGGGATTCGTGCAGTACCTTGATTTCCATTTGACCCTATCGGTGGATATCTTGCCTCTATGTCAGCTTTCATTATTGGTTGGTTCAGAGGGTTTCTTCCGTGTGCTAGCTTCATCTTGTGCATGTCGGAAACGTACTTCGGTTTTGGTTCCGTCACTCTACTTCGTCCGATTCCTTCCAAATCTTGGCCTGCGGGTTACACTCACGCTGGACTGATGTGGGATGCCTTAATGCCTTCCTTCCAGTAGATCTTTTCCCATCGACTCCGACTCATTGCTCTGGGAATAAGGTCTAGAGTCTTTTTGTCAGTACCTTAGGGTTTGCAGTCATCAGTGGCAGACTCTTCGCTATCGACAGTGGGGATTCATCATTGCCTCCCGATTGGTAGATTCTCTCAAGTGTTTGACTTCAACTCATTCATTCGCACTTGTTAGATTGTACTGGGGCACCTTGACGCTCATTTTCATTATTGGTGGGTTGTCTCGCGTTGGTTAACGGTATACATCATTGACCGGTAATCCAACAATTTCTCACATGGTCGACTTCAGCTCATTTATTCCCATTGTGTAGAATTGTGCCATAGTGATCGGTGAAGACCTTGGGTTGCATCAGCATTCTTCGGTTCACTTTTGACAGTCCATTCCGTTTCTGCCAGTGATGCCGTCCACCCTTATATGTTGCAGTTCAGTACAGCAGCATCTTATATGTTGGCTCCCGAGTTGCGTGATTGTACCATTTGTTCCACCTCTTATGATTCGGTACTTGGAGATTCAGTTACTTATATGATCAGACATCCAGTTGCACCATCCTTGATCAGCTTTCTATATGTGATACTTGGACATTGATTCAGACTTATGTTTCCGGGCCATGCTCAGATGATTCATTGTGTACTTTCAGTTCAGCTATACTTGTATACATGTTGGATCTATTCAGTACTTTCTATATGATGTATTTTTTACTGAGCATGGGTATGCCCACCTCAACATGAGTTGACTCTCTGTTTTCTTTCATTGGTTTTTGGCAGGCTGAAATCTGGTGAAGTCCTCTCTTGTCCTTGCAAAGTTCTTTCTATGTGCATAATACATTTTGGCCATCATGTACCCCTTCTGACCTCATATATTAGGGGGCATCTGTTATAGCATCATTTTTCACCCTCACAGATCGACAGATTCCACATTGCTTTTATAGTGGCTTTGGGCACCATTCCGCTGTACTTGAGAAAATTCACTAAAAAACAACAAAAATCCTACTACTTCTCAAGCATGTTCACTTTTCCGCATGTATACATGAGTCCACATGTACTTTTCTGCGTATGCCATTAAAATCATTAAAAAATATATTAAAATTCCCTATTTTTGGGCTGGGTTGATGGTTACTCTAGTAGTTCAACCACCCCAGCACGTGGCCAACTGTTTCCAACTGATGAAACTAATTTGAGGGAGTATAAAATCCCCTCATGTGCATGGCCTAAGGAAGAGAGAAATTTTATAGTCATTATACTCTGTTGGATTCCCAATTCAAGTCTGATTCCCCGTGCCTCCTGCACTTTCCTAGATTTATATCAAGAAACCCTTGTTTCCTGGAGATGTTCATCCATTTATATGCCATCTCGAGTGCACAACTCTTGGAAGAATATTAGCGAGGCAAGGGCGGGACGAATCCGGACGACGGTCTGCTCGAAGATCGTGGAAGGATTCAGGTGATCTCTCCACTTTTATTACTATACATGCTATTCATAATAATGAAGAACCGTCTTGTTCCTGAACTTCTGTGTTAGTATCTATTTTTATATGTGGAAAGATTGATCATTAAGCAATTATTATCATTTATATCATGTTTCACATTGATTACACTAACGTTTAGGAGAATTATATGCTATACAACTAGGTTTCCATCCATGTTCTTTCTTGTTTTGCAGGTTGAAGGAGGAAGGAAGGTTGTTGGGGGTTTGAACCCCGCGGGATCTACGTCGAACGTAGGACTACGGGTGAGTGCTGCTATCGAAAATTTCTAGTTTTTTGCATTCAAGTATGGTTGTGTGTGAGTTCTTCTGAATGGCATGCCCTGCTCTGTGGAGGTTTTGACCCAACAAACCTCTAGGGTGATTTTCCCCGAAACAGTGGTGATCCATGGATTAGCCATCCAATCCATGTTATTTCATATCTGATTTGTTGTACATCATATGCTTCATATTTTTCTGAATATTACTGTAGATATGTAACTTAGATCTCAAATCTACTCACTGTTATTCATGTTTTGCTGAGATCCCCAAGGGGAGGGTATAAAGGAGCCTTTATTGTATACAGATCTGAAATGGATCCATCATTTTGTGTATAGATCTGCTATAGATCTAAGATTTAGTAAACTACTTCTTCAGCCAATGAAAATAACGATGTCAAGCTTATTCCTCTATTTCTTATGGTTGTAGCACCTCATTTTAAGGGATTCTTCTTATACATTCTTTTCCTTGAATCTGTTATACACTGTATAAGATGCATTGTAAATCTATTTTGCTGATGTATAGCTGAAAAATGAACCTTCATGTTGTCTCATGCTCTAAAATAGTTGAACTGCATTATTTCTAAAGCATTTTGTTGCATATAGCTGCAACCCCTCTCTTTGGGTGTTTTTCAGCTAGACTGGGTGGTGGGAGGTCTGTTTACCACACCTAGTTTGATTTGTTTTTGCTCTCCTTTTGGATATAGACACTAGATCCACTAATCTAAGGGATCCAAGAGCTTCAAACTCATTTCAGTGCACATATTTCTTAGGAGTGCATTATTACAGCATGCTTTGTTTAATATTCCCATTTGGGGATATTACAGTGGTATCAGAGCTTCTTTCTTGGCACAACTTGTGTTATCATTAAAGAGCCAGAACCAATATTGATTCAGGATAAGATGAGCCTCTTATTGATAGAGAAATGAGATATCTAAATAGATGAAAGAAGAATTTTTTTTACACCAATGATGATCAATACAAGGGTAAAACCCCTGATTCTGGAAATGATAAAGAAGGAGAAGAGTTTGCAAGAACTCTTTTGGTAGACATGTAATATCTAGCTAGAGAGATAAAAGATTTGAGAATGGACATGATCAAGGATTCTCCTAGGATATTTCATCCTGGAGAAAGCTCTCGCATGTCTCACCACTAGAATGATCAACCAGTGAACCAGCCACAAGCTCCACAACGCTCTACTATGCCTACCTTCTTGGATGTCGAGAATGAATGACCTCAAGAGCAAGCATCCCTTGAAGACTAATTTGAAGAATATGAGTCTCAGAATCAGAGATTCAAGGACCAATTGAGTTTTCAAGAGTTTTGTCACCTCAAGGACAAAATAAGACCAAGGCATCAATATACAGATGGTGGATTCATTCAAAATCATGATCGACATCACTCTATGGGAAGATTATTTTTACCCAAGTTTGATGGGTCATCCACCAGCTCTGCCAAAGCATTTGTAGAAAATTTGGATATCTACTTTTATTTGAACAAAGTCACTGAGATGGAATTCATCAAGATTGCAGCACAACACTTTGAAGGTGAAGCAAACAATGGGTGGTTCCATTGGTTGTCTACATTGGGCCATTGCAATGTGACTGCCTACTTTGAATTCACTAGAATACTGGAAGAGAGGTTTGATAGAAAGGATCTAGAAGCACCTTTCATGAGCATTGCAAAGTTGAAGCAGTCAGGTAATGCATAATCTTATATCTCTGAGTTTCTGAGATTATCTGTTATGGTTCTTGATCTGTCTACAACAAAGAGGGCGTACATGTTCATCGATGGCTTGGATGAACCTCTGCATGGGTTTTTTAAATCTACCAAACCCATCACTTTGCATGATGCCATTGAGAGGGCTAGAGACCTTCAATATGCCTTGCCAAAAGCAAAGGCAAATTTTCAGAACAAGGCCCCTTACCTTTCTAAAGGGAAGGAAGAGAGAGTTTCTCCTTCCAAGGAGAGCTCATTCAAGAAGCCTCTTGATATTGGAGTCTGGAGGGAGCTAAGGAAGAAAAGGCTATGTTTCACTTGCTAAGAGTCATGGGCACTTGGACATAGATGTGCTGTTGGGAAAGAAAACTACATAGAAGTCTTCTCAAATTTTGAGGAAGAAGAAGATGATGAACCAAGGGGAGGTCATAGCGCTGACAATATTGAAGGAGATCCAACACCATCTAGAGATGGAAATGGAGCATTTTCTCCAATAGGAGGAACTCTTGCATCTTTGAGAGGAGTACCTAAGTACTTGACCTTAAGAGTTCAAGGTTCAATAATGAATCAGAGGGTTTCTATATTGATTGACAGTGGGGAAACCCACAACTTTATTGATGCTCATCTTGTGCAGAGGAGGGCAATACCCACTGATACTTTTGAGGGATTCTCTATTTTTTTCCCATGAGATAAAACAATTCAATGCATGCATCATGTCCCATCACTTTTAGTCACTATGGGATCCTACACCTTGGTGGATCACTTTTTTGTAGTTGACATACCAGACACCAATATCATTTTGGGTGTCTAATGGTTGATTACATTGGGGAAAGTCACCATTTATTGGAAGGCTCTACAAATGGAATGGGTGGACATGAAGAGCGGTGAACCTCAAATGATCCAAGGCATGCATACTTACCACTTAGCTAGCACTTCCACATAGACAAAAAATATGGATTTACGTAGTGGAAGCAAGGACCTCATGGTCCCTTCTCTTATGTTCATGAGATTTCTGCATGGTACATTCTTATCTAGTGGAAAACCACCTGGGAGGCCACAATATTTATATCTTGTGGGGAAGACCTCACAAAGTTATGCTCCAAACTTATATCCATGAGGGATTAGAGCAATGGAAGACCAAGCTACAGCATTGGGAGGCTTTGGAAAACTCAAGAACAAGGGGAATATTCTTCCTTTATCACTACCACCC
Source organism: Pinus albicaulis (assembly GCA_034641835.2). Taxonomy (NCBI): domain Eukaryota; kingdom Viridiplantae; phylum Streptophyta; class Pinopsida; order Pinales; family Pinaceae; genus Pinus; species Pinus albicaulis. Next base: position 574,126,719 of record CM076577.1, read on the forward strand.
CCTCTCATTTCTGGATCTGCATTGTGGGAGGAGAAGAATGGGAGGATCAACCTTCCAACACACACCTTTGGCATGGGAGATGTCAAAGAGGAGATCAACAACATGACATACATTCCTGTGGATGTATCATTAGTTCTGTCATTGTTGAACAGTGTAGATCTATACTGGAAATCTCAATTGCTTGTAGAGTATTCCAAATATCTTCACATATGTATGATACTTAATGACATGCAGCAAAAAGAGGGCTACTTATTCCAAGGGGGAGACATCTATCATCATGGTAGGCTCTTCTTGTCTAGAACTTCCAAGCTCAAGAAGAAGATACTACAAGGGGCACACAAAGAGTTATTTTTCAACCACATGCAGTCAATGAAGATCTACACCCTAATCATGAGGAGCTTTGATTGGGAAGGCTTGAAAGGGGAGCTACATCAGCACTTTCAAGAGTGCATGAGCTATGTGGAGTTGGGGAAGCTAAGGTACTCTATGCAAGAGTCATTTAAGTCATCTCTACCTTCTTTTGAAAGAGGAGGGATGCCCATGAGAAACTCCATGTGTACGAGGAACTTTGATGGTAAAGAATCTGATCATGTAAAGAAAGTTTCATTTTTTGATCATCACATTCTTTTACCATGTTTTTGTAGGCCATGACTCCTAAAGGGAGTGATATATCATGCAGATCTCATGGCATTTGTTGTGCCAATAAAATTTCTGAACTTTTCCACTCCCTTGTTGTGCAAAGGGATATTCCTTTTCATGATGGGTGCTTCCCAAAGGCACCAAACATATATTACATCTTCAGCCATGTTAAGATCAGTTATGTAGCAAATAAGTGGTCAAAAGTCCACTTACCACACCTTGATCTAATGCAGGCAGGATATGCACTACGTGGCATCACATGTGCGATTTTGATCCACCTCCTCATGCTCAAATTTTTGTTTGTATATATGTAATTATGCTTCCATACTTGGATGATATAGTTTTGATATTTATGGGATTTTATGGAGGGAGGATGGGCAGTTTTTATGTACCACATGGAATGGAACATCTCTATGTACCTCATGCTACATGTTTTAGAGAGAGCATTGCTCCAGCCATGTTTATTTCTGTTGAATTTCTCACTCCTTGTGGGATGGATTATGCACATATTATGATGACTTTGGAGGAACAATTCATGATGGTTTGGATTGGTGAACACTTAGCTTGTGAGGAGAGCTTTATCTTTGATGGTGTCACCAACTAAGGAGGAGAAGTGTTGCAGCACTCACCCTATCAGTTGCTTTAGGACAAGCAACATTTTGGAGGGGAGGACTGTAATATTCCTACTTAGCCTAAGCTAATAGGAATATACATTTTTGTTTCATTTTATGTTGCATGAATAAATGAATAAAGAAGGACATGTAAAACTCCTGAAAACAATGAATAAATCAATGCCCATGTGAACAGGGATAAATTTGGGCCATGTAAACAAAACACTTGCAGGTGTGAATGGGTTTGAGCTATGAGACCGGGTCAACCTTGAGAAAATCTACAACATAGTCTAGATGAAATGTACCTCATGGATGTACACCGTGGTTTTAGATGGAGGCTCCACATGTGCAAGGAGCTAATTCATTGAAATGATTTAGGGTTTGACAAGGTTTTCATCTCATAAAAGGAAGAGTAGATCAGTAGCATGAGAGTCTTGTTTATTATGTACATTTCTAAATATTTTTCTGGTTAGACATATATCATTCTCTGTTTTTTAGCTGAGAATAATGCTGCTTAGCATTGGGTGTTCCTGAGCGGGAATCCCACCTCCTTCCTAGAGAAGCTCTTAGAGGAGCCTTATTTGTTTTGTCCACTATCTAGAAATTGGCCAAGATTCATATTGCACTTACAACACTGATCTTGCTTAGGATTGGGTTTTCCTTATGAGTTGCAGCAAGTGGAGGATAGATCTCTTCAGATCTATGCATCTCTAGCACCCCTTTTCACTGGGAAACACTTCTATCCCTTCGACAAGAGTGTTCTAGACCCTTGGAGCATTAGATCCATATATTGGAATCAATCCAAAGAATAATTAGAGTCTACAGCGCAGTCCCTCTTCCATGAATGTGTTATTTTCAAGAGAAAATTTGTAGGGAGTTTTGGCATCATCTTGGAGGAGAGATCTCTAGTGATTGGATTCTTCCTTTCACTGTGGTGATCTGTGGATTGGCCATCCAATCCATGTTAGTTCAGATCTGATCTATTTTACATAATATGCTTCAATTTTTTTTTAATATTACTTTAGATCTATAACTTAGATCTCATATCTACTCACTGTTATTCATGTTTTGCTGAAATCCCCAAGGGGAGGGTATAAAGGAGCCTTTCTTGTATATAGATTTGAAATGGATCCATCATTTTGTGTACATATTTTCTCAAGATCTGAGATGTGTTAAAATTCTACTTCCTCCAATGCAAATAGTGCTATCAAGCTTATTCCTCTATTTCTTATAGTTGTAGCACCTCATTTTGAGGGATTCTTCTTGTATATTCTTTTCCTTTCTGTTATACACTATATAAGCTACATTGTAAATATATTTTGCTGATGTATAGATGAAGAATGAACCTTCATGTTGGTCTCATACTCTCAAAAAGTTGAACTGCGTTATTTCTGAAGCAGTTTGTTGCATATAGCTACAACCCCTCTCTTTGGGTGTTTTTCAGATAGACTAGGTTGTGGGAGGTTTGTTTACCACACCTATTTTTCTTTGATTTTTCTCTCCTTTTGGATATAGACACTAGATCCACTAATATAAGGGATCTAGGAGCTGTAAAATCATTTCAGTGCACATATTTATGAGGAGTGAGTTATTACAGTAGGCTTTGTTGAATATTCCCATTTGGGGATATTATAGAAAGATACTGGTTCCACATGTCTAAAACAGAACCAAAGAGAAAAATAGGGATGAATAGAAAACAACGTATCCTAGCCCTAATTTTTCTAAGTCTTATTTTGTACAAAAATAACATTTGTGTGCAGCTTGTTTTTATGCCACAGACCCATGGTAAATCATCTTGTCTAGTCTTGATTTAGCCATGTTTTCAATTTCATGTCTGTAGCTTAGTGAATAAATCATGTCAAACAGTTTAAACTTGACAGTTGAATAATATAGTTAGAGAATCAAAGGAGTTCATTAGCCCAATATGAGCTCTAGGAAGACATAAGGTAGAAGTAGATAGTTTATTTTGCTTTCAAAAACAAAAAATGTCAAGGTTGCTAGTCCAAATGCACCTAAAGAAGAAAAAATGTTAGGCAAGTAGGTTGGGTAGGTAGAGATGAATTTGAACTAATCATGTCTTTCAGATTATTGAGATAATAAGATTCAAGCAGGTATCAGCAAGAGAAAGAGGTAAAAATTTTCCCAATGGATGAGGCACTGGTCTCCATAAAGCTAGAAATATGAAGTTCTGGACACCTCTTGAAACAGAGCTACCCTCCCCAAGTGGAGCCACTATTAGGCATCAGTAATTTTTTTCTTCATAGATGACTAAATGATTTCCCTAGATTTCTAGAAACAAATTTCATGAACATTGTGAGTTCTATAAATCTCACTGCCTTCATCATCCTTAAAGATAGTTTTTCACTATTTCATCTTTCCATCATGTCTAGAATTTCTTACCAGTCCCAGAGAACCCATTAGTGGCTTATGTCATTCTTTCTGTCTATATGCTTTCACCTTTGGCCCAAGTCCTCTATTTTGTTTTGCCTAAAAATCCCCCCACTACTACCTAATCTCACGAATCAAATATCTTTGTTGTGTATCCCAAGATACTCTCAAACACTGATAGTCTCAAACTATCTCCGTAGACTCTTTAGATAAATCAAATACATTGGATTTTGTATCTTCAATACATGATTCTATCATAAAATCTATCTTACACTTGATGATCCCAAATTCTAGGTCTCAGTCCAAAAACCAAGTCCAAGAAAGCCCTCACTAAGTCACCTAGGGTTTTCACAAAGTCATAGGGTGGATTTGGTGCCCTACAAACTCCGTTTTTCCTGTATGAATAAAATGCATTCAAAAAAGAAAAGGACAAATGATTTTGTCAAAACTAATCAAAAATATTATTCAAGGAATAATTTTGGCCTAAAAAGGATGAATCTTGTGAAAGGACGGCTGCCCTTTGCTCACATTTATGCAAGAGGATCAAATAGCCATCAGCCTGGCATAAGGTCAGGTAATGAGAAAATCATCACAAGAATATCATTCATAACGAGAAGAAAGCAACAAGCACATGTTTGATGAAAATTAGGGTTTTATGACTGTTTTGACCAAGCAGTAAATCAGTACTAGGGTTGCAAGAAGCGAAGGCCACCTCTACTCCTTCAAGAGAACATTGAAGACATGTAGAGATGATGAGTGAGTTTGAAAAGTTTCAAAGAACTTAGAAGACAACACTACATACTTTTTCCTAAGTAGCCCTAAAACCTAACAGTTTGGGAGATGGACAAAAATGGTCACATGATAACAAAGAGCCTCCTTCATAACATCAGTTGGCTTCAAAGTTTTCAAACTGTCCTCTAGGGTTTGGAAAAAGAGGCATTAACTCTACATAAACAAAAGTACAAAGGGTAAAGAGTATTGGTACAAAGGTATGAGGTTTCAAAGGGTAACATCTGAGAAATATAGGGGCAAGGAGGCAAGCATGAGGGAAGAAATTGCCAAAAGAGATAACTGTAGCAAGCATAGGTCATTATTAATAAATGAGTTGTCCAAATTCAAAAGAGACAGTGATCAAAAGAAGAAATTGTGTAGGCACCTACAAGAACAGAAGTGACTAGCAAAAGAAAAAAAGTAGTTTAGAAAAGCTCACCTCCCTCACTGAACATTCATCATTTGAAAACTAATCAAAGGAACAAATAGGAATGTTACAAAGGTTACCTACAAGAAAATTGATGAGGATAAAACAGGCCAAGTGTTTTTTCACAATGATTGCCCACATAAAGACTAAATGGGCTATTGATGCTTGATATTAAGGTTTGTATGCTGAGATTTTTTTCACTGATTTAGAAAGAAGACCTGACAAAACATTAGTCTAAGGAGATATATCAAAATATCACTCAAATCTGTTATGTGCAAATGTTAAAACATCATAAAAAGGTTCATACTTGCAAAAGAGAGTAAAGGGAACTATTGGAGCGAATTGAAGGGTTTGTGAGCACAAGGGAGACATCAAGAGGCTTCTAGCAAAGAAAAGAAACATTTTTATATCAAACTTCCAGCTACAGGACCAAAAAGCCAAAAAAGACAGTGAGAGAAATAAAGAGGGAAATAAACCTTATAAAGTGGGTTTTTCACATCAAATCACTTTTCAAAAAGGAGTATAAAGTCTCCTTGACCTCTTCTCCACCTCATTTACCCCTGCAAAGAAGAAGTATAGCGTTGGAGAGAATTTTAAGGGATTTTTGTGCACATTTTTGAAAATTTTCAGGCGCTGCGCACCGAGGCCGGCGCTATGCACCTGGCCATTAGCACTACGCATAGAGGAGGCAGCGGCAGTGTTATTTAACACTATGTTGTGAATCGGGAGGGTGGTGCTACACACCTAAGCGGGCGTTACACACAGGCACAGGAAAAGCCCGACTCACCTACCACCCACCCAGCACTGTGCTTCGACAGGCCCGATAGGCCATCCCTAGCCCAAATTGGCCTAGCGCTATGCTCCAATAGGCTAGCTTGACTCGACCTAAACGTGCAGTCGAGAAGGCGCTACACACCGACAAAACTTGTCCATATTTGCTCCAAAATGTTCAAAAATCAATGTTTTTGCCTCCAACTCTTCTGCAAACAGTCAAATAAGGTTGGTAACTCTTTTTCCTCACTTTCCAAGTGTTCTTTACATAATATAGGAAGGAATTTCTTGACCTAAGGTGACCAAACCCTACTCTTGATAAAGATCAAATATTTGACCTTTCCAAAGCAAAATTTACAAATTGGAGGTTTTCCTTAGACTAAAGATACTCAGTACATGCAACCCTCCTCCAAAACTCTGAATTTAACCTTGACATACTTCATTTGGCCCTTATTTGCAAAATTTTCCCTCACATCACTCATTGCCACCCTCTGACCTAAAGGATCTCAAAAAAGTTTAAAAAGCCTTCTGTGCTAAAAACCAGTCACCATGTCTGAAGAAGAGATTCATACCAGTAGTGATGAAAGTCAAAGGCCTACCAGGCCTAAGCATAAGGGAGGAAGGGTTAACAGGTTTGAACCCTTGGACACCATTCAAATCACCTCCTCTTCAATAATACTTACCTATTTTCAAGATGTTTGATTTTATCAATTTTGTGAGAAGGTTAAGCAAGTACAAAGCCACTAAGATTTGACTAGGTTGTTCATCTTCAGTTTAAAAAATCACCAAGTCAACCTAGCAGGAGTGAATTTTTAACTCTCATCTGAATCCATTGCTAAAGCCATAGGAATACTAGACATTGGTGAGAGATGGCTTAAACAAAGGAAATTGGAATTGATTTATTATAAGCCCTACCTCAAACCTAGCTGTCAACAAGGCTGCAAGGCTATCTTCCCCTTCTCCCACTTGCTAGAGAGGTATGCCCTATTGATGAGGCAAATTCTCAAGTACTTCACCGATGAGGGAAGGTACTCTAGGGTTAAATCTTATCACATAAGGCTTCTAATGCACTTCACCAGGGTTAAGTTACTGAACCTACCATACTACCTATACCAGAGCATTGACAAAATGGCTTCAGTAGTCAAGAAGAGGAGTTATGCCCACCAAATACAGAGCATTTTTCACCACTCCTTGGTCAAGATGATTGTTTTACACCACCTAGAGGAGCAACGAATCCCTTGGGAAGTTTCTATCTCTCATGATGTATTTTCCAATCCCCAAGCCTTCATTTAGCAAAATTTTCCTTCCTCTTCACATCCACCTACCACCACTCCTTCATCTCCACATATGCCTTCTCCACAAATAAATTCACCTCCTATCCCTTCTCCTAATGCATCAAATGAAGGAACTAATAATAGCTATAATGAGGAGAAAACAGATGACGATGGAAAGGAAAAGTGTTGAAACTAATTTTGAAAATGAAGGCAGTGACCACAGCAGTGGCACAAAGGAGACAGTCAATGATGAGAAAGGAAATAGTCATGATAGTCATGATAGCTATCATGACTGTCATGACAGTAATCAGCCTCCAAATGACCAAGGAACTCAATGTGACAATGATGAAAGTGACAACGAAGAAAAACTTTGTGAAGGACAGAGCCAAAATGAGGCAAGTGAGGAGGATGGTGGTCAGTTTGAGAGCCAAGATGTCAGTGAAGAAAATAGTAAGGAAAGCAAGGATGATAATGAGGTTGAAGGTAAAGAAATAAGTGAACCAATGGAGCATTAAGTCACTCATGAAATCCATGAAAAATATGAAAAATCTTATGACTTTATCAAGTATCAAGGCACCCTCATCACTCCTCTCACATGCACCTAGCATAGAGGCAAAAGAGATGTGTTTGCTACCTCAAAAAGGTAAAGGACCATATCTCCTCCAGTTGTCAAGAAAAAAGACAAAGGAAAGGAAAAGATGGAAAAAGGTGAGTAACAGGTCAAGGTAAGGAGAAGAAAAATGCAAGAGGACTTCTCAAGGGCCTCAATTCATTGATTTAGACAGTGACAATGAGGACAAGGAGATGAACACAAGATTGCTTCTTTTGGAGAAAGATGCTCAACTTCAGGAGTGGGAAAGAGACTTTGAGATGGCACAACATTTCATCTACTATTACAAACAAGAGCATAAGCATTTCAAGGAGGTGAATAGAGGCCTTGCCATACAAAAGAAAATGACAAAGCATTATGCAAGGAAAAACATGCTTGCTTGTGCGAAACTGAGGAAGGCCCTGATGGAACTTGAAGACCTAAAAAGAGCCAAAGTGTAGGACTGCCTTGGAATTTTGGCTGAGGCTTCTGAAAAAGTGTCCAAGACCTCTTGAGGGACCTCTCCACAAATTTTGAGGCAAATTGGACAAATTTTTGTTTTTTCTAAATTTTGACCCTGCTCTGCGCAACACCCTAGGTGCTACACACAAAATTGGTGTATCCTCAGCTCTCAAAGTTTACATTTTTGGATTTTCCACATCACCGTAAATCTTTTCACCAATTTTCAGATTATTTGGAGCAATTTTACCTCCTCAAAAGGTCAAACGACATCAACAATTTGACCTTTCTGCCTCATTTTCAGACCAGGCACTATGCACAAAGCATTTTTGGGAGATTTAATTTTTGGATAGATAAATGGCATCCACTCAGCACAACGAAAGAATTTATAGAAAGTAGAATCATCAGGATTTCCAGCGAGCCATCGCAGAGCCAAATCCAGTGTCGAGAAGGGGTCAAAACTCAGCTTCAAGAGACCCTATTTTCCACTGAAGTGGTGCTACGCATAGAGGCTGCCTAGTGTGTTTTGGACCAAAAGTCAACAAAACACACTCATTTATTGCAAATAGATATTTTTGAGTTTTTAGAGGAAAATTAAGCTAGAATTAGGTGCAAATATTTATTTTAGCATTTATTTCTTGGGATACTATGTGCCTTGGGCCTTGCATGGTCTCTTGGCCATAAATGATATTTATGACCATATTTGACATTTTCCTACCACATTTAGGGTTTTATTCCTCATTTGATCCATAAATAGAGCATGAGACCCCTATGTATTTTGTTGGCATTTGATGAACTTGAAGAGAAATATACATGGTTTCATGAGCTAAGAGAAGAAATTGGTTTCGTGAAGTGGATGAATGGCTTGCTTGGCTTGATGATGGAGAAGTTTGTTTGTAGGATTCCATAGCTTGGTGAATGGTGATGTTTTCCTAATTTTTCTATTGTCTCCCTTGTTATCATTATGTTTCATGTTTCTTGGCTTCTATTAAACAGAATAGTATAGGTTGAGGCATGTTCTTTGAGGCACCTCAATCCTCTTGTTTGTTATAGCCTTTATGTTTTCTCTTTTGTCTATCTTAAGGAATTCTTTACTACTCCTTAGGTCCACCATTTTTTTTTTTTGTTTCATGTATGGTTAACATGCTAGCTTACAAGTATGATTCATGGTATGCCCTACTTACTTGAAGTTTTCAAAACCCTAACATTGAAGCCTTTCTGTGAAATATTGATTGTTAGGTTAAGTCAAAGAGTTCTCATTCGATATTGCCCTTTTTCCATGCTTGCAAACTTGTTTTAGAGTTCCTGATAACTTGATATATGTTGTTTAGGAGTTTCCTCTCCATAAATTGAGTTATTTGTATTATCTTACGTGTTTTCCCAAAATATGAAGGTGATTTTTTAAAGTTAGAAGCTTTTATGCTCTCTATGTATCACTGGAATGTTTCTCTTGGATGTTTATTAGTTTATATTTTGGTTTATTGAGCTTAATGGTTTGCCCTACCTCATGGATTGTAAATTTTAAATTATATATGCTTAACACCTCTAAGTATTTCCTGAACTTAATGTTCAGTACAACTCATACATCACCTAAAGGATCCATCGACCTTGCTAAATCAGCCCTGCAACACACTCTGTTTCATCATTTAAACACTCTTGACTTTCACTTGACTCCATAGCCCAATGGCTTTGACATACTCTCACTCCACCTATTTCATTTGACCATCTTTCCTAACCAAAGCAATCAACAAACCCTACACCTAACAACTAGCCTAAAATCAAAACCCTAGAGAAAAAAGAGCACATCCTTTGCACCCAATAGAGAGATCCCTCTTTGAGTCTAGGAAGGCTAGGTCCTCAGACTCCAAATCTTGGTTTCATGTTACACTGTCATTTGGTCTGCCAATCTGCCAAATCACGGGACCCTAACAGATTCCAAATTGATCTATAATCTCCTTCTTGGATGTATTTGGACAAACGCTATGGTTTGTGTGGTCTCCACCCTCTGCCACATCCTTCGTCTCCCTCATGAAGGGAAGATAGTGACCATCAATAAGTTGGATTTCTTCCCCTATGAATCTTCAACAACTAATATTTCATATGTTGGGAAGGCCGCTACTCATTATGAGGACATTGGACTGGGTCTATTCAAATACCCGTCTCTTATGGGAGTCTTTCCATTTCCTCCTCTGAATTTCGCCACCTTAAATATGAATTCGTCTAGTCGCGATCCATAGATTGTTCCCAATCCCGATCAGCTCAATATTTTTGGTGACTTTATGCCTCTTCAGCTGGCAGAATAAATGTATCAAACCATTCTCACAACTTCTGAGGCTGCATCTAAAACCAATACTCATTTGGTGTCCTCTCTAGACAATTATGCACAGTCTCCCTGGTTTGGTTATTGGAACTCTCATGATCCCTTGAATGAGACTTTCCACCATGATGAGAGTATCTTGGAGGTAATTTCTCTTGAATAAAATTTGTGGGATGATGGAAATCATCATTCCTCATTTCTCCCAATCCTAGGTGACATCTCTACCTATATAGGATCCCATGCTTTGCTCGTATTGACTGCCCCGCTTCAGAATCTGGTTTTGATTCATGAAGTGTTTTCCAAAGGGAACATGGGAAATATAACTCTGACCATTCCATTCAACATCTCTGTGATTCTCGAGAATGTATTTTTTGAGGTTTATTGTTCTTCCCATGAGTACAAGATTTACACAAATTTCTTCCAAAATCATGACCCACCCACTCCCTTTGACCCTGTTCTTATCATTTGGTCACTTTCCCTCAGGGGAATTATTTACATGCTTCATAACCCTTACTCGACCAGGGGGCATGGGCACATCATTGCTTCTGTGACTCTTCTCACAAAATTGGCCAAGGTAATTATTACATGTGGTATCAACGGTACAAATAGAGGTTTATTTCTATTGATCATGACATAATTATGTCATCTCAGTTCATTCTTGAGCTCTATCTGAAAAAACAATATGCTTAATCATAAGTGTGATACTGTGTACATTAGTGTTTTAATCATTAGTGTGCTTTGAGTTGATTTTTCATGTGATTTTTTTCCTTGCAGATATGCTTCATCTTCTCACCTTTTGTTCCACTTGGTTTGTAGATGTCTTCGAATCATTACGTTGGTTTTTCTGATGGCACTTGTTGTAGCACACATAACATGTCTTCTGTAGCATGGGAACTCTATTCTTTTGATGGCAAGTTGATTAATTTAAAAGGTATTTGTTTAGGTCAAACAAATAACAATATTTACGAGTATAGTGTGGTGATCGAACTATTATCGGATGCCAATGATCTTGGGATTAGAGATTTGGTTGTTAAGTTAGACTCACAACTCCTTGTGTTACAATTGAGTGGGAATTATTCTCTCTGAAATCCTCAAATTTTGCGTATGTATTTGCATGTTCGATTATTGGAAAGACATTTTGATTTTATCATGTATCAAAATATTCCAAGATGTTTAAATACATTAACAGATACATTAGCAAACCATGGATTATATAGAGATTTTTGCAATATGTAAAATCAAGACATCATTATGATACACAAGTAGTCGTAGAAACTTAATATATATATATATCGATTTGTAAGTGTGTTACATCCAAAAGCTCAGAAAATATGTGTTCTACTAAAAATATGGCTCTTCGAACCTACATCAGTTCAAAATGTAAAAATAGGGCTAGTATCCGCCCACATGGTGCTCATGGTAGCAGGTGACTGCTCGAATTACTCGCTAGAGTAATCGACACAATCTACATGTAACTATGACAGTATGTTTTTAAAGGCATAATGGAATCTCATCGAATGTAGAATAATCAGGAATGCCTCTTGTGAGGCCAACCAGGTTCCACTCCAACTCAGCTAGTGTGTCTTCTCCCTCATCATAAGGAGCATTCCCTACTTGACGCGCTACCCTCCGTGCAATCAGTGACATGCCAAGAGGTCTCTAAGGACTCATATCTATAAAAAAATCATAAGTTTACGTCTCATAATACATAACAAAAAACATTTAAAATTAAAAAAAATAAAAATAAAAGCATCGATCCAGTGTGTGCTTGGTGGAATCAGAGGATCTGGATCTCCTCTAAAGTTGATGTTGGCATATGTTTATTCCTGAACTACGATAAGTTGTTTCCGCATCAAATTCAAAAATGTTTTGGGAAATGCATCTGTTTCCCCCTCCCTGTCAGGGAATTATGTCACACCATCGCATTAGCCTCAGGTTCCTGAGGGTTGGATCATGGCTATCTAGCCACTGATACTCGAATAGGGCTACTCTCAGTACAATAAAAAAGGACATTGGTGAGGGTCATGCTTGTGATGGACCTTTAAGGTCTATCACCAATGCCACATATAGTGACAGTCCTTAAAAAAGCGCCACCGTAAATGTATATAGTGATGGTCCTTTAAGGTTCCTCACCAAATCCATTTTCAATGACACTTTTGGTGAGGGTCATTAAAGGGCCATCACTAATTCTCTCTTTGGTGACACTTCTAGTGAAGAAATTTTAATGGCCCTCACTAATTCTCTTTTTGTTACTTTTGGTGACAGTGAAAAAATGTTCGTCATCATTGATTGTTCAATCAGTTTTTTATGATGCTATGTGCCTATTAATATAATTTTTTTCAAAAGATAATGATTTAAGACCATTATTGTCGAGTATTTTTTATAATATTTCCAAGACCATAGTGGTTAGAGTCAGTCAATTATTTAATAAGTAATTAGTGTGTATCATTTCTATTGGGTGCAGGAATTACACTTAAGAAAACTCTTCAACACTTAATTTGTCAACCCGGGGGATTCGTAAACTTAGAGACAAAGCACAGGCAATGCCAGATATGGTATGAATCTTTCTAATGTAAATCCCTACTTTCTTTAAAGGAAAGAATGCAGAATCAAATCAAAAGAGAAGAAGGCAACTTGAACCATAAAAAACAATCTAAGACTGGAACAAGAAAGTATGCATTTGCAAGAGAGAATTAAAGATAAAGGGCAATCACTTCAGATAATGGTTGTTTAATCTACTGAGTGTGTATTTTCCCTTAGCAGAGACACTTTAGCAATCTCATTATATGGGCCCTTAAACCTGCTTCCTTAAATATTTCCTTCTTGCATTAATCTGTCCTGCACTAGTGCAAGATCAGAGAGTTATGTAGAAGGTATAAATTGTGTCTTTACTGAAGGCTTTTTACTTCATGCAAGGGCTTGAACTTTTCAAGGTTCAGAGCACTTAGATCTTGTGGCAAGAAACTAGTTCCTGCACTTGATCAGAGCTTCTTGCACTTATCTTTTAATCCTTAAAACAAGTGTTCAATTATTGCAAGTGATATTTTATTATCAAATCAAATTGCACACATGAAAGTGAATGTTTCTGATTTTAATAAAATGCATAAGTAAAGAAACAATCATTTATCCTGTCGTAAGTGTTTAAAGAAATAAAGAAAATCGCGGAAAGTAGATTAAGAAAACTTGCTGCATCACACCAATGTGCACTGGTGTAGGTTCATCTCTCCTGCTTGTACCAGGCGGTGAAAAACCAAATAAATAGAACTACAGGAAAAAGAAATGTCACACCAACATGCACTGGTGCAGGTTTGCTTCTACTTCTTGTACCAGGCGGTATAAAACCAAATAAATAGAACTGCAGGAAAAAGGAAATGTCACACCAACATACACTGGTGCAGGTTTGCTTCTCCTAATTGTACCAGGAGGTATATAACCAAATAAACAGCACTGTAGGAAAAAGGAAATGTCACACCAACGTGCCTGGTGCAGGTTTTCTTCTCCTGCTTGTACCAGGTGGGGAAATCCAATCTGAAATTAAATGCAGGAAAGTAAATTGCAGGGAAAGAAAATGTAACTACTTCACATGACGGATCCGTTTTCAATAAGAGAGGAATGCATGTGCTTAAAATTGAATCACACTTTAATAATTTAAACACACATTAAAGAAAATAGAAAATAGGGTAAACGTGCTGGGTTGGCTGGGCGCTAGCCAACCAGCGCATTTCCCTTTTTAAATTAAAACGCTGCTCAGTAAACCAATTAACTCATCAGCTTAAAAGAACAGAAACATAATTTCTGAAACATGAGGTGGAAAAAACTTTTATTAATTTATTGAGGCGAAGACATGCGTTGATACAATGTCCAGCCTAGATTTGGGGGATAACAAAAGACTGGTTACCGCTTATCGACTTCACTCTAAACTCTGATCCCAAAATTCTCCTGCTAGATCCTATTTACACTTTACATTATATAGATCTGTTGGCCGAAGGCCAAAATAGATCGTTCAACTGATTCATAACAAAATCCAGAATTTAGTCTCAGCCTTCAAGATAAGACGATTTTTCAAAACTGGCCGTAGCTAACCAGCTTTCTCCCTTCACGGATTAGTCTCGGCTGCCTTTGAATGATTCACTGTCGTGGCTGAAATGGCTTAAGACGGGGCGGTGATCGAGGAGGTTTAGATCTGCCACGAAGATCTGTCGTGCTGGCAATAGTGCAGATCCGATCCTACACTAAGATCAGCGGTCACGATAAGCACTTTAACCATCAAATAACCTTTGGAGATATCGATTAGTTACAAAAGTGATTTAGAAATAATAAATCATGTGATAAAAATTTAATTAATTCTAAATTGAATTAAAACATGAAAAATAAAGGTTTATACTAAATGTGTCACCATGCTTGGACTGGTGCAGGATGAGGGTGCATAAAGGAGGTGAAACAGAGGTAAATGGTTACAATTTAGGAAGGAAAAAGTGGTAAAAAGAGAGAAAATTAGGGGGCTAACATCCTCCCATCCCTAAGCTGTTGTGTGTCCTCACACAACTCTTTACCTCTGCAAAAAACTTCAAAATTTTGAGCGTTCCAACTCACTCTTGCTCTGGGATACTATCATCAGTCTGGAGTGTTTCAGACTTCATCTTTTTGCTGCTCTTCAATTTCTTCGTCACCTTTTTAATCTATTTGAAACATCATGAAGCACGGTACTTCCATACCCTGACTTCCCCTTTCTTCTTTTGGATCTTCGCCATGAATTCTTCCTTATTCTGTTCTTTTTCCTCCTGCGTTTTGGCTACAAGCTACTCTAAGTTCTGTACTTGAAGCTCGAGCTCGAGTATCCGAGTAGCAAAAGCTACCAAATATTCTTCCTTTTCTATCTCAGCAGGGGCTGTATTTTCTTCAGGGATCTCAGTATCCCTCGGAGTTTCAGTAAACACTTCTTCCTCGTCCGGTTCTTTTTATTCTTCTAACTCTTCTGGTTCTTCTTCTTCTTCTTGCTCTTCTGGTTATTCTTCATGTCCTTCTACTTCTTCCGGCTCTTCTTCATCTTCTTGCTCTTCCGGTTCTTCTTCTTCTCCTTCTACTTCTTCCGGCTCTTCTTCGTCTTCTAACTCTTCTGGTTCTTCTTCTTCTTCTAACTCTTCCGGTTCTTCTTCTGCCTGTGTCGATTCTTTTTCTTCTTGTGCTGGTTCTTCTGGTTCTGGTTCGTCTTGCACTGGTGCAGGTGGGGATTCAACATTCTGTGGGGACTACGGTTCTGCACCGGGTTCTTCATTCTTTTTCTGGCCTTTAATAAAGTCGGCCAACAGAGTGTCATCTTCAACTTCCACAGATTTTTCTGCGTCCGCAAGGACTAACAGCAAATCGTCTTCTTCAGGGGTTTTTTCATGCACTGGGGGCGTCAAAGGAGTTTTTTCGACAAGTGCACCGACTGTCTTTTGTTTCTTTGGATATGGGCCCTTTTCTTCTGCTGATTTCCCAGTTCGTTTCCTTCTTGCACTGGTGCAAGAAGGACTTCTCTTTACACTTGGGCCCTTGCTTGTGCTGGCGGGGGTCCTTTTTTTCTTTTCAGCAACTGTCTTCTTCCCTGCAGAGGGATTTTTATCTAACTGCTTCAACAACACCTTCCAGGTCATGCCCTTAATTTCCAATTATTTCTGGACCAGGATTTTGATCAAGCCATGATGATACAATTTCTTATCAGCCTGGTTCGCCCGTGCTCCCTGCACGCCCTTGGCCATCTTTTCTAAACTCTTAAGCAAAAATTAAGTAAAATCCATCCTCCACCGGACGTGCCGTCCGGGTTCAAAGTGTTGCAACATCCTGAAATGATACACAAAGGTGAGGGAGTACCTCCCCTCACAAGTCACGAATTTCTGGAGAATGAAAAGGAGGTCCCGCCATTGTCCCAGCAGGGCGCTGCGTGGAGCTCCTTTCTTCCAGTTTACGTTCATGTCCTTATCAACAACGAAACGCTGCCAACGCTTCCTCTCAAGCTTCTGATTTTTAAAGTAATGCACACCGGTGTTGTGTAAGCCCGTCGCTGCTACTATCGATTTTTCCGTGACTTTAAATCTCAGGGGCCCAATCTTTACATGGCCGTTTTTAAAACTCTGAGCAAACTGTAGGGCCACTTCACTGTTATGCCCATCAAATTTCTGCAAAAACGGAAGAAATCCCGAGTCTCGCCATAGTGCAAGACCATTGCGAAACTCGGCAGTCTGATCTACCTCACTGAGGGACGAAGGTTCACATCTAACAGGCGGCATCTTTGCTTTACAATTATGAACAGTCAAAAAATTTTGCATGCAATACCGGAAAACATAACTCTTTAAAGATAGGGATCAACCATCCACCATTCCTTCTGTCTTATCTCTGATCCATCCCACCAAAATAGCCGTAAATGCGCGACATGTTTAGAATCGTGCGGGATTGGTACTTGCGGCGGCGTGTTTAACGACTAAGTGAGGTAATCACCATAAGTGAAGGACGTTTAGGATCATGGTGGATAGAGTAATCATATCCAAGTAACGGTTTAAACATTTCCGCATTCCTCTATAATTCAAAAAACTTTAGCATTTATTAAAAAATGATCATGATTCTTAACTAAAAACACTTTGTACTTTAAACAATTTTCTCCTAGTTAATATCATAGCATAAGTACTTCATCAAATAAGTGAAAAAGGCTGCTTGTAAACTTTTATGATGACCACTTCTTATGACATATTCTCAAAAAATAAATTGTACGCTGCTTCTGTCAAGGTGCATGCTTACACCGATCTGTTTACACCGCTTACTGTACTGCTCTGCTGGTACCATTCTGCTTATATTATTATATAGGACAATATGCTTGCACTAGTGCAAGAATATTTTCTGGAAAAAAGAACAGAGAATTTAAGTAAAAAGGCTGGACTTCTAACATAGCTTTCCTCAATTGATATTGAAAATTTGCTTAGCCCTTTCTTGATGCTTCAGGGCATCTTTTTGCTCTTTATGTATGAGATCCTGCAATGAATTCATGGGGGTACAAAGAAGTGGGAAAGGGGAAAATTTCAGAACGGCAAAGTATTTTGTTACAGGGATTCCAAGAATAGTACCAAAGAGGGGATAAACAGAAGTGGGATAGGGAAAAAAATTCAAGGGTAAAGTGGGATTTTTACGAAGCGGGTAGGGTAAATTCAGAAGAATGTGGGAAGGTTAATTATTCTGGGATTTAAAGAAGAAAACTGAGGGAATATTATGAAATGGGATATGAAAAAAGGCAGAAATTTTTCTGGAAGGTTTGCCTACACTGGTGCAAGAAAAAATAACTACAGCGAGAATTAAGTGTTACTTGAATAAAAATATCCATGCTAATTACCCCAATGTATAAAGGTTTTCTAAACCTGTTTTTACTCGGTGGTTGCTAGCATATCTAATGATCAAGCAACATTCTCTTTTTATTAGAATTTTTTGATCTTCCTGCCATCAAGCTGGTTTTCATGTTGACCCTTCTGCAATCATGTCAGCAAACTGATTTTCACAATTACAGGAAAATATTTTTTCTTTACTTTTTTATTAAATTTATTTATTTATTTTCTTTGAGAAGAAGAAGAGTTCATGTTTTAAAAAGGTTGGTTTTACTATTTACCACTACCGTCCCAAATTTCTGTTGGACTTTCTGTGTAAAATCTTTCTTGGCAAGTGGCTGAAAATACTTCTTTAATCTATGCCCATTTACTAAGAATACTAAATCTTATCCATCAATAGTTTTGACTTCTACTACTCCATTTTCGAATACTCAGATCACTTCATAAGGTCCCATCCAACATGTATGGAACTTCCCTTTAAAAATTTTAAATCTAGAATCATAGAGAAGTACCCAATCACCTGATTGGAACTGCTTTTTCTGAATAGTCTTGTCATGCCACCTTTTTCGTTGATGTTGAATTAAGATGTTTTGTTGAACAAAATCTCTAAGAAATTCATCTAACTCATCTAATTGGAGAAGACGCTATTGTTGTGCCTTGGAGAGATCTAGTCCTAACTGAACTGCAGTTCTGAAGGTTTTGATCTGGAACTCAATCGGTAACAGAACCTGTTTGCCATATACCAACTCATATGGTGTATGTCCCGTGCTATTTCTCCAAGTGGTTCTGTATGCCCACAAAGCTTCTGGTAATATTTCAGCCCAGTCTTTCCAATGCATATTGACTGTCTTTGTAAGAATGGACTCGATCACTTTGTTTGTAGATTCCACCTGGCCATTTTCTTGCGGGTGATACGGTGTGGATTTCCTGTGCCAGATCTTGTATTGCTGCATCACACCCTGTACCAGATTAGAAATAAACTGCGGACCATTGTCAGAAACAATTTCTCTAGGCACACCAAATCTAGTAAAGATTTCAGAAAAAAGAAAATCAACAACAACTTTTTCTGTAGCAAAAGAAAAAACCTTAGCTTCTACCCATTTTGTAACAAAATCTGTACAAACCAGAATATGCCTTTTACTTAAATATGTTGGATTTATTGGCCCTATAAAATCAATTGCCCATTTTTCAAAAGGCTCAATCATAAATTGGGGGCATAAAGGCATTTCATTGGTTTGATTAGGCTGGCCCATTCGTTGACAGCTATCACATCGCCTGACATACTGTTTGGAATCCTTAAACAAGGAAGGCCAAAAGTAACCAGCACGTAATAATTTGTGTGCAGTTCGATTATCAGCAAAGTGTCCTCCACAAGGTTCATCATGAGCAGATTTCAATATATCAAACACTTCCTGCTCTCTTACACATCTACGGATAATCAAATCTGGACCAGTGTAAAAGAGATCTCCTTGAATCCAGGAATATGCAGCGCTTTTTTGAATAATATTCCGCTTTTCACGAACGGACAAGTGGGGTGGTGTCTTCCCAGTAACCAAGTAATTAGCAATGTTAGAAAACCACAGAGAATCTGTAGACATAGCAAAAAGATGTTCATCTGGAAAATCATCATTGACAGGAGTTACTTCACCAGGATTATCTAATCTAGAAAGAAAATCTGCTACAACATTAGATTTCCCTGGTCTATCAACAATATTAACATTAAACTCTTGTAACAATAGTAACCACCTAGTCACTCTACCCCTTGTCAATTGTTTTTTCATCAAATATTTAATCGCGGAATGATCAGTATGTACAAATACTTCATATCCTGTAATATAGTGTCTGAACTTATTAATTACAAAAATCACAGCTAAAAACTCTTTCTCTGTAACTGTATAATTCAATTCAGCGGAAGACAAATTTTTACTAATATAATAAATAACATAGGATTGCTTATTTTCCTCTTGTCCTAAAGTTGCGACAATATCCAAATCTGAAGCATCAGAGGAAATGTGAAAAGGCAGGGACCAGTTTGGACCTCGCAAAACTAGTGCTTGTACCAACTTTTCCTTCAATGTTTCAAAATATTGTTGGCAAGCCGTGGGCCAAGAAAATTCACTATCCTTAGCTAGAAGTCAGAAAAGAGGAGCAACTATCTTTGAAATTTTTTCAATGAATCTTCTATAGTAACCAGCATGTCCTAAAAAACCTCTTACTTCCCTTTGAGTTTTGGGTGAAGGAAGATGCAGAATGATTTCAATCTTTGCCAGATCAACCTGGATGCCTTTGTCAGAAATAAAATGGCCAAGCACCACTCCCGCTTTGCACATTAATCTACATTTCTTATCACTCAAAGAGAGATGGGCTTCCTGACAACGAAGAAGTACTTTCTCCAGATTTTTGAGAGCTTCCTGAAAAGAATCACCAAACACAGAAAATTCATCCATACAAATTTCTACAAATTCTAGATCAGCAAAAATAGCCAGGACTACCCTTTAAAAGGTAGCCGGGGCATTACATAAAGCAAAGGGAAGCACTTTGTAAGCAAATGTCCCCCATGGACATGTAAAAGTAGTTTTATCCTGATCTTCGGGTGCAATCTATATCTGGTTATAACAACTGAAGCCATCCAAAAAGGAGAAATATTTCTTTCCTGCAAGGGTATCAAGCACCTAAACAATGAAAGGGAGAGGGAAGTAATATTTAAGAGTGGTTTATTCAATTCTCAATAATTAATACAAATACGCCATCTTCCATCTTTCTTAGGTACTAGTACTAATGGAGAGACCCATTGACTGTCGGAAATAAGATAAATAAAACCAGCATCTAAGAGTTTCTGTACTTCTTCCTTCACAATGTCTCTTAGAGCTGGATTCATTCACCTTTGGGGTTGTTGGACAGGTCGGGTTCCTTCCTGAATATAGATGTGATGTGTACAAGTTTCATGAGGGATACCCTTCATATCTTCATAGCCCCAAGCAAAGGAAATAAGATGGTTTTGCAACAAATTCACAAGTTTCTCTTGCTGAGATGAGTCCAAATATGAACTAATATGCAAGGATTTACCAGGGCTAATCTCAACAAGAGTGGTATCAGGCTCAGGAGTACTTAAGGGAGTGGTCAAATGCAGTGGTACAGAAGAACGATAATCATGATTTTCTTGAAAATCTAGGCTGAAAATCTGGCTCAAAGGCTCATAATTAGGCATAATGTCTAGATTATTCAGAAAATCTTGAATCTCATCTTCTTGTGAAGACCCAGTATAATGATGGATAAGGGAAATAGGCTGAGTCTACTCATCACTTGTTTGATCCAACCATAAAGTATATCGAAGGTCCTAAATGGATCTGGCAGGGGGGTATAAGGTCACTTTCTTCCTAGAATCTCCATGTGAGATATACATATCACCGGAACGAAAGCCAATATATGCATCATATGTAGCAAGCCATGGTCGACCCAAGATCAAGGGATGTCCTCCTACTGGGTTCTTTGGCTCAAGCACAATGAAATCAACAGGATATTCCCAAGAATATAATGAGATGATCACATCGTCCAATACTCCTTCTGGCTTAATTTTAGATCTATCTGCTAATTCAAGCACAATGGGAGTAGGGCGAAGATGAGATAATCGAATTTGATCCATGGTTTTCCTAGTCATGACATTAATGGCTGCCCTTAGGTCTATAATAACATTAGAGACAAGGACATTACCAATCTAAACTGAGACAATAGGGTTTCCGGGATCAGTATATTTTTCCACAGACACACATCCCGTCATCAACTCTGCTGCCCTACCAACAAATTGAATGGTTCGAGGTTCCACTCTCTTCCTCCCGGGTTTCTTGAGACATAGTTCCTTAATAATCTTGGTACAAATGGGGATCTCTTTGATGTCTTGAAGCAAAGGTATCTTAATGAAAATATTTCGAAGCTCAGATGCCAAACTAGTCTCAGAAATAGGCTCACTTCTTTCCATTACTAGCCTCTCTGGGAAGGGAGGTTGGTTGGAAGAAGATAGCAAGGATTCAGAGGGTAAGGGCTGCTTAGTGACAACTTTCGGAGAATGGAGAAGAGTTTCCTCTTCTCCTTTCTCTTTAATTATCACCATAGGTTGCTTTTGATTTTTTGATGTTACAGTCCTTCTCGATCTTAATTGAATATCATGAACCCCAACTGGAATAGACTGGTACTCCAATGGTAAAGGTGGGTTTGTTACATAGATCATTTGCACTGCTTTATTATTATTAGGATTAGGCATAGGTTGAGTAGACAACTGAGGAGGTCGAAAGGGTGGAGGTAAAGGCAATGGTGGAGTGGACTGACTCAGAAGTTGAGGCATTGAATAAGGTGCATGTGTAGATGGGTATGACTGCATAGGTGGCTGGTAGGAATATGGAGAATGAGTTGGCCCTCTCTAACCTTGTTGCCATGGTTGAGAAGGTTGCCCATGCTAATATTGATTCCCATAATGCCACTGCTGATGAGAGTTAGGATAATAATATGCATGTGAATTATAACCAAAATAGTGTGGAGTAAATTCAGAAGCCATACCTGTACCTACTTGAGGCCAATTCCTTCTTGCTCCAATAGCATTCAAGTATTCTGCTTCAGGCTGTCCCCCTGTAAATACAACTTTAAGTCCTGGTATAGAGGGAATTTTTCTGTGATATGGTCTTCTGTACAAATAGCACACTTATTAGTTTCTTTCAAATTAAGAGGAAAATCTTTAGGGGGATTCTTGTCTCTACATTTAGGACAGAAAATACATAATGACTCTTGTTCCTTCATGACTTTTTGCTGAAATTTTAAGGAGTCTAACTGCTTGGTAACAGTGTTCATTATATCAATTTTCATGTTTTCCATTTTATTTTCTATTCCAATAATCATAGCATCAATAGATTTAGTTTTTCTATTTCTATTTCGAGTTCCTCTATCGGATCTGTACTGGTTTCTTGAAAATTTCCTGCATAATTCAAAAATTTGATCAAAATTTTGCTGAGAAATATCACCTTGTCCTAATAAATTCAAATTATTTCTAGCATTATCAGTAAGTCCTCTTAAGAACAAGGTTATAATAGTGTTAAGATCAAGCTTAAGTTTTGACCTTTGTAAAATATACAGAAATATTTCCAAATAATATTCAAGCATTTCATCATCATCTTGTATGATTGTAAAAATTTCATCCTGCATGTCCCGAGTTTTGCAATATTCTTGGTATTTAGACAAAAACACTCTCTTTATTTGATCCCAAGAGGTTATGGTGTTTCCTCCTAACCCCATAAACCAGTGAAGAGCTGAGTCCTTGAGGGTAACAGGAAATAATCTTAACTTCTGAGCCTCATTTGCATAATCATAACTTCTACACAGAATATCAACTCAAATAGAAAAGAGTCAGGATCTTCATGAACTTTACCATGGAAATGAGGGAGAGCTGATGGTGGAATATTCTTCATCTGTGACACAGTATCAGGATCCACAATTGGAAACAAAAAATTTGATTGTACTTCACTTACCTGGTTGTCACCAGTCCCTTCCAAATGATCTTCTTGGTCCACCATTGTTCCCCTCTTACTTGTACCGCTCTCCACAGGCTGATCCACACCTGAGATTTATTACCAGAATCCAGGTGGATTGTTCCTGCGTGATGGGTTTGAATTGGATTGGGCTTCCTGCTGACAGAAGGAGGCCCAATATGAAAATTATTTTCAGAATTCTTTCGGCCCTTAGTGGGCTTCGAACCCTTACCTTTCCTAGGCATTCATTTAAAAATAAAAGAAAAAAAGAAAAATAACAAACAATTTCTAAAAAAGGCTGCTAGAAATCAATTAACACCAGTAAAATTCCTTCAAAGAAACAACACTGCAAAGATAAATGAAAATTACCTCTATTGCATAATCAGAAAATTCTTACCAAATTAAATCGCCCCCCCCGGCAATGACGCCAAAATTTTGGGTGCAGGAATTACACTTAAGCAAATTCCTCAACACTTAATTTGTCAACCCGAGGGATTCATAAACTTAGAGATGAAGCACAGGAAATGCCAGAGATGGTATGAATCTTTCTAATGTAAATCCCTACTTTCTTTAAAGGAAAGAATGCAGAATCAAATCAAAAGAGAAGAAGGCAACTTGAACCATAAAAAATAATCTAAGACTGGAGAAGAAGGCAACTCGAACCATAAAAAATAATCTAAGACTGGAACGAGAAAGTATGCATTTGGAAGATAGAATTAAAGATAAAAGGAAATCACTTCAGCTAATGGTTGTTTAATCTACTGAGTGTGTATTTTCCCTTAGTAGAGACACTTTAGCAGTCTCGTTAGATGGGCCCTTAAACTTGCTTCCTTAAATATTTCCTTCTTGCATTAATCTGTCCTGCACTAGTGCAAGATCAGAGAGTTATGTAGAAGGTATAAATTGTGTCTTTACTGAGGGCTTTTTACTTCATGCAAGGGCTCTAACTTTTCAAGGTTCAGAGCACTCAGATCTTGTGGCAAGAAACTAGTTCCTGCACCTGATCAGAGCATCCTGCACTTAGCTTTTAATCCTTAAAACAAGTGTTCAATTATTGCAAGTGATATTTTATTATCAAATCAAATTGCACACATGAAAGTGAATGTTTCTGATTTTAATAAAATGCAGAAGTAAAGAAACAATCATTTAACCTGTCGTAAGTGTTTAAAGAAAGAAAGAAAATCGCGGAAAGTAGATTAAGAAAACTTGCTGCATCACACCAACGTGCACTGGTGCAGGTTCATCTCTCCTGCTTGTACCAGGCGGTGAAAAACCAAATAAATAGAACTACAGGAAAAAGAAATGTCACACCAACATGCACTGGTGCAGGTTTGCTTCTCTTGCTTGTACCAGGCGGTAGAAAACCAAATAAACAGAATTGCAGGAAAAAGGAAATGTCACACCAACATGCACTGGTGTAGGTTTGCTTCTCCTACTTGTACCAGGCGGTAGATAACCAAATAAATAGAATTGTAGGAAAAAGGAAATGTCACACCAACGTGCCTGGTGTAGGTTTGATTCTCCTGCTTGTACCAGGCGAGGAAATCCAATCTGAAATTAAATGCAGGAAAGTAAATTGCAGCGAAAGAAAATTTAACTACTTCACACGACGGATCCGTTTTCAATAAGACATGAATGCATGTGCTGAAAATTGAATCACACTTTAATAATTTAAACACACATTATAGAAAATAGAAAATAGGGTAGACGTGCTGGGTTGGATGGGCCCTAGCCAACCAGCGCGTTTTCCTTTTTAAATTAAAATGCTGCTCAGTAAACCAGTTAACTCACCAGCTTAAAAGAACAGAAACATAATTTTTGAAGCTTGAGGCGGAAAAACCTTTTATTAATTTATTGAGGCGAATACACGCGTTGATACAATTTCCAACCCAGATTCAGGCGATAACAAAAGACTGGTTACCGCCTATCGACTTCACTCTAAAATCTGCTCCCAAAATTCTCCTCCTAGGTCCTATTTACACTTTACATTATATAGATCTCTTGGCTGAAGGCCAAAACAGATCATTCCACTGATTCATAAAAAAATGCAGAATTTAGTCTCGGCCTTCAAGATAAGACGATTTTGCAGAACTGGCCATAGCTAACCAGCTTTCTCCCTTCACGGATTAGTCTCGGCTGCCTTTGAATGATTCGCTGTCGTGGCTAAAATGGCTTAAGATGGGGCAGTGATCAAGGAGGTTCGGATCTGCCATGCTGGCAATAGTGCAGATCCGATCCTTCACTAAGATCAACGGTCACGATAAGCACTTTAACCATAAAATAACCTTTGGAGATATCGATTAGTTACAAAAGTGATTTAGAAATAAGAAATAATGTGATAAACATTAAATTAATGCTAAATTTAATTAAAACATGAAAAATAAAGGTTTATACGAAATGTGTCACCATGCTTGGATTGGTGCAGGATGAGGGTGCATAAAGGAGGTCAAACAGAGGTAAATGGTTACAATTTAGGAAGGAAAAAGTGGTAAAAAGAGAGAAAATTAGGGGGCTAACAATGACATATAAAATCATGTGTAAGCTTGAAACATATTATTTTAAATGTACTTGATTATGACAGAAAAACTTCTTTGACTTTGATGATATCAAGAATTTTTGAAGAAGAGAGTGATGCTCCATCTTCTTGATTTTTTGGAACCAAACCTAAATATAAATTTGATTCCCTTAGTTCGCTTAATCATTTGGATAATTCTTTATGTCTTATTTTTCTATGCCATTAAAATATTATACTATTTTCCTATTAGCCCCTTGAACACATAAAGGATATGATGATAAACATTGTAGAAATTATTCAATATCAGGCTCTAATGGTTGATCTCCATCAAATGTAGTCCGTGATAAAGAGTCTCCTTTGGATCTTATTCTTTCGAATGTTGTTCTTCAACAGGAGCAAGAAAATTTCTTCTTTGAAATACTCTTTCCGATCCAAGATGAATGTCATTTGGATCAAGAGGATTTGTTTGGAGATTTTGTATCTCAACATTGTAAGTGGGCTTAGTTACTTTATTGCAGGTAGTTGAGTGGGAGTGGGTCTCTGAAACAGTTGTGGTTGATGATGTGGTTGTGGTGGAGGTGGATGGGATGGATAACATTGCATTTTGTATGGATGATATTGAGGATGTTTATGATCCGGTGATCAAAATATAGCTAAAAAATGGACGTGCCTAGTTTTTTTTGAAACTAGTGTTAAGTCGTAGTGTTTGTCGTTTTGACTCCAACGACACTTGTTTTGCGTCAATACGATGTCGTATGAAAAATTTATGATGTTCTGAAGTATTTGGTCATCATAAAGTTTTTTGCAGGTAGGTTGACTGGGCAGTCACACCTCTGATGTCAACAATCCTACTGGGCATGTATGGACCAATCATGGTTTTCCAAGTGGCAGCCTCGCATAGCTGTAAAATGTCGCATTTTTATTGGTCAATTTTATCTATGGTGGTCCGATGAGAGGATGTCATGTGGTCTAACTAGAGGCTGCCATGTGGCACCTCATGGTTGGCTAAATTTTTTTTAGGGGTCTGGATGGCCTTGGATGAGATCGAACCCACGAACTGTCTCATCCAACCGCCAATCCTTACCACTGCACCATGATCGTGTTTCTTAACCCATCGGGTCACAACTTCTTTTTAAGGTTTCAATGGAGTGCATTTGGTAGGAGGGGCCAGGTAGTGAGCCCCTAGCCTCAGTCACCTGCTACCTCACAGAACCACAATGCATGACATAAAGGAGTTTGGGCTTAATCCCCCAGTAACTAGTCCTCCATGTGACCTTTGCATAGCCACAAATGGAGTGCTGACGCGAAAGGGGCCATCCCTTAGTTCTATGACAACTGCATGTGACCCTCGCGAAGCGGAATGAGGTGTTAGGCGGATGGGGGTAGAGTTAAGGCATGGCGCTAGGCCATATGGTCACAAATGTGACCCAGAAAAAGTGTTGAGAGGGTTTCGACGATGGGGGCGGGAAGTTAGCCCCACCCCCCAGCCACATCAGTTGCAATGTGACCAATAACTTGAAGGATTTGGTGCCTAGGTCAATGGGGGTAGACTATTGGCCCAACCCTCGGGCTTATGGTGCCCATGTGGCCCTGATATTGTGCATAAGAGTTAATGGACAAATTAAACGTTCGATTATTTGCACCAAACGTAGGTGAAAATTTTGCCTCCTGAGCAGAATTTAGGGTGGATTTATCGCTCGGTTAGCCGTTTCATCCAATTTGGAGGACATATAATAAAAAAAACGTGGGAGAGCCATAGGAGGGCGAGTGTTGGCCTTTTGGAGCTCAAGAAGAGTACAAAAAAGGGTTTTTGGACATTCTGGATCTAATAGAGAACTTTGTTTTATGATTGGAGCACTTTTGAAGAGAATTTTTGCAGTTTTCCAGCCTTCAGATTTATCTACAACAATTGTGACTTCTATGGTGAAGCTCATGTTTGTCTTTTCTCATTATTTTGTTTTGAGGAAAGCTCTCTTTTTATACTTCAATGTGGATTTTTGTAAATATATGCTCATTTTCAGATGGAGTACATGGTCTTGATGTGAGAGCCCTTTTTCTTGACGATTGTTTCATGACTGACTAGAGGTTGTCATGCTTTTTAGAGTGAGAGTTATTTGCAAGAGAATTTTTCCTTGAAGGGGAAAATAGCCACTCATATTGTCAGAAAAATTTATGTACTCTTTTTCACTGAAATTTGAGGAGTGGTTTAGCTGTGTTAGCAGGCCTAGAGATGTATCCTAGGACGGGTCAAATCCGTCACCAAATTTTGTGTTCTCTCTCTTCTTGATAACATTTATGAGTTAAATGATGAGATGTTGCTTGTTTAAAGTTTACATGAAAACTTAATCATAATTCTTGAAGAGACCATAATTTTTTTTGTTTATGTAAGACCCATTTTTACTTGAAAAGTGTCAGAGGATGGTAATTTTTTAGGAAGGAGAAGTTCTACTCTAATTTTAGATCAATTGGTACTAGAGCTGGTTCTGATCAAATTGCATATATGGGTAAGAAGATGGAAAGTCTTCAAGAGCTAGAGGAGATGAATTTGTCTCCGTAAAATGGAGAATTTTGAATTGAGAAGAATGATTTAAATTGCTGAAGAGGAGAAGAGGTATATGCACCTTCAGTTTTAGTGTGTGCTTAAGGAACAAGTTGGTGATAGTTCCACTCCAGTGATAGCAAAAAATACCTCCAAAGTGAAACCAATTTGTGGGCATGGTACAAACATAGGTTATGGACCGTATGTGGAGAATGATGCTTGTGAGTTTTGTTAGCATCTCAAAGATTCTCATTATATGCATGTTGGTAAAAGTGGGTGGCTTGAGTCATCTTCAAATTCGTCATCAACATCTGAAGAAAAAAATATGGGTGGCAAGTCCAAGGAGGTAATCATCATCTCTAGTTCAAATCCTTTAGTTTATGTTAATAACACATCTTTTGTAGCCTTTACAACATACTAAAGGCAGTGGTATGAAGTTTCCAGCTCATATGTGTAATCAATGAAGAGGCCTAAGAATCAATGGAAAAGGAATCACTAATCCTATCATGGTGAAAGAGAGACTAAGATATCAAGTATTGAGATATGGTCATAGAGATTTTGGAGAATGTTATAAAATGTTTGAGGCAAAGAAATCATAAGAGGATGATACGTCACACCAAGATGGTGGTGATAATGTTAACTTGTCTCCTAAGAGAGACGAATGCTTCAAAGGACCTTGCATATCATCGTCCAATCCACATCGTCAAAGTTACAACCCAAAGGACATATAAATGTCATGGGAATTTTCCAAAATTTGGTCATTTTGATTATTGTGGGACATGTATCCTTGCACTTTTTGTGATGCAATTGACCATTGTGAGTTTGTTTGTGAGCAACGCAAGGTGATGGTAAAAAGAATGGACCAAATTCTTGGCATCAAGAATGAAGAACCTATTTCACATTTGAATACTTCCTTGTCGGTGGGCAAGTGAAAGTAATTTTGTACCCATTGTAACATGCATGTGAATGGGAATGAAATATGTTGGAAACTACATCTAGAACTTCATCCCAAGAAGGATAAAGAGGTTATGAAAACTAATGCAAGGAAATAAATAGGTGGAAAAGAGGATACTAGCATAGTTCGTAAGGAAACCTTCAAAACAGAATAGATGCAGAAAGAGAACCCATAAGCCTAGGAGAGGCAAAGATTGGGTAGACTATTTGTATAGTTTGTTGCTTTGTTGCTTTGTAAATTATTGTTGTTGCCATTACTTATTTTTTGGTACTTTTTAATTTGAAACAAGAATAAACACTATTTGCAACAAGTATTTTTTTCATCGAAATTTCATGTTATGTTAGCTTCTTTATGAGTCCAAATGTTTGAGAATTTTTGGGTTGAAAAATGTTTGTCATCTAGTTTTTCTATAGTTGCGTCATGTACTCAACGATACAAGTGTTCAAGATGAAGATTGTTGTGAATGAAATATTTGTTCAATAGTGTACAATAAATGACTATGTTTTGTGTACAAATCAAATTGTGTCATTGGATTATTTCAGTCGGAGCACTTTTGTGTACAAGCATAGTTTGAGGATAGTAAAGAAAAGTTTGAATCAGTGCATGGCATGCATTGAATTTCTTATGATTTCCAAGATGGAAAGTCAAGTTTGTCTTCAAAAATGGAACTTCAATATGAAGTTGTTTGAGCCATGAAATATGGGTTTGGAGAGAATGTTCATATTCCATCCATCAATGTTTTTGTACCTGCATAGTTTTAAGAATTATGGCTCGATTCTTGACATGAAGGTAAGGTCTTCACGCAGAGGATAGGTGGAGTACCTTGATTGGAGCTTGAAGGAAACAATTGAAAACATAACATTAAGGATTTAGTTTTGGGAAAGTTTTGAGTTTTTGCCTCATTTTTTTTACTAGGAGAAGCTAAATTTTGGAGTCCAACAATTCCTAGTGGGGAGGTATGATTCAGTGATCAAAATTTAGCTAAAAAATTAAACAATCCAAAATATTTCAAAACCAACGTCAAGTCATAGTGTTCGTCATTTTGATTGCAATAACACTTTTTTCACCTCAATTCGATGTCATATGACAAAGTTACGATGTTATGAAGTTTTTGGTAAACAACAAAAAATTTTGCAGGTAGGCTGACTGGGCTACTGATTGGGCACTCGTACCACTGATGTCAGCAAGTCTACTAGTGTGTATAGACCAATCAAGGCTTACCAATTGGAAGCCTCGTATAGGTGCATAACGACACATTTTTATTGGTCGATTTTATGTGTGGTGGTCCAATGAGAGGATGCCACGTGGCCCAACTAGAGGTTTCCACGTGACACCTCCTTATTGGCTAAAATTTTGTTAAGGGTCTTGATGGCCTCGGGAAAGATCAAACCCACAAAATTCCTCGTCCAACTGCAAAGCCTTACCACTGTGCCATGACAGTGTTTCTTAACCCATATGCTGACGACTTCTATTTAAGGTTTCAATGAAGCGTATTTGGGAGGAGGGGCCAAGCGGTGAGCCCTGGACCCTGATCACCTGCTACCTCATGGAACCATGATGCACGATGAAAAATGAATTTTTGGTTAAGCCCTCGGTCACTAATCCTCCATTTGACCTTGGCATAGCCATGAACAGAGTGCCAACGGGAAAGAGGCCAACCCTTGGTTCTATTACATCTGCATGTGACCCTGACAAAGTAGAATGAGGCGCTAGGCAGATGGGGGCAAAGTTAAGGCCCGGTGCTAGGCCATATGGCTGCACATTGGACCGCACAAAACGGTTAATAGGGTTCTGGTTGTGGGCGGTTAGCCCTGGCCCCCAAACATATCAATTGCAATGTGACCAACAACCCAGAGGTTTTTGTGCCTAGGCTGATGAGGGCAGACCGTTGGCCCAACCCTTGGGCCTATGGTGTTCATGTGGCCCTGATATTGCATATAAGGGTTAATGGAAAAATTAATCGTTCGACAATTTGCACCGGACGCGGGAGAAATTGTCACCTCCTGAGCGAAATTTAGAGTATATTTGTCGCTCGGTTAGCCGTTTCATCTAATTTGGAGGACATATAACCATAGAAACTTGGGAGAGCCATTAGAGGGTGATTTTTTGACCGTTTGGAGCTTAAGAAGAGTCCAGATAATGGTTTTTGGACATTATGGATCCAATGGAGACCTCTGTTTTTTTATTGGAGCACTTTTGAAGAGAATTTTTGCAGGTTTGAGTTTATGGGTGCCAGGATTAATCAATTTTTTGGAGTGATTTTTGAAGGCTTTTGATCATAGAGAGGACCTTGTAGGGGTTTTCCAGCCTTCATATGTATCTGCAATAGATGTGACTTCTATGGTTAAACTCATGTTACTCTTTTCTCATTATGTTGTTTTGAGGAAAGCTCTCTTTTTGTAATTCAATGTGGAATTGTTATACATGTATGCTCATTTTTAGATGGAGTACAAGGTCTTGATGTGAGAACCCTTTTTCTTACTAATTGTTTCATGAATCACTATTTGTTGTCATTATTTTTACAGTGAGATTTCTTTATAGGAGAACGTTTCCTTGAAGGGAAAACTATCCACTCATATTGTCAGTAAACTTTATGTTCACTTTTTCACTTAAACCTATGGAGCAGTCTAGTTGTGTTAGCAGGCCCGGAGATGTAGCCCAGGAGGGGTGAAATCCATCACCAAATTTTGTGTTCTCTCTCTTATTCATCACTTTTATGAGTTAAATAATGATATGTGTCTTGTTTAAAGTTTACATGAAAAAAAATCATAATACTTGAAGAGACCATACAAAATTGTGTTTACATAAGACCCATTTTTACTTGCAAAGTGTCAGAGGACGATAAGTTTTTAGGAAGGAGAAGTTCTCCTCCAATTTCAAATTAGTTGAGGGAAATATGGATCACCCCATTGAGGAGGTTGGTGTTTATATATATGGAAAGGACTAATGACACATTGAGGAGTATACGACCATGAATATGGATCACCCCATTGGGAAGGATAAGGCCATGGAGACCAAGATGAGGTGCCAGGTGGATACCAACTTTGAAATTGTGCATTATAGCATGTATTGAAAGAAGAGGGGTAGTTCATATCTTGATGATATGATTTTTCAAATTATGGATGCTCCATGCCTCCTTCTAGCTTACTGATCTGAATGTGATCGAAATTAAGTGCTAAAGTAGAATTGATTAATTTCCATAAGTGAATTGATTGTTAACTGAAATGCTTAATGTGGAAGACTGAAGGAAATCTAAAACATTAACAACTTAAACTAGAAGAATATTAAAAATGAGATTACAACATAGAACAGAGAAAAGAGACAACAAACTTTGATTTTGGAGTTCATCCCTGGTGGACTACGTCTCTGGGTCCGCTTTATTAGGATTGATCCGAGGAAGTATTTACACAACAAAAACACTAGACTGAATGTGCTCACAGGCACCTCTGGTTGCTGAAAACATAAATCTCTCTCTCCTAGCTTTCCTATGCTTGTCTCTGCGCTCAAATGCGCCTTCTGACGACCGAGAAAATTTGAAAACAAAACTGCCTCTCTCGCTCCAAATCTGAATACAAAATCACTCATGTGTGTTCATGAAGAAAATGTCATGGTTTATCTAAGGTTGTCTTCTAACTCCTTGATGCCAAAATAGGCACATGATTGAGAAAATCAGGTGTTTGAGGTCTTTGTCTTCTCACACATATGGTGGATAACATTACACCTTGGCACATTTAATTAACAAACCCACTTTTAGACCTTATTATAAAAATAGGCATTAACGGTTAGTTGAAACTGCGCGAAGGATGGTGACAACTGCATGTGACAGCTAACTGGCAGCTACATCTGCGGTCAACTCTGGCAGTTCAGGCTAATGGTTCATGTGAAAACTCACCTCCGGCGGTCACGGTCAATCTTCCAATGGTTCTGTGATGGTAAATGCTAACAGTTCAACCACGATTTCTACACCTATTCACATGCCAGCAGTTTCGATGTGGTTGCGGTTTATTCAACGGTTCCCAATGGCGGTTAACTGTTGCGGCTAAGTCTCCGGTCTGTTCACATGGATGATGGCTTTGACATGGTTTAAGGCTGTGGTTTAGGACTATGGGTTTTAAACTTTATTACAAAGTATTATTACATAGTCCCGAACCTTGTTTACACCATATTTCATTAGATTTATAGCGTTAGGTTTTAGACTTAGGTCTATTAAATGTTTATTGCACTAGGTTTTTAAGCCTTAGGATTTTAGATGTTAGGTCTTAGGTCCACCACTTAGATAGTTTTATTACATTTGTAATGAGTTTCACCATAGGATTTGACCATAGGTTTAGAACTAGGACCATTACATAATGACACCATTACATCACCATGAACCCACATTTTAACCATGACATTCAACTCAACCATGACGAAGTAACCTTCATCCAGAATACTGGAGGACCTAGTGATCTGAAGACTGAACCGAACATCAGACAAACTGGAGCTGACTGGATCTCACTATCGATTTGCACTGAAGCAAGATCCTCCTGGATCAATCCTCTCCACTTGAAATCTTTTGGACCACAAAATTTTTATTTAAGCAGACATCAGGTGAGGGTACAACTCCCTCACTTTTCTCATCTCTATTCACCTCGCCTTGCTTGGATTCATACCCTTGAGTCCTACTTGAAGATATTCAACATCTCCTCGCCTTGAAGTGCGAATTCTCCTGTCCAAGATAGTATCTTCCTGCAACTCATTCATATACTCAGGTGCTAAATCATCAACATTAGGAATTTGTGTATCTTCCTTGGGATCAATGATCATCAGAGGTTCATACAACTTCAGATTTTTTACATTCAAAATTGAATAAATACGCA
This sequence comes from Pinus albicaulis, assembly GCA_034641835.2. Classification (NCBI taxonomy): domain Eukaryota; kingdom Viridiplantae; phylum Streptophyta; class Pinopsida; order Pinales; family Pinaceae; genus Pinus; species Pinus albicaulis. The sequence goes on from CM076577.1 coordinate 574,160,695, forward strand.
TGTAAGGAGGTAAATCTAACCGAAATACATTATTTCCAACCTTTTCAACAATCTTGAAAAGATCGTACCTGATGGGTTTCAGTTTCTTACCTTCTCCTTTCAACATATCTTTACTGATATACAACCATACCTGATTGCCGACCTGAAAATGATGATCAACTCGATGCTTGTCATGGCGCAATTTGTACTTGGCCCGACTCTTCTCTAACTGATCCTGCACTGCTTCATGTATCTGTTGTATCCGTTGAATTAACTTAACTACTTTGTTTGAATCGTAGTGTCCATCCACTTTATCTTCTTCACTGAAAATGAAGTCCATCAGTGAACTTGGTAGATACCCCAAACATGTTTGAAATGGCGATCAATTAGTCGAAGAATGTAAGGCTCGATTGTAAGCATGTTGCACATAAGGTAAAGATTCATCCCAAAACTTAGGATGTTTACTGCAGTAACCTCGAAGAATATGTATCACTGTCTTGTTCACCACTTAAGTTTGTCCGTCGATTTGTGGATGAAAAGCTGTGCTCTTGTTCAGCTTTGTGTCCATGAGTCCCCACAAAGTGGACCAAAATTCTAATACAAAGCGAGTATCTTGGTCAGAAATAATAGAAGTAGGTAACCCAAAATGAACCCATACTTGTTGAAATAACATTTATGCAGTCTGTTCTACAGTCACTTTCTTTTTTAATGGAACAAGAATGCACATCTTACTGAATCGATCAAACACGACATACATGTAATCATGCCCTCTCTTGGACATAGGCAATCCTCCAATAAAATTCATGGAAATGCTGTCCCATGGTCGCAAAGGAACTGGAAGTGGCATGTAAAAACCAATCTTTTGTTTGCTTGGCTTGCTTGTCGAAAACGTTACACATCCTTTAATATACTTCACAATCGTTTCACACATGTGAGGCCAGAAAAAATACCTTTTAATTTTCCCCATAGTCTTGCTTACACCAAAATGTCTCACAATTCGAGAAGAATGAGCTTCTCGAATAACATGAACCCTTTATGTCTGTGGTATGCACAACTTCCCAGATATATAACAACCTGTCATGAATATGAAAATTGACTTCTTCTATTTGACTACCATGAGTTAGCGATTCGTAAATATATTTGAAATCAAAATCAATACTATACTGTTCTACATAACTTTCAAGTTTCAATGAACTATTCTGCAGTACTACTGAAGCATTCAAAGACGATCTAGACATCATATCAACTACTTTGTTTGTTACACATTTCTTGTACTTAATTACTAAGTGAATTTTCTAAAGAAATTCCATCCATCTGTAGTGGGGAGATTGTTGCAACTTAGTCTGTGATTGAAGGTATTGAAGCGGCTGATAATCTGTGTGAATCACTGTTTCCTTACCCATTATGTATTGTTTCCATTTCTTTACACTTTCAACCAAAGCAAATAGTTTTTTTTATCATATGTCGGATAATTGATTAATGCCTTAGAAAAATTTTTAGAAGGAAAAAAAACTGGTTTCCCATTTTGAAGTAAGACTACACCCATTGCATAACCACTTACATCTGTTTCAATTTCAAATGGTTATTGAAGATCAGGTAAAGTGAAGATTGGTGCTGTGACAAGTTTCTTCTTAATTGAACCCAAAGATTTTTGTTGTTTCCCTCTCCACTGAAAGGAAAATTTAGTTCATGTTAAAGAATTGTTTGCTTGAGGGGTTCTGACCCAGGTTCAGAGGTTAAGGTTTGACAACAAACCCCTATACTACTGGCCCTTTCGGTAGTGACCTGCTTGCGCAGGCGAAAGTCTCCCCCGAAGTAGTATGCGAGGGTGCTAGAACTAGGTTTTCGCACCTTGGGAGAGGGCAGATAAGTCATGCAGAGATGCGTTCGACTTCGCAACTATCATATCGCATATCACAGACCCCAGATCTATCAGTCCCTTCGCATCCACGTGCGCAATACCATGTATAATCGCAACGAATAACAGATATAGGACAATAAAGAAATTATCACAACTATTCTTGCATAAAGTCTAATAAACAGATTCAGATCGATTGCCCACACAACATAAGTACTCAGCATATTTACTTGTAGAGCTCAATATAGAATTATGCATACCATAACAGATCTAGATTGCAATATAAACAAACAACACAAGTACTTTCGTAGCTTAATTCAATGACATAGAGCATACATAATCAGATATCACAGATCTAATAGATTCAGAGATTTCAACAGCCTTCTGCATTCATTAATCCTTCAGATCCTTTTACAATACCCAAAACCCAACCTGTGCACACAGTAGCAGGGTCCACACACAGCAGGACTGAGGATCTCCACGCACACAGCCAGCAAGAGTCCTTTCCCAAAAACCTAGAACAGATCTACTAATTCACAATTCGCACCAATATTAGTTCAAATCTATCTTACCACTAAAAAAGGTTCAACTACTTATACTACTTTAGCCTACGCATCCAATGGTCTGCAAACCATGGTTTGCGGACTCTTGGTCTACCCTTGACCCACTTAAAATGCAATAGGGGCTTTGACCCACCCAAAAAACCCTGCGTTAGACTAAATATAATAAAAAATATACAAAAATGGACCAGATTCGCAGCTCTTGTAGGAGACCTTGTTCCAACAGTTCCCCAACACAATCTTGTGACTCATCCCAAGTCACTGTGGTGGTGGGGTCTCCACCTGTGCCTATATGGCTACTCTGGTCGTAGAGTCATTTTATCCGATATGGTTTGAGCCAGCTACCATTGATGTAGCCGGGGATCATATCTATGTGCAAGGTAGCAAGTCTAACCGCTCCGCCATCCGTGATTTCCTTAACTGTGTAGGGACCAAGCCAATGCTGCTGGAACTTCCCGGGATGCTTTGAAAACTGGCTATCATACAAGAGGACCAATTGGCCTTCCATGAAAGTATTCTGGGAATGTGTTGGTCATGCCAGGCTTTATCACAGGCCTTCTGGACTTGCTGATGGAAATTCGCAATAAATCGATCTTCCTCCAAAGCCATAAGCTGCGCTAATTTCTCCTCCATGATGTCCGGCTCTGCCATGTTTGTAAATGAGGTGATACGCAGACTAGGAACAATGTAATCCATGGGCATAATGGCTTCTTTACCATAAACCTTCCTGAATGGGGTTTTCCATGTTAACTTCTTGCAGGTTGTTCGATATGCCCAGAGGACCGACGGGATGCGCACGTCCCAATCGCTGTGATCAACATTGCATACCTTGGTCAGTGCTTGTTGCAAGATTTTATTAAAAGCTTCAACCACGTCATTGGCCTGGGGGTGATATGGCGTGCTCTCCGCATGATGGATCCAGAATTCCTCAGTCAAAGCTCAGATTGTTTCATTAACAAAGTGCGTACCTCTGTCACTCATGAGAATATTCGGACATCCAAATCTAGTCAGGATTTGTTCAAAGATGAAATGCGCAGCGGTATTCGTAGTAAAATCCTTTACTGCTTGCATTTCCACCCACCTGGTTACATAATCGGTGGCTGTAATAATGTAGTGCGCACCCGTCCTTTTTCCTGGGGGGTTGATAAGCCCGATGAAGTTGATAGCACACTTATCAAATGCTTGTAGGGCCATTTGTGGTTGAAGGGGAATTTAATCTCTACGGGATGGCCTCCCGGTTCGTTGGCACGTATCACAGGATTTACAATAGTCATGGGCGTCAGTATGCAGGGTTGGCCACCATAACCCAGCCCTCAAGATCTTCTGCACCGTTGCTTTCCCTATGTTGTGACCTCCTGCTACTCCATCATGAGTGTCGGTCAAGATAGCATGCCTTTCGTGCTCCAAAACATATTGCCGCAATACTTCATTTGCCCCCATCTTATATAAGTGTCGTGCGATAATGGTAAAGTCTGCTGCCCGGGTGACTAACTCTTTTTTCTGCTGTACAGAGTACTCTGGAGGTGCCATCCCGGTAGTCAAGAACTGAATGATATCATCGAAGTGTGCATCTACTACCTTGATAGAAAATAGCTGCGCATCAGGAAATTTGGCTTCCAGGTCGGTTGGCTCCTCGCCACTCTCTATTCGGGACAAGTGGTCCAACCCAACATTCAAATTTCCCGGCTTGACTATGATTTCAAAGTCATACTCCTGAAATAGCAGTAGCCATTGGCATATTTTCCCCCCCAACACAGGCTTATTGAACAATACTTTAAATTTGAATGGTCTGTGAACATTTTGAAGTGTCCTCCTAACAAGTAATGTCGATATTTCTGCAGCCCCTAAACCATGGCCAACCCCTCCCGCTCTATGGTGGAGTAGTTGTGTTCCGCGCCAGAGAGTTTCCTACATGCAAAGGCAGCTAGATGGTCAATATCTCCTTCCCTTGGCTGTGTAAGGACAACCCCAAGAGCAATGCCCGACACATCGACGTGAACATGAAATACCTTTTCCGAATTCGGAAATATGAGAATAGGTGTTAGTATGAATCTTTCGTCAGAAAAAGACCACTTTAGCTACGCATAAAAAATAGCCCTAACATCGATTATGGTTGCCAATATATTTAAATCTGCAGTTAGGTGATCCAAATAAAGCTGCACAAATCTAGATCTAAGCATAAAAGACATTAAGCAGTGAAAATAAAATGTCACTCCATGCATCCAATAGACAAGACAAGAACAATGTATTTGAAAGAATTTTTTATATTAAAAAGGGGCACCTGAGAGGAAAACAAGAAAGGTGTTTCTGATTCTCCTCAATGGGATGGGTTCTTGAAAGTCCTCAGCATTTCAGATCTAAAATTTCTCTCTCTTGTTGGTGTAGAAAACCCAGACAAACATAGAACTCAAAGGGAGCTCACAAGACAAATAATGGAGAATGTGACAATGGTAATGGCTCAAAGTCAGACCATGAGTATAGATCAAGAGTGATCTAATGCAATGAAAGGTGACTAATGAATGGGGAAAACCCTTCTATTTATAACAAAATATTAGGGCGATCTAGAACTTGGTACATGAATAAAACATTATTAATCAAATTCTAGAACCACCCTTTAGGAATATTTTATTATATTTGTTGGAGGGAAAAGGATTTTTGAATTGGGTCAATTCCTTTATTTATAAATAATAAATAAATAAATGATTTATTTATATTTTTAAGGAAATGGTGGGAATATAATTAAATAAATAATTATTTATTTAATTATTTATAAATGATTTAGTCAAATTTAACTAGGAATATTATTTAAATAAGGATTTAAACAACTTATTCGTAGGAAATAATCAAATAAATAAGGATTTATTTAATTGATTTCCTTGTTTTGGGTTAAATATGACCAGGAAATATAAACAAATATAGATTTTTTTATTATTTCCTTTCGGGGTTTCCTGTTTAGACCATAAACAACTTAATAAAGGTGTTTTACTAAGTTATTTCACATAGTGAAAGCAATTTTACTTAGGGTAAAATTGGTCTTACATGGTGTACTTGGGTTCATCTAATGATAATAGGTTAGATGACCAAAAAATGGTGTAACAGATTGCCCCCCAACGTATGAGTGTTAGGAGCAAATCGTATGACCGAAGTACATTGTAAGAACTCAATCACTAGACATCAAGAGGGAAGTCAGAGAGAGAAATGTAAGGTAGCCTAATGTGCTAAAGGACTAGAACCTGAGGAGACGAGACTTACAGGTGCAACAAGTCTCTATTTTATGAAGTGGTACATGTGCTAAAGGCGGCGGGGGAGGCATACCTATTCCCGCCGAGACAAATTACAAAAGAATAGTATGTCCAGTAAACAAGGAACCGAACTATAAAGTACATGCTAGCATAAATACGAGCCAGAAAAATAGAATGATGAATCCCACATACATGCTTTGCCTGGAATAACAGTTAGGACTTATACAATAATATTTTAGTACATGAGATACAAATACAACCCAAATGCCCCCTATACACGGGGAAGGGCTTGCAAAATCTGACTGATACATGCAAATCAAAAAGGCGCTGCAAGCGGCTGAGGTCGACATCATCAAATGGAAGGAGTTGCATCAAAGGATGAAATGAAGAAGTCATCCAGGCATGTGGGGGGCTACCTGCAGGGCCACCCCCTCATGAGGGTTGAGACATCTCACACACACCCAGGAATCACCAATAGCTGCTGCTGCATCATTGGACCATCAAGTATACGGATCGCGATCATGCTGAAAGGAGCTCGAACCAAGGTACACTGCCCTCTAGACCTGGCTTCTGGAGTAAATGAGCTGATGTCGACAGAAGGAGGTATGCCATAGGTGAGGCAATAAGGGATCTCCAACTAAGGCACAAGAGAAAATAGTAGAGTGACTAACAGACAAACACTAGTGATGATGATGAAATGAGGGATACTGAGTAGTGGATGGACGATTTCCCTTGTTAGAGCATAAAGGGCATGAATGGCTTGGCAGCGACTGACACAATATCATGAGGGATAGGGGAAAATGGTACTGAAGGCCATAATGTGCAACACGAGAGAGGGACCAAGCAATGAAGGATGTAGGACTATAGCGGGATACAAAGGGACTCGAGATAGACTCCATGACTGATGATGACTCAACTCGGATTCTCTAAACAAGGGAAACTCGATGGTGCTGCCACACAGTAAAGGTCCAATGGGGGACCATAAAAACATGATTACAATAGGGTATCTCATGATGAAAATCAACACGAACAAAGACAAGTAAGGAGGTAAAGTGGTGCCCCAAGTACAAGTGTTGTAAGTGAAGAAATTCGATTTGGAGGAGAGGTGAATAGACCCTTCGTGGAAAAAATGTGTCCTGGTGAAGTATCAAAACATGAAAAAATAACAACTACCCATTTGAGTGCTCGGTGAGAGCTTTCCAGCAGTGCAGACGGTGTGTCAAACGGGGCTATGGTTTGGTCGCAGCGGGCGAAAGAAAAAACAGGGGTTTTTCTTCTAATAAGGCATTTTCCCTCCAAAGACATTCATTTGCTTGTGTAGCTATGGTGAATGTGAAGAGGAGAGAAGGCCCTAAATATTGCGACGATTGTAGCGGACAAACCGACTGTTGGAATGGAGATCCATCAGTTGCAAGTAAGAGGCCTAATCCTACTCTTTGTTTTTGATGGATTAAAAGTTCAGATTAGGATCCCAAATCTCAGTAACAGCCCCTACCTCATCATTACGGCCGGGTTGCACTTTTTGGGGCAAAAAATATGACCTTGGACGCAGGTTTGGGCCTGAAAAGTGCGACCTGTCCCAGGATTTGGCCAAAAAGTGCAACCTGTCAGATGGAGGTGGTTTTAGTGCTGTTGTGGGATGAGATTCAGTTTTTATGTAATTGAATGTAATTTTACCTATCTGTAGATTGAAAAAGATGATGGTTTTGTGCAGATATGGTAGATATACGGATCAAGTGGAGAGAAAGAGACCTAGGTACATTACGGACAGAAATCCAAGCAGATTAGGGTATCCGTCATGCATTGGCCAAGTTTGGGGTTCTGAAATTTGTGGAGAACCCTGTGATGAGGGATGGGGAGCCCTTGTTGGCCCGGATTGTCAGTTAATGGGATCCAGAACATGAGGTTTTTATAGTGTAGGGGCACAGGATTGATCTGACAGTCCAGGATCTGTATTTCCTGACTGGTCTCCCACCATTAGGGATGGTGGGAAATACACAGCTAGTGTTACTGCGGGGGCGTAACATCATGGAGTTCGTAGAGCGAAATTTTCGACCAGGTGTCCGAGTCAAAGGGACTTGGACATCGATTGGGGATCTAGAGAGGTTGGAGACTCAGGCAGTGGCGGTAGCAGTGTTGCAGATCTTGGGCAGCCAGGCACTCCATCACATCATTGGAGGGCAAATGATGATTGTATAAAGTGTGTTGAGTGGGACCTACTATGGGTGGGCCTAGATGATGTTGGTGTCATTGAAACGACAGTTGTCACTATGTAAGTGGAAATTGAACCATGATTGTTCTTATGGGACTGTATTGTGCTCCTTATTTTTTGAGAAGAACCCAACCTTGCGACCGCGTGTACAACTACCTGATGGGGGTCCGAGAGAACCCAAGATGCGTCGGTGGGGATGACTACTGTGTAGAGGAGGGGGAGGGCCAGTCGGACGGGTGTTCCGACCAGAGTTCTTCGCCCATTAGGATCAGATTCCATTGTACATAGACGACTATCCCTATAGTGGGATGAGTTATTGGGGAGATCCAGACTTTCCGCTTCCGCCTGGTCGAGTATGGGGGCCTGATGGTAAGTGACAAGTAACTAATCTGTTATGTGCATGTTAAAGTTTTTGAATAGTATTTATGGTACTGATCCTTATACTTTTTGGAATGCAGATATAGCTTCGGTGAAACCGGCCGGATATATGGGACGACCTGCAGCAGCCGGAACTACAGGTGATAGCAGGTCAAGGACGACATAGAACGAGGATATGGCTGCTCTTTTGGAGGAAATTATCATAGATGTGAGGGGCTACTGACCGGTGTGTCAGAGCGGGGTTGGTAGGATTTAGATGACCAATACATAGAGTTATGTATTGGGCTACCCTCGGAATGGTGAGGTATCATATGACGCATGGTGATGGCTGGTCAGACTGTGTGTGATCTACGAGCTACGAGAGCGGAGCCATTGGCTCGAGATCCTCCAAAAGGTGATTAGATGTAGGGCAGGTGGTGCCCCCCAGTGTGTATGTAGGGGCATGTGGTACCCCCCAGTTTTTGAGTTTTGTTTTTTGTAACATGCTATGGGCATGTCATATGTTTCAGAGTATATGGACTCTAAAAACATGTTATATGATATATATTATGTATATGCATTATGTTGATGGCTTGAAATGTTATGGTCTTGTATGTGATAAATGCCAGTCTAGAACATGATTTGCAATTCTATCTACGTAGTGATTTTGACTTCTAGGTACATGGTTGAAAGTCATGAATCTAAAGTCATGTACCAAAAGTTTCACTCGTAAATATTGTCTAAACAGGATAGGGTTATGCACACGATAGATACCATTGAGTTTTAAGACAAGAAGAAGGGAATCTAAACGAACGTGCAGATGGAGGATGCAATGAGAGAGGACATCGGCTAAGATACCACGTACTGCATCATATTCGGCCTGATTATTGGTGGCATTACCAATGCAAAACTCATTCAAAAGAACGAGGGTATGCAAGGGGGTAAAGATGGCCCATGCGGCCGAGGTGAGATTCTAGGAATAGCGACTTGCCCCATTGGCATGGCCAATATAATGTGTGGACGAGAGGTCTGGTAGAATAGTGTCACAAGACAAGAAATGGGAGGAAGGAGAATAATGAGGGCAGCGTGAGTATAGGGTAGACATCAAACAACAACTATGGGAGAGAGTAGTCTGGGTAGGATGGCTAGGACTCATAGATCGACTAGAGGGTGATGAATGAGAACTATGGCAGGAAAAGTGGGGGCTCATGCTGCGAAGGACATCATATATACGGATGGTATCATCAACATGGGAAGAAAGGCGCACATACAGATCGTCACGGGGGATGACAGAAGAACAAGTAAAAATATGGTCAAAGCATGTAGAGCCCAAGAATGTTGCTGAAGGGGAATCAAGCAAAACAGATGGAGTGGATTCAGAGGGAATGTACTCCAAGGGTCATGCGGATGATGAGAGGTATAGGAGGGGGGCAGCAGGTTCCGACATATCAACATCAGGAGGAGGAATGTCAATGGAAGTGGGGGGATCCTCGAGTAAGCCTGACACATACTGAGCAAGGATGGGAGAGGCGGATTGATTTTTTTCAACCTCGTACTCGCGAATGACCTCTAAAGAGGCTCGGTAATGCGTGAGGTGAGGAAAATGGTTAGAATAATGGCCATGGACACCACACAGAGCACAATGTTTGTTGGTGCTAAGAGTCTTTGGGTTCTTTGTTGCGGACGAGGAAGAAACAGAGGTTTCAGGGACCTTAGATTCAGGGAACGCGACCTTAACCATGGGTTGGATACAGGGAAACTCAGGACAAGTATGGGTGGCATGACCAACACCATCACACAGAGCACAAGGCTTGGCGACTGGAGGAGGGGTAGGGTCTGGTGTGGTGGCCTTGTCTTTGGATGCCCCCTTGCGAGCTTTTATTTTCTTGTCCGTAGATGTCACAGCATGAGGATGGTCTTGCGGAGGGGCTAGGGGCACCGTAGCGATGGAAGGAGCGAAGGGAATCGGTTGAATCGATGTCACAACAAGGTATGGTTTGGAGTGGCCGGGTGGGGTCTCGGCTGGAGGAGTAAGATACCATACAGGGATTCCAAAGGTTAAATTAGGAAGGGAAAGGGTGGCCATGATGGGAACCGAATAGACTCTGAGAGGGGGAGCAAGGAAAGATATCTGACCGGTGGGGTAATGGCCAGGAGGGACGGCTCTCATATGGTGGAGACTTGGGGAAACCGACTCAGGAGGGTAGAGAGGTTCCTGAGTGCGAGGTGGATGGGAAGGTCCAGGTGGAAGAGGTTCAGTCAGCTGAGGCGAAGGGCGAGGAGATGGTTGCGGCGGGCAAGATTGAGGTTGATGACTAGCCGAAGCAGGCTGCGCAAGGTCAGCCTGAGATGATTGCATGATGCAAACATTCGCTAAGCTGGGATCAGAGACAAGAGGAGGGGGGGGGGGGACCCGGGAAGGTTCCGAGCAAGGAGGAGTATTTTTAGACACCAGGGGAAACACTGGTCAAAGAATCAACAGTTTTCTTATTGGTGACAGCAGAGATGGTGGACTCAGGGGAAGTCTGAGATTTTGGTTCATGATATGTCAACTGGTCGATGGTGACATTATTTCCATTATGAGGGAAAAACATCTTGCGATGGACTGTAGAGGGGACAAAAGACATGGCATAGGTGTAACTACGCCCCAAAAGAATGTTATAGTGAAGAGGGGTGTCGATAACTTCAACGTTGACACAAACAATCTTGCCTGCAAGGGTGATAGGAAATTTACGGAATAGGCCAATGGGCTGGGAGGCATGGCCATCCCACGAACGAAGGGTGATTGTGGAAGGGGCCAGCTTAGGAGATCTGAGTTTTTTCCAAACCGAAGCAGACATCACACAGTTAGATGCCCCCTCATCAATAATACATCGAGCGACGTTGGCATTTCGAATTTTGACTGGGATTTGGAAAGCAACAGAAGCAGGAAGGGGGGGATGGTCTGACTGACGGGCATCGAAAACAATCAATTGGTCATCAACAGGATCTACAACACCCATGGAAAATAGTAGAGCCTTCTTTTGAGAAGGACATGACTGGAGGAGTTCCAGTGTTGAAATTGAAGCAAGATATTGTGCCAGATCATCTACTATGCTATATGAATGGGAAGCCTGACCAGAGGCAACATTTCAGCATAATGGGCCCTTAGGAATCTTGGTATGAACCTCAGATTTGGGCAGAGGGATTTTCAAGGGACCATTGGGTGTCGACAGAGGCTCTGTAGGACCTGAAGATGGGGACTCGGAGATGGATGGAGCGGGAGGCATGGAGTACTGACGAGACCGAGTTTGAAGGTTAAGGTCGACGGTGAGAGGTTGGTCAAAGGCCATCATGAGAATCTGGTAATCTGAGGAACCAGAAGGGGAAGGTTGAGTGGATACCGGGGCATGAGGTGGTTGAGTAGCCACGAATCCTTGTTGAGGGAAAGGATCGATAAACAAAGTGGGTTGAGAAGTAGCTGTATTGGGAGGGACAGTAGGGGAGGAATGTTGTCCCCGCACGGTGGCCTGAGACTCCCACATTTGCCGCATTTGTGGTAATAGGGGACAATCATGAGTGTAATGACCATAAACATCGCAACACGAACAGGGCTTATTGGTGCGAAGCGGCCTGTCCGGCTTGGGCTGAGAGCCCTGTGGCTGGTTGGCAATGTTAGAATCAATACTTGAAGGATTGGATCCACGATTACCAGAGGTGGATTGATTGCCTTTCCTCTTTCTTTGAGAAGGAAGATAATTAGTCGCGCCCTGCTGTGCAAATACTTGCCCTATAGGAGGTAGTAAGTGCGGCTGTGGGGGTTGAGAAGGCAAGGGGGTGAGAGGTCCAAATGCTGGAGGAGCTGGGACACCAGGCTGTGGGTAAGGATAAGGGTTAGGATGGGCAACATTGAGGTAAGCAGGAGCGGGGGAAAAAAGAGGAGGCATGCCGTATCCTGGATACATGCTACCTCAAGGGGGAAAAGTGCTGGAGGTGCTAGCCCCTCCTGGAGGGAAAACATAGCCCATAAGAGGTTGAGTAGAGGTATGTGAAAGAGCTCCAAAGATACCATCAGTAGAGTGAGATTCCCCCAGGACATTAGTGCCACCGGGTTTGGGGAGGTCAGGACAGAAAATATAAACATAACCAGATTGAGCATAGATAAGGTCATATTTCAAGGCTATTTGGAGGGTGGTTTCTTCGGTTTGAGGGAACTGGGAAGCGACATCTTTGCCCATGGGAGGTAAGAGAGAGCGAAGGAACCAGTCCATATAAACCCGATATTCAAAGGTGGGAGCTCGACATAAGCTTCTTCATCTCCGCCATTCCTGGACATGAGCGGAAAGGCGGGTTGACGAGGATTGACGGAAAGAATTCAAGAGTTCTGTACCAGTTTCGTATCAGAGAGGGATCTGGAAATAAGATAAAAAGGCTTTGGAAATGGTCGCAAAGGTGGTATGGGAAGAGGCGACCTGATCAACATACCATTTAGAAGCTTCGCCGGTAAGCATTCGTTGGAACAATCTAAGACGGATGGAGTCATCAATAATGGAATTGGATGAAAACCACATATGGAAAGATCAGATATGGTTGGAGGGATCTTTAGTAGCAAGGCCTTCGAACTTAGGAATGTCGGAGGGGATCTTGGTTGGCATAGCGGGCCAACTAACATCGTGGCGGATAGGATCATTGATCAACTGATTGAAATCGGGGAGACTGAGACCGGCCATATAAGGGAGCAAAGGGACAGTCGAGGTAGTTCCCATAGTGGTTCTACTAGAAATGGACCCAGCAGTAGAACTGGGATTGTCACTAGCGCTAGGCCCTGAACTAGACATGGTGAAGGTAACAAGGGGAGAACCAGGAGTAGGGGGAGAACCCGAACAATCAGAAGAAGAGTCAGAGTGCGAACTCGGGGGAGGAATTACTCAATAACGATGGGAAGGAGGAAGTCGACCAACCAGAAACTGAGGGTGAAGGCCAAGAATTCTTCGGGATAAGCGCCTTGGGGGCGCAATGATGATGGGAAGAAGAAAGACCGACAAAGGCAGGGAGGTGCAAAATCAAGTGAGGTCAATGTCGAAACAAGGGCAGAGAGGTGCAGTGTCAATTGATTTTAAAGTCTTTTCCAGGCGGTGTTAACCGGGCTCTTCTTCACTTAGGGTCAATGTGTGGTGTGTGTTAATTTTAATTTTTAAACCCAAACGTTTTGAGAGTAAAAGAAAAAGTGTGCTGCATAACTGAATATAAATCTGCAGAAAACAGTAAATAAGACTGAAATAACATAAAATTAATAGCTAACAATGCATCAATCTAACCCAAGAAGATGGGTCTCTCAAAACTAGTCTAGAAGAGGGAAAAAATCTAATCAAAACACACAAAAAAGAGGCCAATAGATCTAAGGTCGGGAGGGACAGGGATCTAAAGGAGAAATTTGCTGAGAAGAGGTGCAGAGAACAACAAATAGGCAGAGGCAAGGTTGTTGTTACAAAGGAGAGAATCAGCTAAAGGTAGAAGGGGCAAGGAGGTGGCCCTAGAGGTAAAACCAAACAAAACTATATGAGGTGATTTGAAAGGGAGAAGATCTGATCTAGAGGGATCTGAAAATGAGGTATCAGATCTAAAAATAAGAAGGCTGAAACTCTGAAAATGCAGACGTCTGAAACAGCTAAAACCCGCCCACAAAAATTGGAGGGTACTAAAGCCCTAAGGGGAAATATTCCCACTTATTTGAGTGAAACAGATCAGAAACAGGTCTAAACAGGCAGAGACAGAGGCTGGAAAACCCTGACAGAAGCTTCAGACAAACCCAGAAAAGTGGCTGGAAAATTGCAGAAAAAAGTGTAGGTTGCAGGTTCTGACCTGTTTTTAGTCCAGGTCGCAGGTTTGGGGCAAAAAAGTGCGCCCTCCAATCCAGGTCGTATTTTTTGGGCCAATAAGTGCGACCTGTAGATCTGGGTCTCTCGGCAGCAGATTTCAGAAAAAGTTGTCGTCTTAGCTGCGGCTGATGTCTGTCACCTGCGCAATAGGGCCAGAAACACACGGAAGTTAAAAATTTTAATGTTTGGGGGTTTTAGAGGTGAAAAGCACCATAAAAATAGGAAAAAAAAAAAACTAAAGAGAAACCCTAGGGTCTGAAATAGCTGGATATGTAGGAATATATAAAACGATAGCGGTCACAAAAGAAAACCCATGTGGAGTCGCCAATTGTTAGTATGAATATTTCATCGGAAAAGACCACTTTAGCTACTCATAACAAATAGCCCTAACATCAATTATGGCTGCCAATATCTTTAAGTTTGCAGTTAGTTGATCCAAATAATGCTACACAAATCCAGATCTAAGCATAAAAGACATTAAGCAGTAAAAATAAAATGTGGCTCCATGCATCCAATTGACAAGACAAGAACAATGTATTTGAAAGAATTTTTTATATTAAAAGGGGCACCTGAGAGGAAAACATGAAAGGTGTTTCTGATTCTCCTCAATGGGATTTGTTCTTGAAAGTCCTTAGCATTTCAGATCTAAAATTTCTCTCTCTTGTCGGTGTAGAAAACCCAGACAAACATAGAACTCAAAGGGAGCTCACAAGACAAATAATGGAGAACGTGACAATGGTAATGGCTCAAAGTCAGACCATGAGTATAGATCAAGAGTGATCTAATGCAATGAAAGGTGACTAATGAATGGGGAAAACCCTTCTATTTATAACAAAATATTAGGGTGATCTAGAACTTGGTGCATGAATAAAATATTATTAATCAAATTCTAGAATCACCCTTTAGGAATATTTTATTATATTTGTTGGAGGGAAAAGGATTTTTGACTTGGGTCAATTCCTTTATTTATAAATAATAAATAAATAAATGATTTATTTATTATTTTAAGGAAGTGGTGGGAATATAATTAAATAAATAATGATTTATTTAATTATTTATAAATGATTTAGTCAAATTTAACTAGGAATATTATTTAAATAAGGATTTAAATAACTTATTCCTAGGAAATAATCAAATAAATAAGGATTTATTTAATTGATTTCCTTGTTTTGGGTTAAATATGACCGGGAAATATAAACAAATATAGATTTGTTTATTATTTCCTTTTGGGGTTTCCTGTTTAGACCATAAACAACTTAATAAAGGTGTTTTACTAAGTTATTTCACATAGTGAAAGAAATTTTACTTAGGGTAAAATTGTTCTTACATGGTGTACTTGGGTTCATCTAATGATAATAGGTTAGATGACCAAAAAATGGTGTAACAAGCTTCAAGGATTTCATGCCCAGATATCAAAGGATTTTGCAGTGAACTTTACAGGCACATCCTCAAAGGTGGGGGTTTTAAATTTCTCAATGTCATATGATACCATTTCTCATGCTACAGAAATACCAAGAGAAGGTGAAGAGTGGTTCAAAGCCACTAAATTCAAAATGCAGAGTTGTGAGGAATTAGTCAAACCAGAACACATTGGAGCTGACATGGCATATGGGATTCCAAGGAGTTATATGAAGGAAAATTATTCTAAATTGATGTTTGTGATCCAGAAGTACTTTTGTTGTGAGGGAAGGTTTCATATGGTTTACCTATACCATTTCAGGCTCCTTTGACATTTCACTGGTAAGAAGCCCCTTGATCTTCCTTTCTTTTTGTTTAAAATTTTAGGGAAGATGTCTGATAAGGTTCAAGCCAGGGCTGAAGACAGTGAGACATTAGATTTTCACCATGGTCTAATTAAAATCTTAGTGCTCTCAGTGGGTATGAATTTGATTCGGGGACATCTAAGAAGACTTCAAAGAAAAAAATTACTTCATCTCCAGTTGTGACGGAAGGTGTAAATGAAGAAGAGGTAGAGCCTATCTTGGAGCCAATGGATGTTGAAATAGAACCTATACCAGAGGTGGATATCTCACAACCATTACCTATAAGCAACAAACAGAAGATTAGCAAGAACAGTAGCAGGAGGATAACTAGAATTCAAACTATTTCCAAGGGAAATCTTGAAGACATCCTCCAAGCAATAGACATTGAAGAGACTCCAATTGTCCAAGTAGAAGACATTGAAGGGGAAAAAAAGAAGAAACAGAAATATAAGACTTTTAAAAAGATAGATTTTGCAGGAGAAGATGCGGGCTTCATATTCCAGCCAAGGAAACCACTTACTAGGTTACATCTTACAAAGGATGTCATGGAAAATAAGAAGATAGAAAATGTTGAAAAAGGCAAGAAACCTATCATAGAAGACATCATAGACCTATCTCCAGCAACAGAAAAGGTTTTTGTGCAAAGGAAAGGAAAGGAGCAGATGGTGGAAAATACTGAAGTACATGTATTGCAGGAATAGTTAAGAGAGGCCAGAGAAGAGATCATTGAAGTCATGAGTAGAACTACAGGAGGCCAAGGTAGATACAAAGTTGATGGAATATTTCAAGGAAAAAATGAATGATTATCTAAACCTATATGATAAATCACTAAAAAATGCCAAAGATTTGTTGAAAATAACACTTCCTTTGAGGAGAGTAATGAAAAACACCAGAAAGAGAAACTTGTGCTTACATTCTAAAAGAAAAAAACTTAAGGGATAGGTTAAAGAACTAGAAGACCAATGGAGATGATTCAGGAAGAATTGAAGAAAAGAGGGTTGAAAATCAAAGTGATAAATGAGCCTGAGGAGATGCAGCCTTCTACTACTAAGAATGGAGTTCCCGAAGTTTGAAAAGTTGGCATATTAAACATTTTTGACAAATTTTGTAGCATTCAAGAAACATCATTTTCAGTTTCGAAGGTGAAATGGTGAAGAAAAATGAAAATTATGTGTTTTTCTGCCCATTAGGCAATTTCATAGCGAAGCCTAGGCTTGAAGGCCAAATTTTGCTATGAAATCCCTGTAGGATCATTTTTGCAAGAAATATCATTTTGGTTGGAAATCAAGGAGGGAAAGAGTTGCATTTAGCTTATATTATCTAGCAAACATATCCCAATCATAAAGAGAGGCTAAAATTTGACTTAGATGGCTGAAATGAATTTGCTACCAAACTACGCTACAAAATTTCCTATTGCAGTTTGTTTTTTCAACAAGGTGTTTTTAGTTGTATTTTTATGTTTGGAAAGTGTATGGAAGGGAAACCAACCACATGGAGGCATTAAAAGGTGGCAGTGGGACACTCCAATAAGGATTCACTCCTCGACAAAGATGTCACATTTCCAGCTCAGCATGAAGACAGTGATCAAATGTTATGTTTATCTTCTCCTTAAAAGTAGGGTGATTAGTTCCTAAATATAGTGGGTAGATTTATGTCTATTTTATGGTGAGTTCCACTGGAGAAATTAGTCATTATCAATGTAATTATCCCATTCTGCAGATAATTGAATGTAATAAATGAAATATAGAGTCCTAATAGGCTTGTAAGTCTTAAGTTATTAGGTGTCTTTTTCAGTTCCAGGAATATAGTTCATGTTTAAGATAGGTGTTAAAGATGATGGTTTGATGACATAGCCAGATGGGATGATCCAATGTAATGAAAAAAGCCTATTAATAGGCATAAATTCGAATGAGAAGGGGTTGGAGAATATTATTTGACACTACTACTATTGTAAAATTTGGTTGATTAGTAATATACAGTGACTATGTTTTCTGTTTCACCTGATATTTTTTGAGTGTTTCAATGAGCTTATGTATTATGTTTTCTTAATATCTTGTTTCCAATATCTTGATGTTGAATTACTTAGAATTCATGCCTTCATGCTCTGACTTCCTTTTAACATTAAGCTATTGAATATTCATGTGTGTGTATATTTTCCTTTCATTGAAACAATTAAAACCTCATCTTCCACAAGGAGATCCATTTTCATTGAATTCCCTCACACTGACTCCATAAGCCCAATGGTACTGAACCCTAAACATTTTTCACCTGCAAGAAAATTCATTAAAGTACATATCACAGAGTTATCCATCTGATTGAATCTTAATAGAGAAAATCATAAATTGATTCGAGAGAGCCCTCTCAGGCTGAGGAGGCTAATCCTCAGTCAAAAGATGGTTTGAAAGAGTTACTCTAAGTTGTCTAGTGGAGCATCCCATCAGTACCAATTTAGAGATAACAGCCTTAGTGAACACTCACCCAATAAAGTATCTTAAACCCTTTGTGTATTCACAAGCAACCCAATCGAAGTAGATCTATGTTGTAGAATCGAATTTTGAGAGAATTGCACAAGCACGACATTGAAGCACCTTCCAATAATCTTGATAGGAATGAATAGCATACATGTGATAATATCAAGTAAAACATAAATGGAAATTTCATGTTAGAATGAAGAGTATGGGGTTGTTTCTATCATTGAAGATATCATAGGATCGATAAATCATTTGGTTAAAATATATCAATGGGAAAAATGCGTCATATTATATTTTAAAGTTGCTCAATGAAGCAAATATTTGATAGTTATAGTCAAGAATTCCCCTAGAATCCTAGCTTATCTTCTAATAGGTCCATGTGGCTATTTCTAGTGCAAAAACAAATATGCCATCCTTTTTATTACGAAGGTGCTAGGGGCCATCATGTTCCACATAATTAAGATCTGATAACCTTCATAATTAAAATTTAATGGTCTGGTTGATTTTTATTGATGAAGGAGAGTTTTCTTCATATTCTTACCTTTTATTGAATAAGTGAATTTATCCCTAATGGTATTTTAAACTAGTTTATGGGTGGGAAATGCAAAATAAATTAATACATAATTGAACTTATGTCTCAGTGGAGAGTAACTCACCCTTCATCAATTTGTAATAATCTTTAAAATAAATTAGATAAATATATTTAACCTCATATTTTAACATTTATTATTTACTAAAACTAATATAATTTATTTCATAAAGCCCTCAAAACATTTTCAAATATGTATTATAAACTATAAAACTATAAATAAATAAATAATATACTCATAAAAGTGGAGGGCCACTTTATTAAAACTTACATGAAAACATAGCACTAAAAACATATACATTAATCTACAATTCTTGTGACCATCCAAATAGATGGAATATGGGCCAATTGACTGTGCACAACCAATGGGGATATGCCTAGGTTCTTATAATAAACCATGTTAATGTACATGTGGGTTTTTGACCCTTCATACACTCATCAATTGATCTGGAGCTTGGGGGGAGGCCCCCAATATCTAAAAAATTGAAATGGATCTGGAAAGATCTACAAAATTAGAATGCAAGAACACAGTAAATAAAACCACAAATATTTTTTTTTATTAAAATAGAGAATATTTGTAGAACCTACATTGTGGTGGACAATTTTTCTTTTACAAAATGCGACTTTTTACTTATAGACTTTTTTTGTTACAATACCATAGGTAAATTCCATATGTGGGTAAATACCATGGGTGGATCTCACTTACAATACCATGGGTAAATTCCATGGGTGGATAAATACCATGGGTGGATGAATAACATGGGAAGATGAATACCATGGGTGGATTCCATTTTCCATTTGGATCATTCCTCCCTCCTTAAGAAGTAATGGTCCCCATTTCCTGAAGTTCCCTCCTGAGAAGTTTTTTTTGAATATGAAGAGCCATTGAAGAGAACGGTTTTGTGTGGTTAAGCCATAACCATGTTGAATGAAGATTCGAGGATAGAGATACCATGTAATGCTTTTTACCAAATGTGATATTGACGGTGTGAGGCCTGGAAAATGGACTTTGATGAAGTGTGGGTTTGTGGATGACCCATAGCCATGAAAAACGAAAATCTGAGGATAGAGATACCATGTAACACTTATGACCAACTGTGATGCTAATAGTGTGTGGCCTCGAAACTGGACTTCGATGAAGTGTGGGTTTGTGAATGAACCGGAACCATGAAAAACAAAGATACGAGGATAGAGATACCCTATAATTCTTGTGACCAACTATGATACCAACAGTGTGCAGCCTAGCAAATCGACTTCAATGAGAAGGATTTTGTGCGATTGACCAATAACCATGATGTTGATTTTTTATGAAGTAGCAGATGCCTACGTATCCTTGGGTGGGAGGGAACATCTCCAAATAACCCAAGCCGGATGCTGCTATGCTAAAACTGATGAATGTGAAGCAGGTGCCTACTAAAGCGAGGTGGGAGGGCACGTCTCCAAAGGGAATCTGCTCTGAATGCTACTCTAGATTTAAAATGGAAATAACTCGGTCAATATAACTTATAATATTTATTATAACATGTTTTTGGAAATATAATGATCATTTTTCATCATCCCATGTGTTTTAAATCACTATCTGGAGACTCTAGACTCTCATATTCGCACTAGAACTGTCCTGTCGTCACAAAATTTCTGAAAAAAAAAAAAGAAAGAAAAAAAAAAAGATTTTAAATCAGCAATAACTCCCTCATCTGGACTCTGATTCGACCGATTTTTTTTTGGAAATAGGAATATTTTTCAAGGGGAGCTCAGATCTATAACCATTTCTCCAAAATTTTGCACTAAAAACTGCAAAAAATGACAGGAGAGTCGTCGTCCATGAATTGTCGTCAGAACAATTACTACAACATCATTGACTTTGAATCAGCGATATCTCCCTTATCTGGACTCTGATTCGACTGATTTATTTTTTGAAATTGGTTATTTTTTCACAAGAAATCCAAATCTGCTATTTTTTTCTAAAACAAATTTCCCAATATTTTCATATCTGCTCTACAAACTCGTCAGCCAAAAAATTCCTACAAAAAAAAAAAAAAACAAGAAGTCTTCTCGCTTTGTCCAAGAAAGTGCTCTGTGGAGGTCGTGAAACTTGCATGGAGTTTTCTCAATATGGCTGAAATATTTTGACACTGAAACATGCTTCAAACCCTTATTCCCATGGATTCGTAACCTGAATCTAATACCACTAATCCAGATCTTGGGGGGAGGCCCCCAAGATCTAAAAAATTGAAATGGATCTGGAAATATCTACAAAATTAGAATGCGAGAAAAAAGTAGACAACACAGTAAATAAAATCACAAATAATTTTTTTATTGAAACATAGGATAACTATAGAAGCTACATTGTGGTGGAAAATCTGTCCTTTTACAAAATCAACTTGTTACTTATAGCCTTTTTTTGTTACAATAACACAGGTAAATTCCATGGGTGGGTAAATACCATGGGTGGATCTCACTTACAATACCATGGGTGAATGAATACCATGGGTTGATTCCACTTACAATACCATGGGTAAATTCCATGGGTGGAGAGATACCATGGGTGGATGAATACCATGGGTCGATGCCATTTACAATACCATGGGTAAATTCCATGGGTGGATGGATAACATGGTGGATGAATAACATGAGTGGATGTCATTTTCCATTCGGATCATCAACTCACATGAGTAGCCATGCATAGGCACTAAATGAACTCTATAATGGATGTGGACACACGACTACAAAATAAGAGGCATATGTAGATGAAAATGTTGTTGTATACTACTATCAACTTCGAATGATGACACCAACATGAAACATGATTAAGAGATTTGTTTAGTCTATGGGATTATATATGAGGTCGAACTTATCAAGGGAGGGCCTCCTAGAAAGATCTCCTTGGAACTTATGGTGCAATTATGGGTCGATAATGTGAAGGGAATATTAAATTATTCTTCAAATGTCACCCCAAGGGACCAAAGGCTAAACCCCAAGGGACAAATCTCTTAGGATGTGTAAGGAGATAACATGCCTAGTTGGTTTGGTTTTGGGATATGTATTTATGAATGGTAAAATAAGACAAACATGAGTAATGTATGGTTATATTTAAATTAATCATGCATATTAAGTAAAAATGACATATATATTATCTAATGAAATTCTTAAAAAATATTTATAATAATTAGTATATAAATGTATTGTTTTTTCAAAGGAAATATCTAGGGATCACATCCTGATAGATTATTAGCAGACTCTAACCCCAAGGGTGTCGAGGAGAATTTACCCCATGACCTCTCTTTAGCGAGGTGCTTTTAGTGATGAGAAGTCGATAGTTGAGATAACCCTCGGGGATACTTTATAAATGTATATTATAATAAGAATATTTTAATTATATGTTCGAAAATTGGAATTGTTAAAATTGGAATTGAATCAATGTGTTTGCATCAGTATGTGGCATTGATGATAACTTATTTCATTGGTGTGATTCGCATTGATGAAGTGTGTTTCCTATTCAGTTGAAGTTGGAGCGATGGTAAAACCAAAGGGAAGTTTTACATTTGAAGGAATTTTTTCCTTCATAGATTATCCTAGAAGATTTTATCAATTGCACAATTTGACAGTGTTCAGAAAGTTCTTTCCAACGGTATGTTGAAGTCTAAAAAAGGCTTACTAGATCAAAAGTTATTCCTAGTCAAAGTTTGTAATCCAAAATGATCAAACATTCAGGCCAAGTTTGGTGATAGTTTTGGGGATATCGAAAACTAGTGGTAGTTTTTATTTTCCCCATGTTTTTAGATGAGACTTGTAGAATTGTAAGCATATAGGTGGCACAGATTTAGACCAATCAAAATCTTAAGAGGTATAGTAGGGGTCCCACTTGGGACACGTAACCCCAACAAT
This sequence comes from Pinus albicaulis, assembly GCA_034641835.2. Lineage (NCBI taxonomy): Eukaryota > Viridiplantae > Streptophyta > Pinopsida > Pinales > Pinaceae > Pinus > Pinus albicaulis. Next base: position 574,183,469 of record CM076577.1, read on the forward strand.
TTAATCCTGATGATTTTTAAAGGAGGCACAAACAAAAATTCTGGGGACATGACCAACAGGACGATGTGGCATGCAAATTCTAGCATGGAAAAATGAATGGTCGACACATGGCACATTTTGATTCGATGTTAGAGATGACGAGTAGAAGTGGTGGCATCCAAGGTAGCATATGACGAAAACATGACGTTAACTTATAAAAGTATCAAGACACATGGAACTCCACGACAAAGACACATCGCATGCGGATTTTAGGTTTTTAGGTAACCAAGTGGGATGAAAACACGTGACATGTGGCACCATTCATATCTTGACACATGGTAGTTTTTATAAGTGGTAGACATGGTGGTGTGTACAATCACCCTAGTTATTTCAGATGGAGCAGTGGTACACGTTGGTAGGGACTTGTAACCTCAAAGGTTTTATGATTGTCCCGTGACTATAGTGGTAGGTTACACAGGGACACATCACACCCACTGGTATTTTCCCAGAAATTTCCAAGGCGACACAAGGCTAAAGATCTAGGGTGGTGAGACATTGGGATCAGGTGGTAAGAACAATTTACTACAAAGAAAATACCCTTTAGCAGACGTTTTTTCAAAATCCTCTATAAAAATTGCCCAAAATTCTACTTGTAACAGAGGTCACTATCATATGTGCTAAAAATGGCACCAAGAAATATCCTAATTTAATTTTCCCTTAAATTAAATAAGGAGAAAATTGTAGTTCCACATCACAACACAACTTGTACGAGTTAACTAAGTTAGTTTGACTTAGTTGGTTCAGTTAGTTCTAGTTGAGGGCCTAACTTGAGTCATGTAGAGTGGTTACTACTTTATAGGAGCCTAGGATGAGTTTATTTTTATTTTTAATTAATTAATTCAATAGAACTGAGTTAAAGTCAGTTAAACTAGTTCCAACTATTGGAGGAACTAGTAGGACATCTAGAAATGGGGTGCAACTTCAGTGTTCAACCAGTTAACTGATAAATCAACCATAAATAACACATGCATGTGTGATCTACAATTTATCCAGTTGATATTGGAGTTCAAGGGTATGTCTTATCAATTGTATAATCATTCAAATTCTATAGGTGGTGCATGCATTCAAAGAAAGGCCCTATGGAGTATTGCATAGTTATGGATGAGGAATTTCCCTAATTAATAGGGGAAAATTCACAAGGAAACAATGCAAGTAAATAGGGACTTTGGCAAGCTTGTATTTGGTTAATCATTGAGTAGGACTTGCTTGTAGAGTAGTGAGATAGATTCTGATAGTGCAAAGGTTACTCAGACTTGAGCAAAGCATTGTAATATTCTCATATTTTTTTGACTAATGCAATGTATAGATAGGATGGGTTTTTAGCTGTGGCTTTCCCCTAGGATTAATTATGTAATGTGTGATTGAATTCTTTCACTTTTATGCTTCATGATTTCACAATCGTTTAAGTGTTTCCGTGGTTGGTAGATTATATTCAAGTATATTGTTTTATTAAATTGCAATTAGAAGTTTGAATCTACAAGGAATTTCTACATGGTATTAGAGATGAAATCATAATAGAAGAGAAGAATACTAAGTTGTCTTTGTAGGATTGTTTTGCAGAATCAAATCTTCAGAACTAGCAGGATGGCCTTCTACAGATTGAGAATCGAATATGCCCTTGAGGGTAGTTCAAATTTTATTGATTGGAAGGACAGGATCGAGGTAGTGTTGGAAGATAATGGGTTGAAGGAATTCTTAGATATTAATATTCCTAAACCTCCAGTAATTGATTCTTAGGACCTAGTAGAGTGGAAGAAGTGTGTTGCAAAATATAGGCGGATCATATTAGAAGGAGTTCGAGATCATATTGTCTCAAACCTCCATGGGAAGGAGACCCCATATGCAATGTTGCAAGCCTTGATATAATTTTTTCAGAACAATAGTGACCATAGGAAGTTGGCATTGAAGGAAAATATTCAGAAAATCAAGATGGAAAAGGGTTACACAATACCATAGTACTTGAGAAAGTTCACCCAATGTCAGGATGAACTTGGGAGTGTTGGTATTAAAGTTCTTGAATATGATATGGTCAACCTAGCACTTCTAGGCCTTCCTAAGAGCTGGCACAACTACCAGGATTCGGTAAATGGGAGGGAGAAGCTACCAAAATGGGATATCTTGTGTTCCCACTTGGTGCAAGAAGAGATAAGGCAGAACACCAAAGATGGAACATCATCCAAGCATGATGATGAGGAGAACTGTTGACACCTAATCCTAGGGGATTGGTAGAAATTGTATATTAGTGTAAATTAGGAAATAAGGAAGTCTAAGAGACATTAGGAAATGAATCCCAACAGTCTCACCTCCATGTCTATATTCATGAGCACCCTCTATCAAATTCACAGTTCAATTTGTCGAGTTACCTATTGGTCTGACATGGTATCAGAGCTAACCCTTTTTTTGGCATTCCTGCCCCTCGTGTAACTCCCTCCTATATTTGTTCTACATTTTTTGCAGACTACCAACTCTGTCAGATTCCCACAAATACTGTTTGAAATATTGTTTTTATATTGATGCATTCAAAATATTTTTTTCGGCCCTCCTAGCCTATGTTCCAAAAATGCTCCTCTACATTCAAATTATTTCAGGGCTCACTACTACTCCTGTCGTCCCCCTTCCTCTAGCTTCTGCTCATGGGCCCCTTTGTAGTGGCACCATACAGCATAGCGAAACCATCCCCACTGCTCCTCCCGTAGCTCCTCCTCGTTCCCCGCTCCCTACTTCCCTCTCCCCGTAGCTTCTACCTCCCTCTCTGCTCCCCACAGCTACCTCCCTTCTGCCCTCCCTCTATCGACTCCCCTCCTCCATGGACTCCCTTCTGCCCTCCCTCTGGGAACTCCCATCCTCTGCAGACTCCCCTCCTTGCTCCCCGATCCCTTCCACCCTCCCTCCGCCCTCACCTCCCCCTAATCCACCTCCCTAAGTCAACCTCCCCCAGGTTTGACCATCCCAAGGTTTGACCTCCCCGAGGTCCCACCTCCCCCAGGTTCTTCCTCCCCTCTACAAAAAAAAATTATAATAATATTTATTTTTACAATTTTTTTTTCCAGAACTGGGTTTTTTACAGTAGAGTACATATTTTTTGCCAGAATTGAGTTTTTTGCAGCAGAGTACATTTTACACGAGAATTGCGTTTTTTTCCAGCATACTAATTTTTTTTTCAAAAGTTCATAATGCATTCTCTCATATCTATTGTGGGAGTTTCTCTCTCTAGAAAGAAGAACTATCCTGAGTGGTCTCGGAAAATCAAGCACACTCTCATTTTTAATGAGTTGTCGAGAGGAATTTGTGAAGGAGAAGGAGACAATCCACCGACAAAGCCCACCATAGACAAGGAGATCACCATTTGGGAAAACAAGAATTGCAAGGCCTATGCCTTGATTGCAACTTTTGTAAATGAAGAGGTGATTTGTCATATTACACCATTTTCAAATGCCTATGAATCCTTAAGGAAATTAAAAGAACTCTATGACTCACATTCAGAACTTGAAATTGTTCAATTAATGATTAAGCTAAAAAACGATGACCCTCTTGCTTTAGCATCAGAAGCAAGATATATCATGCATGACATTAAGAATGCTGGTGTAGAAGTTGACATACCTCTCATATCTTATGTTAAGGCATTGTATCCCACTTATTCACATTAACTTGAGTCATTGCAAGCAAGTGGAAACCTCATGAAGATCACCTTTGATTTCCTTGAGAAAAATTTTGTAGAAAGAAAGAAGGCTTTTAGAAAGAAGACAACCCCTCTGTCTTCTAAAGAAGTTCTATGTTTCGCACATAGAGAGAAGAATCATGCTCAATATTCTTCCAGAGGAAGAGGTGGCAGGAAAGGAAGAGGAAGAAGAAACTTCAAAGGAAGGGGGGAAAACAAGCTCAAAGTGAAAAATATGATCTTCATTGCATACGCTGCAATAAATATTGGCATGATGCATCTACATGTAAGTTGCCTTGGGAAAAAATTAAGTAGAAAATAAATAAAGAAAAAGGTAAAACTCATTACAGAGACAAAGGTAAAGAACCTGAAACCGCTCATTATGTTATAGCACATTGTAACATTGGATTAATTGAAGACTTTTTTGATGCTTCACTTACTTCTTCGAGAAATGATTGGTTGCTAGATTCAAGAGAAACATGTCACATGACTTTTAAAAAATACTTTTTTGAAGAATTTACTAACAAGGTTGATGGAGCAGTATACTTTGCAGAAAAATCTAAACTCAAGCCATCAGGGCATGGCACAATCAGGCTTAAGTTTCCTAGTCTTCCAGACCATCTTTTACATGAGGTTCTATACCTCCCTGAGTTGAGGAGAAACTTGTTGTCCTTGGTCCACATCTGCCAGCAAGGACACTCCATTCACATGTTTGATGGCAATGTTGAGTTCAGAAAAGCATCAAATCGCTCACTTGTCATGAAGGGAATAGAAGAAGGAAGACTCCTAAAGCTGCAAGGTACCTCTACTCATGCACAAAAAATTTCATTTAGCTCTCATCATGATGAGGGTACATTCCCATCAATTCTTTTATGGCATGATATATTTAGACACTTAAACAATGACAACCTTCGATTGTTGAAGAAAAATGGTGTTACTGGATTGCCTACAATTCCTAGGAAACTTAAGCAATGTGATGCTCATATTCTAGGAAAGCATAGAGAACAATACTTTCATGATTCACATTCCAGAGCACACAGAAAACTTGACCTTATTCATTCATATTTATGTGGCCCAATGCATGTTTCTTCTACAAATGGAAATAAATATATGATGACATTTATTGATGATTACACCATAATTTGTTTGGTTTACTTATTGAAGAACAAATATAATTTTTTTCAACATTCAATAATTTTCATGCATGGATTGAAAATGATGCACAAAATCAAATTGGCTCTTTGTGCACTGATAATGGAAAAGAATACACTTCAAACAAATTTGAAAAATATCTTCACCAACATGGGATCAAGCATCAAACAAATGTGCCCTATAATCCCAACAGAACGGTTTAGCTGAAAGAATGAACAGGACAATTTTAAAGATGGTTCTCTCCATGATGTTTTTTAAGAATGCAAAATTGATGTTTTGGGCTGATGTAGTTCTATGTGTTGTGTACATAGAGAATAGGTGTCCTTCTAATACAATAAAAAACAAAACTCCTTATTTAAATGTGGCATGGCCACATTCCTTCGGTAAAGCATTTCAGGGTCTTTGGTTCCAAATGTTATGCTTTTATACCTAAGGTACAAAGAAATGAACTTGGTGCTAGAAATCGAAAATGTATCTTCTTGGGGTATTCGAATACCTCCAAAGGATATCGTCTTTATGATGAATTCAATAAGAATTTTTTACTATCTAGAGATGTCATATTCCTTGAATCTTCCAAAACTGACGATGTTGTTGAGCGGAAACTTGATCACTTGGATAGATTCACACATGAAAAGTCATTTCAAGAATTTTATAATCAAATTCCACATCTTGAAGGGGAAATTCCTATATTGAATCAATATGTGGAATTGTCTTCTGAAGAACTGTCTCCCCCTCATGAAGAACCAACCACGGATGACATTGACTTAATTTTGATTCAATCTCAACTCAGTAAAATGAGTAGCCTGGGCCATCTCAGAAAGGTCCCCCAAAATGGCTGACAAAGATAGTGGAAATTTTTCATCCCGATGAGGTTGGAAAGACAAGAACAAGAAGTTCTACTAGGAAAAATGGAGGTGACATAGATAATTCTAAATCTGAATGCCAAGCAGGCTAGATGATTGGGCACGATCAGTGTGTTTGACTTCGAGATCAGGTACATCAAGGGAAAGGAGAAAAAGGTCACAAATTCCCTTAGTATGTGGGTACAGGAAAATCACATAGCAACTATGAACAGACTTATAGGATAGGATCTTGCAGGCAGGTTAGCAGGATCACAGGTATATGGAGATTGTGCACAGGTTGTATCAGATTACAGGTATAGGAATTGATATAGGAAAAGGTATATATATATATATTGGTACAAATACAAGTATGTGTGGTAGTACATGTACAAGTACAGGTGGTATTACATGTATAGGTACAGGTGGAAATATAGGTGCAAGTACAGGTAAAGGTAGTGGTACAGGTGTAGGTGTACATGATTTGGACTACTATGTCACAGTAGATGGATTGGTCATATTTAGAAACTATGATATATGTATCGAAAAGCAGTGAGCTCAAGAAGGAAATCTTGAGAGATTTTCATGAAAAACCATATTCAGGTCACCCAAGCTACTAGAATACATTGACTGTAGAATGCATATTTCATTAAATTTGGAAGTATTATATTACAAGGCTTTCAACAACATTAATTCTTTTGTAAATCACCATATTAACTTAATTTAAAATAAATTTAGAAATTTAGGAATTTCAAACCAATTAGAGACCATGAATAGGTCAAACATGGGTTTGTTAGGTACAGTAGTATCAATGCACAATACGAGTGTGAAAGAAAACCCTTAGAAACAATTTATTTAAGGTAAATCACATTTGTATGTCTAACATCCAAGAAAGATATTATAGTTATGGATAACATACTAGAGTCGTCAGTGTTTGATTTTTGTGTTAGATGACTCTAACCCCCTTTCCCACAACCTGTGAGAGATTTTTTTATTTAAGAATGGTGATGTGAGGATCTTAGTGTAAGTGGAAAGGAGGTGATAATTGTTCTTTACAGCATCCATGCATCCACTATAAAAGCTAGGCACTATTGATCTATGTATTTCAAGAAGGTTGGGTATCATTGATCTATCTCCACTCAAAGCCAAGTACATAGAATGATAGTTCTTAAATGGGTATTCAAGTCATTCCATTATGATGGACACTGTCTCAAATTGAAGTAAACAAGAATTAGTGGCCGGTGAGAACCAATATACATAGACAAGTAAGTAGTGGAAGCAAGGGTTTTCAAAAAATAGTACACTTGATGGCAGTCTAGATATTTATCTCTCCTTTTAAACATTGTCAAAAACTAATCATGGTCCTAATGTAATAGTTCCAACCTAATGTACGAAAAACAATGATTGACCATTACTTTCACCAAGAGGAGAAAATGATAAGAATTGTTAATGGGGAATAAATAAATGTGAAACACAACTTATGGATTGTAGTTGAAATTTATATAAGTCCTCACGCTCTTTAATTATTAAATACTTAATGTAACTACTAATAAATTATCATTAAAATATTAATTTTGAATATTAAATATGTATTAAAAGGCATGTATCTATAACACATGATTTTCCTTCTTGTTTAAATAAACCACTTAAAACCCATTATCAATAAATTATAATTAGTTTTGTAAAATATGTATCTTTACTTACATTAAGAGATTTATTTCAAAAACATATTACATTTATAAACTTGTATCAATACATATAACTAAATGGAATACAATAAATAGCTTCAAGCCTTGTTAGCTTCTATGGGATTATTTTAATTACAAATAGTTTATTTAATAATTGAATTTTACAAAAAGTTAATCTTGACGGAAAAATCATGTCATATGGTGGAAAAAAGTTTAAATATGTTTATTTGTGACGCAAAGATAAAAATGACACTAAATTGAAAAAGAAGGAGTTGCAGCTCACAAGTGAGTACTGCACCTGGAGACTGCACTCAAACAAAGAGAACACTCTGAGCTTACTCTACATTCATGAATGAGGCATTACATCATTCAGTACATCACTAGGAATTAGGAAGTTGCAAACAAACTCCTAAATTGTAGAAACTAATCCTAAACTAAGGAGATACGTTACAACTTGTGTAACCATTTCTCCATTAATATAAAATAATATTAATTATTTTCAACTCCCCCCCTTAATGGAGAAAGGATTATCCTGAACTCCTAGCATCATTCTAAACAATTCAAACTTTACACGCCCAAGAGGCTTAGTAAAAATATCAGCCATATTATCACAAGTTTTACAATATTCAACAAATATCTCTTTTGACTGTAGTTTCTCTCGAACAAAATGGAACTGAGTGTCGATGTGCTTGGTATTTTTATGAAAGACTCGATTGTATGCAAGCTTGATGGTGCTCTGGTTGTCAGTTTTGATGATAGTTGATTCTTTCTGTTCTTCTCCAGCATCGTTGAGAAGTCTTCTCAACCAGATAGCTTCACATGTGGCTGCACACAATGCTTGGTACTCAGCTTCACATGAAGATAAGGCTACAGTACTTTGATTTTTGCTGCTCCATGCTATGACCCCGGATCCAATGCTGAAAGCCTAACCTGTGATAGACCTTCGATCATCCAAGTTACCTGCCCAATCTGAATTTGAAAAACCTGCTAGAGTAACATCAGAAGTGTTAGTGTACAAAATAACATAATTACTAGTACCACTAAGATACCTCAACACACTTTTTGCTGTGACCCAGTGACTTTCGAGTGGTTTTGACATGAACTGGCTCAATGTACTAACAGAGTATGCCAAATCTGGTCTAGTTGTAGTGAGATATATCAAACTGCCAACTATTTGTCTATACATAGTGGCATCCACCTCTTTAGTACCATCATCACTGCTCAACTTTAAGTTCTGCTGCAATGGTGTTGCTGCTGATCTACACTGCTCCATTCTGAACTTTTCCAGCAAGCTTCTGGCATACTTCCCTTGTGTAAGGAAATTCTGTCCAGAATCTCTCCATACCTCCAATCCCAAGCAGTAATGTAGATTTCTGAGATCTTTCATCTCAAACACTTGTGACATCTGCTGTTTGATTTCTTTGATCAGATTGTTAGCATCCCCTGTTATGATCATATCATCTACATACAAAGAAATCAAAATAACTTGCCTCTGTTTATTAAACTTGGTATACAGATTTGGATCATTCAAGCTCTTATGAAAGCCATGCTGTACAAAAAATGAGTCAATCTTCTCATACCACGACCTGGGTGCTTGTTTTAAACCATAAAGTGCCTTTTTCAATTTACAAACAAGATGTTCCTGCCCCTTTTTCACAAAACCTTCAGGCTGAACTAAATAAATTTCTTCTTTCAAGTCACCATTTAGAAATGCAGACTTAACATCTAGCCGGTGTAGTTTCCATTTATGTTTTGTTGCTAAGGAAATTAACATTCTAATGGTGTTTAATTTGGCTACAGGAGCAAAGGTGTCATCGAAATATATTCCCTCTTGCTGTGAGTAACCCTTTTCTACCAGTCTAGCTTTAAGTTTTTCTATACTCCCATCTGCATTTATTTTAGGTTTGTACAGCCATTTGCATGGGATTGCATCATTCATTACATTACCTGTTACTTCTTCTTCTTGTTTCTGCTCCTGTTCTTCATCATCCTCACTGTTTTCTTCCATTAGCAATGGAATGTGCCAATCACTGTTAGAGTCATCCTTTCCTTCTTCAACCTATTCATGAAATATGACATCTCTACTTGCAAAAACCTTATGAGTCACAGGATTAAATAACTTATATGCCTTGAACTTAGTGCCATATCCAACAAAGATACATTTCAAGGATTTTGGATCTAACTTCTTCCTATCTGCCTTAGGTATATGAGCATAAGCTTTTGACCCAAATATTCTTAAATGATTCACTGCTAGTTTGAATCCAAACAATGCCTCAAAAGGGGTTTTGAAGCCTAGACATTTAGTGGGACTCCTATTCTTTAAGTAGACAGCAGTGTTAATAGCTTCTGCCCAAAAACCATTTGAAAGACCCTTACCTTGAAGCATTCTCCTTGCGCACTCCACAAGAGTTTTTTTCTTTCGTTCTGCCACTCCATTATGCCGAGGACTGTGGGGCACTGTGAACTGTTGAATAATCCCATGCTGCTTGCAGAAATTCATGAATTCTCCCAACCTGTATTCTCCCCCTTGATCTGAGCGGAGAATTTTTATCCTTTTTCCTGTCTGGTTTTCTACCATAGATTTAAACTCTTTAAAATATTGAAAGGCTTGACTCTTTTTACTCAGAAAGTATATCCATGAGAACCTAGTGCAATCATCTGTAAATAAGAGAAAATAATATGCACCTCCTAATGACCTAGTCTGCATAGGTCCGCATATATCTGTATGCACCAGTTCTAAGATATCTCTTTCTTTTCCATTGACATGCAAATGGAACTCTTCTCTATGCATTTTCCCTAATGCACATCCATCACAATCCAACTTAACATTATGGAAAATAGGGAGTCCATCAACCATACCTTTTCTCTGAAGTAAGATGAGGTCTTGCAGATTAAGATGGCCAAATCTATGATGCCAGAGATCTTCAGCTGTCGATCCAGTTGCAACCATTGCTTGCTTTTTCATGCTTTTCACGTCTAATCTATACAAGCTCCCCACGTGCACTCCTGTTGCAACTATTTCCATTTGGATATCCTTTATGACACAGTTAGTCTTAAAGAATTGAACTTGCATGTCTTGATCAATGATCATAGATACAGAGATCAAATTTTTCTTAATTCCGGGCACATACAATACATTTTTAAGGTGTCTAATGTCACCACTAGGTAACTTTACCGAAATATGACCGTATCCTTTGATCTCATATCCACTATCATCTCCTAAATAAATTTTCGACCCACATGAATTTTCTTCAAGACATTCAAACCAGTCCTTCTTACCTGTCATATGTGAGGATGCACCAGAGTCGACATACCATATGTCGTCCTCATCTCCCTCTGAAGCTGAAAGAGCACAATCAGCTGTAAATAGTCGAAGTTCGTGGCTTTGATCCTCATCTTCCTCAACGAAGTAACCTTTGTGCTTTCTCTGTTTGTTTCTTACTTCGTCTGCCTGTCTCTTATAACACTCTTTAATCTGATGACCAGGTTTTCCACAGTAAAAACATTTCTTGCTGGGAAAATTATTAGCAGACATACCTTTAAACGGTCTCTTCTGAAATGTGTTTGCTCCTCTCTGCTGCTGTTGTGGTTGTTGTTGCTGCTGTGGCTGCTTCCCTCTATATTGTCTCCTTTTCGCCATCAGAGCAAGGTCATTGCTCTACGATTTCAAATTTTTTCGTCGCTCTTCTTCCTGTAGAAGAATCCCTGTCAGCTCTTCGAACGCAGGGGATTTCTCCCTTGCTGCCAACCCTATGATAAACATCTGGTATTCATCTTTCATTCCGTTCAACGTGATCGTGACCAGATCCGAATCGGAAACTTTCTCTTCGATATCTCCCAATCTGTCCTTCAGGTCTTTGACTCTCGCAATGAATCCAGTAGCGGACTCATTCTCCTCCATCTTCATTGCAAACAAATTTCCTTTGAGTGACAAGACACGGTTTTTATTCTGCGTCTGGTATAGGTTTTTAATCATCGTCCAAATGTCAGTGGCCAATTTACAGTCTCTAATATGCGGGATAATATTGTCCTTGATGGACATATTTAATATGACCTTTGCTTTTGTCTCCCTTTTATCCCAGTCTTGTTCTTGTGCAGCTGATCCTGGTCTCAGCTCACTTCCTATAACAATCGACCACGCATTTGTGCTTTCAAGTAAAGTCTGTATCTTGAATTTCCAGTTGGAGAAATTTGATCCATCGAGTTTTCCAGACTCGTGGAGATACGATTCTATACTATTATTCATATTGGACTGATAAATTTCCTGATCCTCTGATGAATAATTATACCCAACTGAACAACTGTAGGATACTAAAAAAAAATCACCACATACCAGATCTTGACCATAACAATCTGATCTGCCTCCTCCGGATGAATCAAAAACTTCACTGCGCCACCATCGGGAAATTCCAATCTGCTGCCACCGAGAAAATTAGGAACTTCAATGCGCCACCATCGGGCAAGTCCGATCTGCTGCCAACAAGCGAATTCGGAACTTCAATGCGCCACCACCGGGCAAGTCCGATCTGCTACCTCCGAGCAAATCAGAAACTTTAATGCGCCACCACCGGGCAAGTCTGATCTGCTGCCTCCGAGAAAATAAGGATCTTCAATGCACCACCATCGGTTACGTCCGATCTACCACCACCGGGCGAATTCTGAACTTCAATGTGCCACCACTGGGCAAGTCCGATCTGCCACCACTGGGCGAATTCAAAACGTCAATGTGCCACCACTGGGCAAGTCCGATCTGCCACCACTGGGCGAATTCGGAACTTCAATGTGCCACCACCGGGCAGGGCCGATCTGCAAAAAATTGTAGACCTTCCCAAAGAGAAAGAGGCTGGCGCTTCTTTGATGCGAAAAATTCGCGCCCAAATCAAAATACGCGCAAGTGTCAACCATGGCGCGACTTTTGCGTGTACTTCCATGCCAATAGCGTATTTTGGCACGCTGGCGCGCTTATCTCCCTCAAACCCGCGCCAATGGCGCAACTGTTCGCGAAAAAACCGTGCCAATCCTTTCTCCCGCTCAGAGATGATCAGTCATCTAAGACCTGTGTTTCAGGTGTTACTGCAGTCCACCTAAATCTGCGAAAACTTTTGTAAGCTCTTCTGCCACTACGGCTCTGTAATCAATGATGCATCCTAAAAAAAAAAAAATTGTCCCTACTCTGAGCTCTGATACCAAGATAAAAATGACACTAAATTGAAAAAGAAGGAGTTGCAGCTCACAGGTGAGTACTGCACCTAGAGACTGCACTCAAACAGAGAGAACACTCTGAGCTTACTCTACATTCATGATTGAGGCATTACATCATTAAGTACATCACTAGGAATTAAAGTTGCAAACAAACTCCTAAATTGTAGGAACTAATCCTAAACTAAGAAGATACGTTACAACTTGTGTAACCATTTCTCCATTAATATAAAATAATATTAATTATTTTCAACTCGCAACTCTTGAATGAGCCTAAATAGTCTACTTAATGCTCATTATTAAATAATTAATCCATGTTTTAATAGAAAATATTTTTTTTACATAGAGTTTTCTTTTAGAAATAAAAATGTCATATTTATACATTCATATTAAACCACATGATAGGTAAATAAAAATCAATCAATTGTTTCTCGACTTATCGACTTATGTGGCATGATTGTATATAAAATTAATTGATTTAAAAATGCATAGTTAGAATAAACCACTTAGAACTCATCATCTATTGATTTTAAATTATTATTTTTTCTAAAAAATGTATCTTTAATTACATTAAGAGCTTTATTTCAAAAATATAATACATTTATAACCTTGTATCAATGCACATAACTAAATAGAATTTAATATGTCATGCTTTATGTCTAGTTGGTTTTTATTATTTCAATTAGAAATTATTTATTTACGAATTGAAATTTACAAAATGTTAATAGGGATGGAAAAATCAAATGGTGTATGTTGTAAAAATTTGAAATGAATTTATTTATGATCTATATCTTAAGAGAACTTGAGGAATCTACTTACTATTCATTATCAATTAATTATTTCGTGTTTTGTTAGGAAAAACATTTCATTTTACATGGAGTTTTATTTCAAAAAAACCATTTCGCATTTATACAATTATATTAAACTTCATGATAAGAAAATTAAAGTCGATAAATGGCTTTATATTAGACCACTTATAACGTATTATCCATTACTTCTAATTTGTTTTATAAAAAATATATATTTATTTACATTAGGAGCTACATTTAAAAAATACATAAAATTTATAAATTTCCATTAATGCATATAACCAAATAGAATACAGTAAATAGCTTCGAGTCATGGTGGATTCTATGAGATTGTTTAAATTACAAGTAAATTATTTAAGAATTGAAAAATGAAAAAATGTTAAAATGGATGGGAAAATAAATGTCTTATGCTGCAAAAAGTTTAAATACAACCATTTATGATCTATCTCTTTAATTAATCTAGATGGCCCACTTAACAAGTTTTTAATTAATTTTTCCATGTTTTATTAAGAACAACATTTTGTTTTACATGGAGTTTTATTTCAAAAAAATACAATATGAAATTAGTACTCATATCAAACTACATGGTAGACAAATAAAGGTCAATAAATGGATTCATTATTAACTTATATGGGATAAGATGATTACATACACAAATAGTTGATTTAAAAAATAAATAAATAAATTATGGATTAAAAATCAAATGTCTTACAATTTAAGGACTTTAAAGTATTCACCTATGACCCATCACCCATTAGCTTAAATAGTCCACTTAATAGTTATTATCAAGAAATTATTATATTTATTTTTGGAAAAAATGTCTTATAGTATATGGTTATTATATATCACATTTAGACACTCATATTAATGGATATAACTAAGTAAAAAACAATAATATATTTATGCCTCATATGATATGATTTCAGTTATTTAAAATACAAATTTACAAATAAATAAATTAAAAAAAAAAAGGTTCAAAGACATAATTTATGTATGATAGTGTCCAATCAAACCTTCATAGTCCACTTAGCAATCATCATCATTAATTATATGTTTTTTTTAGAAATGCAAAATTATTTATAATAGTTTTTTATCTCAAAAATTAAATATCACATTTATGCACTCATATTAATGCTTTTTATAGGTAAAAGTTCAATAACTAATTTTTGAGTGTTGTTGATTTTCAATATGATATGATTTTAATTACACCCATTAATTGATTGAAGTATATAAATTTATGTAACATGGATTGAGAAATCACATCTTATGCTTCAAAAAGTTCAAATCATTTACCTATGACACATTTCTCGTTAGCCTGAATAGCCAATAGTGCATGTAGCATTTATCAAGTAAATTATTATAATTTCTTCAATAAGAATTGCACTTTTGTTTGCAATGAGCTCTATTTCAAAACTTATATTTCACATTTATATATGAGTATTATGCATATAAGTAAAAAGAAGTCAATAAAAATACAAGCATGCCTTGATGGTTCGCATAAGATGATTTTAATGGAAAATAATTCATTTAAGAACACACATACACACACATATTGGCAAAAAAATCGATACAACAAAGTCATTGCAAAAATAAGTATAAATAATAATAGAAATATATAATAATATAATTGACAATTCTCTTTGTAATTTTTTTTTTATTAATAGAAAGTTCTGATTTTTTTCCTCAGACTAACAAAAAAAAATCAAATCTCATATAATATTCCAAGAGATATAAAATCATACAAATTGATTCAGAAAAAACTACGTTCAAATTGCATTAAAAAATTGGAATGTACTTGTGAAAAAAATTTATAAATAAAATTATCTTTGTCCACTACAATGAAGTACATGTTCTATTGAACATTCGAATGTACTCACATTTCTCTTTCATATGATGAAGTGTCTTAAGAAAGGGAAATAAAACCTGCATAAGCCAAGTATCTTGCTCTTTTCCTGTATAGGATTTTATCAAGATGTGGTTTGATCGATATCTAATGAATTGAGAAATATGCTTTGTTGTATCTATTAGAAATACATTTGATTCTTCATAATTATCTCCATATTGGGACCACACATCAGTCAACCTTTTCTCATAAAATTGTATTGTCCTCCCCACTTCTAATTTTGTTTGTAAATAACAACAAGACCTGTTCCATGTGAATTTAAAGTCCTCTATATCAATATTTGATATTTCAATTACTTGTCATATGTACTTGTTAGTGACATTTAATGTCCATATTGCAACATCATAATTTTTTAAGCAATATTTTAACAGTTCTGAGTGAAAAAACCTTAAAAAATAAGACCTATCACCGAACTCCCAATCTGGTTCTCTTTGAATATAAAAATTTTGTTCATATTTGGTGTACGATTGGAACAAAAATCCTTCCATTTCAAATATCGACAACATATTTTGACTTATAGTGATGCCCATTTGCATTTGCAACTACATTGCAACCACATGTATGATATTAACATATCTCCACTTCAACACTTTATTTCTTAATGATATAAAAACCTAACATTTCAAAAATGATGTTAGTATTTATTATGAATTAATGGTAATCACAAATTATAATTACAATGGCCGCAGTAAAGTGAACAAACTAATGATATGTTTACTTTATACATGCAACCTAATACCTTTATTAAATTTGTATGGAATAAGCAAGTCTTATAGGATCACATTGACCCACCATTTAAATCATTGATTTTAAGACTTATAATGATTTGTTTAATTTAAATTGAAAGATATAATTACAATGGTTGCAATTAAACAAACTAGTTATATATTAGTTTCCACATGTAATAAATACAATTTTTAAATTTCAAACCTACTTAATTATACGTTAATTTCTATAGTTTTACTTTAGTTTCTTTTGGTAATTCTTTTAGTAAAGTTTCTATGTCTATTATTGGTGCTACATACATCCTAATATGGTTTTTCAACTTATATGAAATAAAAAAGTTTATAAGAATGCAGTGAACCATCATTTGCATTACTATTTTCTAAGAGGTATAATGATAACTTAAACCACAATTGAAAAAAGTAATTGTAATGATCCAATTCAAACAAATAGATCAATTATCTATTAATTTTTACTTACAATCCAATCCATTGTAAAAATTTCTATAGCATGGGAAATTTTGATACGAAAACATTAAACAACCATTCAAATCAATAATTGTAATCAATACAATAATATCTCACAAAAATAAAGAACATAAAATTATTTTATTCTACTTATGAAAATCAAAACAACAATTCTTTTATTAGTATTGTGAAGTAGAAGTCAACTTAAATTTAAAAGTGCTACAAAATATAGTAATAATTCATGATGTCATACATATTATGACATGAAATAGACACCAATCATATTAAGGTACTATTAGATGTGATTGAACATCCTTCAAAATAGCTTGCACCTCTATTGCCTTGCTGCGTTTAATCAACATTCTCCATAGCTCATCAATCAATCAATTATCCTCTTAAGTTGTTTCATTGAATTAAGGGCAAGAATCACATTTTCTTTTGGATTTCCTTTCATTCTCTCAAGTGAACAATCCACTATAATAGTATTGGTTGCATCATATTCGGTATGCATTTCCCACACTTTTTTCAATGATTTAGTGTGTATACCTTTCGTTGGATTGTCAATGGCCTTATGTCCCTTTTTTTGTTTACACTCTGAAGCAGTCCAAATAAACACAAGTTTATCTTGTAATTTTTCTAAAACCAACTTTTTTAGAACTCTTGTTGTGCTTTGTTTCAAAGCTGTCATCCAAATTGCAATTTCAAAAAAAAATTTTACATGTGGATGAATCCAAAACATTTTTCTCTCTATTATTTAATCTGCATTAGTTCCCATTTTCTCAATATGCCCTTTGTTTGTTGCTTCATCATTGATGCTATGATTAAAAAAATGTCCTTTAATTCAAGAATAACTAATTTCTTTTCAGTTATTTGGGCTGCAATACAATAAAAAATATTCTAGTCAAACCATTTTATTCTTGTCACAAAAATTACTAAAAAATATCGAAACAATACACTTACCATGAGTGTTTTTTCGACTATTTATAGATGAAACAATCTTCTCTTTTATCATCTTCACAGAACCTGGAGGTAGAAATATTAAACTGTCAATTAAATATGATCAAATTATGTAATATAATATATATTAAATACAAAATTTTCAATTAAAGAAAAGCATTAGCAGTGTAACCTGTTAGTGTCGGTATCTTCATCCCTCCGTCAGTGATCAAAATCCTCTTGTTGCATTGCATATTAGGTGTCTCACTCGGTCAGCTGCATTCCATTAGGAGCATGGATCATCTGACGGTAGTGGCTTGTTGTTCATATCCCTCATGGCCTTTACCTGCTGGCCCATTTCCATTCATTAAGATCATTTGCAGTCACTTTTTGTCTCATAGTTTGCAAAGAGTCATTTTTAGGGTTTTAGTATCATTAGGTCTAGGGTTTCATTAATAAGGTCTTCAAAATGCCCAATAATGGTCAGCAGGCACATGAGGAGTTTGAAATAAGGTTCCAGTACTAAATCTGTTTTGAAGAAAAATAGAGTGTTTCATCTTTTTATGTATAAATGTAATGTAATTTCAAGTTTTCTCAGTTGTAAAAATAATTTCACTGGCAACCCTAGTCACCTTTGTTGAGTTCCAGCAAATTCATTCCCTGCAAGGAAACACAAAGCACACCATTCAGTCAATCAAAGCCAAAATGAAGCAAGCTGTTTAAAACAGAGTTTAGAAAGTGTCAAATCTAAAACATTACAAAGTGGGTTTTTGAAGTGGAAAATTAAAAGGTCTTTGGTATATAAGTCATCTCCATGTTCAAAGGCTCATTTGTGTTCCAAGAGGAGAGAGTGAGCAAAGGAAAGGACCGAATAAAACGAAGAGAGTAAAATCATAACAGAGTTGGCAAGTTTTAGTAGCGCAGCGCATAGAGGAATCAGGCGCAGCGCATTGGAGGATTTTGCCTATTTTTGACTCAGTAACTCTGTTTTTCGCCTAGTTTTTGACAGTTTGACTTTCTTACTTATAAATGTCAAACTCATGATGTAATTTGATGTAATTTTGTGAAATTTTCATTCATGTAGGTTTATTCATCCATCAAAAGGTGAATTGCAACTGAATGAATCAGTTTCCTAGTTTATAGAGGCAAGTTGTTCCACTGCCTACTTTCTAGTTCTTAGTTTAGATTTTGTTGGAACAGCTTCTAAACTTGTGAGCTCGACCCTAGAGGCTGGTATGAGTTGCTGGTTGCTTATATCTTGTAATTTTTCAGTCATTAGCATAGGTTGGACACTTGGGATTGCTTTGAGCATCATTGTACATTTATCTCTGCAGTTTGGCAAAGGAATAGACCAGGGTTTGCAGCACTCCTTGGGATTCATGTGGCTCTTTGTTTTGATGATGTGTTTCTCTCTATTAATGTAAGTTTAATGGTGTTTCATGTGTATCATTTTCCCTCTTATTTCTTCTTAAGTTAAAAAAACAAGGATAAATGTGGAATTCATTAAAATTTGCAGTGCTCTACCTAGGGTTTGTTTAATTTTCTATATTTTCAACTGTTTGAAGAGGATTCCTGAAATTTTATTTCCCTCTTCAAATCCTCACCGGTCTGAGCTATCCATTTCATTCAAAATTGAAGTGTCGAAACAATTTCCTACCTTGCCCCATTCAGATCTCTGCAAAAACTAGGCCTCATTCCCCAGACCCAAAATCTGCCCTTCCCTTTGATCCAACAAACACCCTCAAAATCAAATCAAAATCTTTTACATATATACCTAGCCTAAAATTAGCCTTTATTCAAGTCATCTCAAGCCTCACTGATTATTTTTGCTGAGATTGACCAGGAGAAAGCCCTCTCCCGATCTGGTAGGGCTAGCTACCAGATTAAGCGTGGTTTGATGTTACCCTAGATTCTTCCTTTCTCAGCCTAAGGTAGATTTAGGCTATAACATAGTGGTGACCATAATGGGGAAGATTTTTTGCTTGTTAGTGTTATTTGTTTTATAAACTACAGACAGAGCCTGAAGTTATGCCAGGTAGCCTTCGAACTGCACATTGCTTTGCAAGTGCATAAATAGATAAATGTTGCTTCAGTCAATCTCCGATCTAGTTTTATAAAATGTAACATCTGACTTTCAAATTGACCCAGTACATGTATCAAGTTGGATCTGATTGTTGATGGTGAACAACGATCAGACATAGGAAGGCTGAAATCATTCACCTGGCGACTCCAGTGTCGAAGAATCCTAAGTTTCAGAATTTTTATGGTGACTCTACTCTTCAAGAATCAGTAGTTTGAGGAATTTCTTGGTGAATTCATTGTTATCAAAATGGTTTCGCTGGATCGAAGGTATGCTCCCATGAGCCGAGATCACATTCCAGATTTTCCAAATAAAATTCCTAAGGTAGATTGGCAAAGGAATTTGCCTACGTTCAAAGATGATGATAGGAAGGATGTTGCTTTACCTCTGGTTAGGTTTCACATACATATTCGCAAGTTGAAGGTTGATTTTCTTGAAGATTGCTTGATGAAGATATTCATGGCCACTCTGGAAGGTGAAGCCCGATCTTGGTATGAAAGTTTGTCGCTTGCTTGTATTTACTATTTAAAGGATTTTCATACCATGTTCTTTGAAAGGTATAAAGAATCTTATCCATCCTTAACTTTAGTTTAGAACTGTTGTAGCCATGTTCATAGTTTTATTGAAAATCTTGAAAATTTTTATGAAGATGATGACTTCATGGATGATGAGATCATGGAGGCTCTGTACAAAAATCCATTTCAGCAACATAAAGAGAACTTAGAAGATACTCATCAAGATGCTCAAGAAACTTTGCAGTAGGATCAAGATCTTAGTACAATGGAAAATGATGAAAGATAAGGTTTTGTTTCAGATCTGTCCATAGAAGAAGACAATATGCAGGAAAGTCAAGTTTCAATTTCAGAATGTGATAAAGTCAAGTCACCTATTTCATATCTAGATTCAGATCGTGATGATCAATAATACCTTGTGCTGAATCCCATGAAGGAGAGCTCTGCTGTTGAGATATTTTGGAATGAATAAGATAGAGTTATTGATCCAAATGTTCTCATTTCATTCGAAAAAAGCCTTCATGAGGAGGTAATCCAGTCAGTTCATGAAAAAAAAGATGAGATCTTTGTTCAAGTAAGTGAAAAATATTCTTTCAATAACTCAATGATAAATGATAATTTGATTTCCATGTCATATGAAGATGATAAAAAATGTTTTCAAATTTCAGAAGATCAGGGAATTAACGATTGTCATTCAAGTTTTACATGTTTTAAAATGTTATTTCATGAAGACAATCACTGTTTGAGCAAAATAAAACAAAAAATATTATCTCCTCTGCCTGAAGATGAGATAGATCAACTCCTGAAAGGTCATGTTACAGCCCAAGCTAAAGCAGATTTGCAGTGCCCACATGGTCAAGAAAATGTTGGTGAAACTTCTTCCTCTTTTGAAAATGATGATGGTCTTGTAATTATCTTTATAAATCAGCAAACAGATAATATTTTCTTTCATGAGGATGATAAGGCTGTCATGTTTGATAATCTCGGAGATTGTTTTTTGTTTAAGAATGCCTAGACCATGAAGTTGAGGAATATGAGCTTGAGAGAGACAATATGCCAAAATTTCTCATGGTCAAGGAACTTACAGCTAACACTCAGATGGCATAAGCTTATACCTCTCGGTGCCTTCCTATCACTTGGAAATCAATTGTTCTTTTAGATCAAAATGAAGCGAGTAGTTGTATTTTTGCTGCTGGATCTCAAGACCAACTAGTGCTTCAGTATTTTCAAGATCCCTTCGACATTCTTTTTCAAGCATCAGAAAATATAAATGTTGCCTGGTTCATTATCATAAGCCTTGGTTTCAGTGGTTATTGTGAGTTTCCTACATGTACATTGTTCTACCTGCTCGAGAAAAGTGAGAGCAGAATTTTGGTATGTAGCCATCTGTTGGATTGGTTAAATTGGAAGGCTCACTACACATGATTATACATATTCCATCAGTAGGAAGTTGGTTTTCATTATGATTTGAAGCCCTCAAATCTCGATGGACTGCTGCCATTAAAAAAGCTTTGTAAGTACTAATTCCAGTTAAGTAGGTCTTGAGTCATTTTTGTTTTAGTCAGTTTCAACATAGTTTCATAGCAAGTGTGTATTGTTTTTATTCTTTCAGTTTGGGGCCCGAGGTGAAGGCTATAAAACTGAAGGATGATTTCAGTTTTGGTTAGGTTTGTTAAGTCAGGTCTTTCAGTCATTTTTGGTCTCGAAATTGAGTCAGTTTTGAGTCAATTTTCAGTTCTGAAATTGAGTCAAGAGTCTGGTTTTGGTTTGTCGAAGTTATTGATTCCATAGCCCAATTGACAAAGGCACTGCCTACTTTCCCAGAGATATGTAGTTCTTGGCACCTCCAAGGAGCTACCATCCCCATTCGAGCCAATGTTAGTGTCGATATATTCATCCCTCCATCAGTGATAAAAATCATCTTGTTGCATTGCATATTAGGTGTCTCACTTGGTCAGCTACATTCCATTAGGAGCATGGATCATCTGACGGTAGTGGCTTGTTGTTCATATCCCTCATTTCCTTTACCTGCTAGCCCATTTCCATTCATTAAGATCATTTGCAGTCACTTTTTGTCTCATAGTTTGCAAAGAGTCATTTTTAGGGTTCTAGTGTCATTAGGTCTAGGATTTCATTAATAAGGTCTTCAAAATGCCCAATAATGGTTAGCAAGCACATGAGGAGTTTGAAATAAGGTTCCAGTACTAAGAAATTTATTATCATATGCTTAATAATGTATTTTCTTCAAAACTCTGTTTTGAAGAAAAATAGAGTGTTTCATCCTTTTATGTATAATTGTAATGTAATTTCAAGTTTTCTCAGTTGTAAAAATACTTTCACTGGAAACCCTGGTCACCTTTATCGAGCTCCAGCAAATTCATTCCCTGCAAGGCAACACAAAGCACATCATTCAGTCAATAAAAGCCAAAATGAAGCAAGCTGTTTAAAACAAAGTTTAAAAAGTGTCAAATCTAAAACATTACAAAGTGGGTTTTTGAAGTGGAAAATTAAAAGGTCTTTGGTATATAAGTCATCTCCATGTTCAAAGGCTCATTTGTGTTCCAAGAGGAGAGAGTGAGCAAAGGAAAGGGCCAAATAAAACGAAGAGAGTAAAATCATAACAGAGTTGGAAAGTTTCAGTAGCGTGGCGCATAAAGGAATCAAGCACGACGCATTGGAGGATTTTGCCTATTTTTGACTCAGTAACTCTGTTTTTCGCCTAGTTTTTGATAGTTTGACTTTCTTACTTATAAATGTCAAACTCATGATGTAATTTGATGGATCTTGATGTAATTTTGTTAAATTTTCATTCATGGAGGTTGATTCATCCATCAAAAGGTGAATTGCAACTGAATGAATCAGTTTCCTAGTTTATAGAGGCAAGTTGTTCCATTGCCTACTTTCTAGTTCTCAATTTAGATTTTGTTGAAATGGGGCCCTAAATCCCAGGAGTCTTAGGGACTCCCAGAGGTCGGGATGAGTTATTACGATCTTGTAGTTTTTCAGTCATTAGCATGGTTGGACACTTGGGATTGCTTTGAGCATCATTGTACATTCATCTCTGCAGTTTGGCAAAGGAATAGACCAGGGTTTGCAGCACTCCTTGGGATTCATGTGGCTCTTTGTTTTGATGATGTGTTTCTCTCTGTTAATCTAATTTTACTGGTGTTTCATGTGTATCATTTTCCCTCTTATTTCTTCTTAAGTTAAAAAAACAAGGATAAAGGTGGAATTCATTAAAATTTGCAGTGCTCTACCTAAGGTTTGTATAATTTTCTATGTTTTCAACTGTTTGAAGAGGATTCCTGAAATTTTCTTGCCCTCTTCAACTCCTCACTGGTCTGAGCTATCCATTTCATTCAAAATTGAAGTGTCAAAATAATTGCCTACCTTGCCCCATTCAGATCTCTGCAAAAACTAGGCCTCATTCCCCAGACCCAAAATCTGCCCTTCCCTTTGATCCAACAAACACCCTCAAAATCAAATCAAACTCTTTTACATATATACCTAGCCTAAAATCAGCCTTTATTCAATTCATCTCAAGCCTCACTGATTATTTTTGCTGAGATTGACCAGGAGAGAGCCCTCTCCCGATCTGGTAGGGCTAGCTACCAGATTAAGCATGGTTTGATGTTACCCTAGATTCTGACTTTCTCAGCCTGAGGTAGATTTAGGCTATAACATAACCTACGAAATAAAAATACACACACTTTTAACATTATTTTGATTTTTAGTTTTGGTATTTTTATTTGTTCCTATAATAAACATATACAATGTTATGGGATTAAAAGCATTAAAATTTGAAGAATAATAATAAAAACAAAAAGACAAGAAATAAGTACCTGATATGGCATTATCTTCATACTTATAACTTTTCACTTCATCATCGTTTTTGTTCTTTTTATTTGTCTCTACATTAAACATATACAATAGTTTGAATTGTGAAAATGAATAAAAATCATTAAATAATAAGGAAAACAAGTGGGTAAATCATAAGTACCTGATATTATATTTTTTTCTTGATTATAACTTTGATTCTCAATCTTCGGATTATTATATTTTCTCTCATTATTTGTCTCTATAATGTACAATTATTATGTTATAAATTGTGACAATGATTGATTGAATAAAAAAATAGACAAAAGAATAAACAACAAAATTCATGTTAACTACCTAATATGATATCATTTGCTTGATTATAGCTTTGTTTCACATGCATTTGATCAATGTCTTTGTTCTCCTTGCTTGCCACTATAATAAACATAAAAAATGTTATAAATTGTGACAATGAATAAAAACATTAACCAACTATATAAACAATGAATCATCTTTAATCATCGATATAATATTTTGGCCTTGGTTGTAGTATCGTGTTTGGTGAATCGTTACTTGAAGCTTCAATCAAATCTTTGTATACTCCACTTGACAAGAAATTAATTTTACTTCATTTTATTTAATCACCTCCACTTGAAAGTCAATGTCATTTTCATTGTAAGCATAGAAATTAATAATTATTCCTAATATCTTAGGTTCTTTTCCATATATGGATCCAAATAGGTACATATCAAGACACATATTCATGGGAGTTTCTATCTGGACATACCAATCATGCAGAAAGTCATATTTATTAGATGTGTTATACTTTTTAATCATTTCAAAGGTAGAAGTTGAAGGTGTTATTGATACTACCATTTGAGTTGATTTTTTATTTTTCTCAAATGATGACTGTAACATTTCACTTGCTTTGGTGCCAACCAATTCTGCATACAAAAATAAAAAATTATTTGCATAAATCAAAATGAAATTAAAATTTCAAATATTGTCATGCAATATTATTTTAAAATTTACAAGACCACCTAATCTAACCATTTATAAGAGTATACATAAAATATAAAACAGCCATACCAATTGAAGGAGACATTGTTTGTATATCACTTTTTTTCATTTTCTCTTCACTTCTTTACTTGGAATGTTAGGGACACGAGATTCCACAACTTATGAAAAAAAATAAAGAAATAAATAAATTATGGAAGGCATGAAATACCAAACATTATTAAACCTGATAATACACTATTTTCATTTACATACACAATAATAAAGGATTACATGTGTTTTAAAAAATGCAAGTTTACTATATGACACCAACAGTAATCACCTAGCTAAAATTGTCAGGAAAAGCAAAATACCCATGTTAGTATGGGGTTTCCAAATTAAAAAACCAACTTCTAGTGCTATATGCATGTGTTTTTATGTAAAAGTGGATCTTTAATGTGGAAAATCCAACTAACATGGTATATTTCAATTTTCATAGTAATATTAGGTAGAAGATTAGTCAATAATAAATCCGAATTCATTAAGTTGTAAATTGCATACTAGAATTTTCTCAAATTATTTGAAAAATAATATAAAATAGATTTTTAGAGTCTCACAGTTTGTACCATAGTTCTTAGCATCTACAAACATTTGTAAGAATTTATAATGGTAAAATCTTAAATGAATTAAAAAACAATATGAATTCATCTTCTATAGCATTTCATTTCATACATATGCACAAAAGCAAAGAAGCTCAAAGCATATGCAAGTTTTCTTAAAAAATAAGAATAACATGAACTTCATTAATCAACAATCATTTATTATCAACCATTGTAACAAAGTACAAACTAATTTTAAAATGGTCATACCATTTAAGATTTTGGTGTTGTATTTGGTGAACTTCCTTTTTCCTTGGATAATTCCTTTGAATTCCCACTAGCTTTAGGATCCATGGTTTCTAAACATAAACTAAGAAACTATTATCAT
Source organism: Pinus albicaulis (assembly GCA_034641835.2). Lineage (NCBI taxonomy): Eukaryota > Viridiplantae > Streptophyta > Pinopsida > Pinales > Pinaceae > Pinus > Pinus albicaulis. The sequence goes on from CM076577.1 coordinate 574,209,273, forward strand.
AGTTTCAAATTATCGAAGAAATTGAATTCATAAATACTACTACTACTTGCATCATTGTATGTGTAACAAAATGAACAAGAACAATAGAAAGTGTAGAACTCACAATAATAGTTAATCATGGTGTTGGTTAGAAAAAGGACGCCACCCCTAAATAATTTATTATGTTCTTTTAATTGTGTCTATAAGAAAGCTAGCACCTGCTAGCTTTCCTTCTAGCACAAGCATAAGCATGTTACCAAAAGACAACAATACACTGTGAATAAATAACAACAATAGTAGATACTACAACAACATCATGTTTACACAAAATTTATCTTTTATAGTCATGTGTATTCTTAGTTTTCTATAGAGACCATAAAAAGGCAAACACATTGAAGAATTTTTTCTATCACATATAAGAGATTGCCAACAACATTTCATTGTAAAGTAAATCTAATGCATGATGAAATTCCTTCTATCACAAACACAAACACATTTTCAAAAAGAACATTGCAACAATAATATTTCCTAGGACATCTCCATGCTTACGAAATTTGTCCTTACTTTTTGAATAAAATGAGTTTTTAGTCCATGCCTACGTAGATCGTTGTTACAATATAAGAAATGTTAAAACCTCAAATGGTTAGAAGGCCCTTTGTATGGAATACGTGGTCTAAGAATGAAGTATGGGGCAAATAGAAGCATGTTTCCAACAACAACATTGCATTGTGAAAAAAATCATTCTATATTATCCACTATCACAGACACAAGCACATTTTCAATAAAAATGCTCCAAGGTGAAAGAAATCTAATGCATGTTAAATTTTATTGTATCATAAAAACAAACACATCAAAACATTGTACGGTAAAATAAATCTAGCATGCGGTATAATTACTTCTAGAAAAAACATGAGCACATTGCCAACAACAATATTGCAAACAAAATTAAATGAAGCACATGCTAGATTTGTTTCTAATAAATACATGAGCACATTGCCAACAACAACATTGGAAGGTGAAAGAACTTTAAGCATGCCACATTTTGTTCTAGAAGAAATAAAAGCTCATGTAAACATTGCAAGGTGAAAGAAATTTAGCATGTGCTAGATTTACTTCTAGCACAAACATAAGCATCTTGCCAACAACAACATTGCAACAGGGTAAAAGGAAATCTAGCACATGCAACATATGCTTACAACACAAACATAAAAAAATAACAACATTGTATGGTTAAAGAAACATAGTACATGTTGGATTTACTTCTAGCATAAATGCAGGGATATTACCAAAAACTTCATTGTAAGGAAAAGGAAATCTAGCACCCACAAGATTTTCTTCTAGCACAAACAAAATCACATTTCCAATAATAAAATTGTAAGGTGAAACAAATCTAACGCGCGCTATATTTCATTCTATCATAAACAAAAGCACATAACAACATTTCAAGGTGAAAGAAATGTAGCATATGTTAGATTTACTTCTATCACAAACACAAGCATATTTCCAACAATGCAAGAAAAAAGAAATCTATTATGTGCTAAATTTCCTTCTAGCATAGACATAAACACATTTCCAAATAAAAACAATGCAAAGTGTTAGATTTCCTTCTAGCATAAATAACTAGATTGTCAAAAATAAGATGGCATTGTGAAGAAAATATAACACATACTAGATTTCCTTCTAGTACAAATTCACAAACATATTTCCAACAACAACATTATTGAGCAAAAAAAATCTAACACAGGTTAGATTTCTTCGGATCAGAAACATAAGCACATTACAAATAATAAAATTGCAAGGTGAAAGAAATCTAATACATACTAGATTTCCTTCTAATGGAAACATTATGACATGACAACATTGTAGGGTGAGAAAAATTTAGCTTGTGTTATATTTACTTCTAACACAAACATATAAATATTTCTAACAACAACAATGCAGGACAAAAAAAATCTAGCACATGTCAAATTTCCTTTTAGCCTAAACACAAAGATGTTACTAATAACAACATTGCAAGGTAAAAGAAATCTAACATGTGCTAGATTTTCGTTTAGCGGAAACACAAGCATATAGCAACAATGTAGAGTGAAAGAAATTTATCAAGTGCTAGATTTATCTCTACCACAAATATAATCATGTTTCCAACAACATTGTAGAGTATAAGAAATCTAACATGTGATCAATTTTCTTCCAACACAAACACAAACACATTTCAAATTGAAATAAATCTAACACGTGCTATATTTCCTTCTAGCACATAGCATTATAGCACTGAAGAAATCTAGTGCATGCTATAGATTTATTTCTATCACAAACACAAGCACATTCCAAGGTGAGGGAAACATAACGTGTGCTAGATTTCCTTCTAGCCCAAACATAAGTGCACTACCGATAAAATAATTATAAGGTGAAAGAAATCTAATGTGTAAGATTTCCTTCTAGGATAAACACAAGCAGACAAGCACATTATAAGGTGAAAGAATTCTAGTGCATGCTAGATTTACTTCTAGCACAAAAACAAGCATGTTGAGAACAACAACATTATAGGGCAAAGGAAGTCTAAAAATATTTCCTTACAACACAACACAAGCACATTATAAGATGAAACAAATCTAGCACGTGCTAGATTTCCTTCTAGCACACACATAAGAACATAACAACATTGTAGTGTTAAATAAATCTAACATGCTAAATTTACTTCTAGCATAGGCTAAAGCATATTGCCAATAACAACATTGAAAGAAAAGAAATCTAACATGTGCTAAATTTAATTCTAACATAGTCACATGCATATTTCCAATAACAACAATTCAAGGTCAAGGAATCTAGCATATTTCCTTCTAGCACAAACAACCAGATTGCCAACCACAACATGGCATTGTGAAACAAATCTAGCGCATGCTAAATTTCCTTCTAGCACATAACAAACACTGTAAGGCAAAAAAAATCTAGCATGTTCTATATTTAATTTTAGCAAAAACTCAAGCCTATTTCCAACAACATTATCAAGCAAATGAATTCTAACACGTGCTATATTTCATTCTATCATAAATGAAAGTGCATTGCTAATAACAACATTGTAAGATGAAAAAAATATAATGAGTGATATTTTTCCTTCTAGCATAAATAAGTGCACATTTTCGATAACACCATTGCAAGGCGAAGGAAATCTAACCCATGCTAATTTTTCCTATAGCAAAAACATAAGCACATAACAACATGGCAGAGTTAATGAAATCTAGCTCGTCCTAGATTTACTTTTAGCACAAACACAAGTATATTTCCAAAAGCAAATATTGCACGGCAAAAATAAATCTATTTTGTGCTAGATTTTTTTATATCATAGATACAAGGCATTCTCAATAGCAACATTGAAAGGTGAAATAAATCTAACATGTGCCAGATTTACTTTTAGTAGAAAGACAAGCATATTGCTAGCAAGGTCCATGCCAAAAGAAAACCAGGACCTGTTAAATTTTCTTCTAGGACAAACACAAACACAATGGCAATAATAACATTACAAGGGGAATGAAATCTAACATGTGCTACATTTCCTTTTAGCACAAACAACCAGATTGTCAACAACAATCTGAAATTAGAAAACTTTCCAGGATTTGTGGGGTTTTCTCCATGAAGTTGCATAGAAAATGCAGTAACAATTGTTTTGAATAGGCAACCAACCATGCCAATTTACTCGTATGTAACTCGAGGTTGGGTTCTAGTGGCTTGGTAGAGCACTAACTTGTTTAACACAGGGGTCTAGCCAGATAATGTTGGACCGTTTTCATGAATCTCTAAATCTGATCTTGAGAGAACACTGTATATATTCTGCATTTAGTAAATATTTTTAACCAACATAATATAAAGTTGGAGCAGACACTTGTATATTTAACATTGATTTTGTTGGGTAGCAATGTAGTGCAGATAAGCCCTTGTTAATATGGCTTGTTTGAGTATGTAGAGCTATTGCTTCTCCATTTTGGCTCTGTGCATCTCAAATTCCAGAGAGGTGAATACGTTTCAGCTATGGGAAGGGGTGGATGCAGAGGAAGAAGGGTAAACATGTCGGTATACTGTTCTTACATTATTGTTGCATACAATGGTACTTTGATACCTATAATACTAGTAGCCCAAATAATATTTCAGCTACTTCAAATAATTAGTAACTACTAGGTGGCATGGGCAACCCCTAGAAAATAAAGTGAGATTTCCCCTGTTAGAAACTCCCTTCTCATTCTCGTTTATGTTTCTTTGAAATTAAGCAACTCTTTGTGCGTTCTTATGATCTCTATGCTTCTTTCACTGGTTGGAATTAAAATTGGCAATCAACTTTTCAACAATCTGCACAGTTGTATATTTCGTACACCAATGTTCTTTGATGCAACTCCATTTGGGTGAATATTGAATCAGGCATCAACTAATCAGAGTGTAGTGGACACATTGATTCCTACACAACCAGGAGCTTTGGATTTTGCATTTATACAACTTTTGGGGATCATTGCATTCATGTTTCAGATTTCTTGGCTGGTATTCATTGTGTTTATACTAGTGGGTTCAAATTTTATATGGTATCATCAATATTACATACTATCAACTAGTGAAGTGGCTCGGTTGTCATTAGTTTCTAGAGCTCCAATCGAAAAAAAAATTGGAGAATCAATCTCTGGAGCAACCACCATTAGAATTTTTGACCAGGAGTCTTGGTTCATGGAGAGAAATCTCTAGTTGATTGATATGTATACTAGACCTAGTCACCACAATGTTGGGGCCAATGCATGGATTAGTATTCTGATGGATTTTCTATCAAATCTTGCGTTTACATTCTCTGTAATATTCCTAATGGAAATTTACAATGATAAGCAAATCAAGCATAGTAAAAAAAACATACACGCAAAATTTACAACACATAAAACACCTATAAATCTCCATAAACTGTGTTGAACTAAGCCATTATATTAATATAAATGTTGGGTACGAAGGTAAGATCAAAAAACATGCACCTGGGCTTTCCCAAGGCAAGCTAACAATGCCTAGGTGATGAAATCAACTACTCTAACATGCAATGTGGTTGTCCCAAAAAATCTCTCCGCTAACCCAGTGAAAATTTGCATTGTTAGCTACAAAAAATGGTTGCTAGGGTCTCCTCTGGTGCTCAGAAAATTCCGGGAAATTAACATCGGACTCTCCTCCAATAACCCACAAAAACCCACGAAAGAATCGGCCAAATGTTGACCTCGGAATTTTGGCCCAATTTCCCCCTAGCTCCTCCAGTTGTTAGCTGAGTTGGGACCCATGTTTGACCCCTCAAATCTGCCCAGAAAATTCTGCCAAATTATTTCTGAGATCCTTGTCAAAAACCCAGAAAAACCCAAAAAGGGTTTGCTCTAGTTTTGACACTCCAAAATTGATCTCAAAATGCTTGGCCCTCCTGCACAAGCACTAACCTATAGCAGATATTGGGCTTGTTGCTCCACCAAAATGCTAGAAAATCCCCCACAATATCCCTATTGGTTATGTCTTGTATTCTTTCCATGAATAAGCACGCACGGGGGGGTAAGAGGGGGGGCGATAGCCCCCCCTTTGCGTTGGGCGCAATGGGGGGGTCACAAGGGGGGTGGTAGCCCCCCGGCGAAAAATTTTTGGTCCTTAATTTCCGATGGGTATTCTGCACCCATGGTTTTGTGCATGGTTTTGCACATGGTTTTGGGGTACGATGGTTTTCAGCCCCTCGTATTTTTGTAGATCTGGTCAAGGGAACTACGGTTATGTTCTAATCCAGGGTTAATGGATTGGGGTTTATGTATGCTTCAGCATGTATATATATGTGTTGTAACACTAAAAGGAATATAATGAAAATTCAAGCTGGTCATCCCGATTTTGGATCCAGGGGAAAATCTCTGTGTTTATCTGTTTTATGTTTTATGCTCTCGCTATTGTTTATTTTCTGTTATAAGATTCATGTGTAGATAATTTCTGTTCAGGGATAAAACCTACATTTGGTATCAGAGTTGTTTCGGCTTCAAGGGGATTCCTTTGTTATTGAGGGTTTTTTTCTCGAGCCTGAGGTGGACCCTGTTCAGTGGGAGATCTGCGGGATCGATTCTTGCGGTGATAGAAGATGGCGAGCAGTTGGAAGATATAGATCGAGAAATTTAATGGTCAGAGTTTTGAGTTATGGAAGCTCAAGATGGAGGATCTGCTAGTGGATAAAGATCAGTGGATCGTGGTAGATCCAGGTACTAAACCAACGGCAATGTTAGATGAAGACTGGAAGAAACTAGATCAGAAGGCTAAGAGCACAATACGGTTGTGTGTCTCAGATTTAGTATTGTTGAATGTATCTGGGGAAGCTACGGCAAAGAATTTTAGGGAAAAACTTGGGACTTTGTACCAATCTAAGTCTCTGGTGAATAAGTTGTTCCCGGGGAAAAAGTCGTATAACCCGAGGATGAAGGATGGAGAGTCGGTGGCAGAGCATCTGAACGCCTTCAATACTGTGGTAAGTCAGTTGTCATCGGTTGATATTAAAATCTCAGATGAAGATAAGTGCATCAGTTTGTTGTGTTCTCTACTAGACTCGTGGGATAATCTGGTTATTGAAATAGGTAGCAATACAACTACCTTGAATTTTGATGACATTGTCTCAACCTTACTGTTAGAGGAAATGAGATGGAGAAATATGGAGGGTCAGAATGGAGATGCCTTATATGTATGAGGAAGGTCCTAGAACAGAAACAAGAATAAGGTTTCGAGTGGGAGATCTAAATCTCCTGGAAAGTTTGTAAAGGTGTGCTGGAAATTTCGAATGGAATGGCACTACAAAAAGGAAAAAGGAGTGCGTATCTAATTTTGAGCAGAAAGGAAAGGATCTCGATGGCGCCTTTCCGCAGTCAAAAACCACCTTGGATGAAGGTGGGGATGTGTCTATGGCTTGTTCTTCAAATGCACATGTAGATCATGAGTCCTGGTTGATTGACTCGGGTGCATCCTTTCACTTCACTCCTCATAGGGAGTGGTTCTGCAAGTATGAGAAATATGATGGTGGTGATGTCTTCTTAGGGATGACAGGAGCGTCAAAAATCGTTGTATCGGAAAAAGTTCAAGCTGAAGCTGCAAGGTGGAAGGATTATAACACTTCCTGGTGTTTCGCGTATTCCTGCATTGGCCAAAAATCTGATTTCTGTAAGCAACATGGATGATGCAGGTGTAAAAACATTGTTCGAGAAAGATGCCTGCAAGATGGTTCAGGGAGCACTAGTATTAATGCAGGGAGTTCAGACTGGAAATCTGTACAACCTACAAGGTAGCACTATTATTGATGGGTGTAAAATTTCTATGGTTCCTGAAAGTGGAGCGGAAAGCCTAGCTATCTCTAAAGAAAAGACCATGCTATGGCGTCAAAGTCTTGGACATATTGAAAGGCCTTCAGATACCGTATAGAAATGGTATGGTAGAAGGTATGTCTAATTTCTCTCTGGATTTCGATTTCTGTGAACATTGTGTATATGGGAAGAAGAATCGGGTGAGTTTTCCTTCTGGTGCTAAAGGGCGAACAAGATATTAGAACTTGTGCATAGTGATGTGTTTGGACCTGTGTCAGTTCCATCACTGAGAAAGTCTGTGTACTATGTTTCATTCATAGATGACTTCTCAAGGAATACATGGATATATTTCTTAAGGAAGAAATTTAAAGCTTTTGATAGATTTAAAGAATTTAAGGCTCTGGTGGAAAACCAGACAGAGAAGAAGATAAAGGCGCTGAGGATAGATAATGGTGGGGAGTTATGCAAGAAGGAATTTTAAGAGTTCTGTAAGAAGTGTGGTATAGCACGATAGAATACTACTCCATACACACCTCAGCAAAATGGAGTTGCAGAAAGAATGAACAGAACACTGATGGAAAACGCAAGAAGCATGCTTAGTGGTACCGGGTTAAGACAAGAATTATGGGCAAAGGCAGTGGAGACTGCATGCTATCTGGTTAACAGATCACCTTCATCAGTGTTGGAGGATAAGACTCCACATGAGGTATGGACTAGTAAGAAATCCTCTCTTTCACATCTAAGGGTATTTGGATGTGATGCATATGTACATGTTCCAAAGGAGAAAAGGACCAAGTTGGATAATAAATCTGAAAGGTGCATCTTTATTTGGTATAAGGATGGTTTAGAGGGTTACAATCTTTGGAACCCATAAACAAGGAAGGTTGTGTATAGCCGAGATGTGGTGTTTAGAGAAGTGAAAGATGTTGTTAAACATGAAGTCCTACCAAAGGAACCTGAGAAGATAGAGTTTGAGCTAAAGTGAAAGGTGCATCTTTACTGGCATAAGGATGGTTTAAAGGGTTACAATCTTTGGAACCCAGAAACAAGGAAGGTTGTGTACAGCCGAGATGTGGTGTTTAGAGAGGTGAAAGATGTTGTTAAACATGAATTCATACCAAAGGAACCTGAGAAGATAGAGTTTGAGCTAAAGGAGGATGAATCAGACTCTACAACAGAAGAAGACTCAGAAGATGAAGAGCCACAAACTCCATCTTTGAGAAGATCAGTTCGGGAAAGAAGGAAACTAGAAAGGTATAGTCCATCTGCTTTCTGTTCAGGTTTTGCCTTAACTATAACTGATGATGAACCCAGAACTGTCAGGGAGGCAGTAGATTCAGAGGATGGAAAACTCTGGAAGAAGGCCATGGTTGATGAAATGGCATCCTTGCACAAAAATGAGGTGTGGGATCTGGTGGAGTTGTCGGCTGGAAGGAAGCCCATCGAGAGCAAATGGGTGTTTAAGAAGAAGATGAATGTAGAAGGCAAGGTGGAGAAATACAAAGCTCGGTTGGTAGCGAAAGGTTATTCCCAGGTGCCGGGAATTGATTTTGGTGATATTTTTTCTCCTGTTGCCAAAGTTACTTCTATTAGATTACTTTTATCTGTTGCTGCCGCATTTGATTTTGAGATAGAACAGATGGATGTGAAGACAACATTTCTTCACGGGGATCTAGAAGAGGAGATCTACATGAAGCAACCTGAAGGATTTATGGTGAAGGGTAAGAAAGAACTGGTATGTATGCTAAAGAAGTCTCTGTATCGGTTAAAAAAGTCACCAAGGATGCGGTATCATAAATTTGATACCTATATACGGGGACTTGGCTTCACCAGAAGCAAGGAGGATCATTGTGTTTATTTTAAATTAATTGGTGACCGTGTTATTTATTTTGTCTTGTATGTGGATGATATGTTGTTGATTGGAAATGACAAAGAAATTATCCCAGATTTGAAGACCCAAATGTTCTCCAAATTCGACATGAATGATCTTGGTGCTGCAAACTATATTTTGGGCATGGAAATTGAGAGAGATTAGGCAAAGAGGAAGCTCTAGTTAAACCAGAGGAAGTATGTTGAGACTATATTGCAGAGGTTCAATATGCAGGATAGTAAACTGGTGAATGTTCCTATTCCTGTAGGTGTAAATATATCTGCTAAACAGTGTCCCAAGACACAAGAAGAAGAGGAGGATATGTCCCATGTTCCATATGCAAGTGCAGTGGGTAGCGTGATGTATGCAATGGTCTGTACTAGACCATACATTACACATGCAGTGGGAGTATTGAGCAAGTTTATGTCAAACCCAGGGAAGGAGCATTGGACAGTAGTGAAGCGGGTTTTCAGATATTTACGTGCACTAGTGATTATGGCGTATGCTACTAGGGAAGACCAGGATTGGAAATAATGTTGGACATTCGTGGTTTTGTTGATGCAAGCTGGGCTAGAGATCTGGACCAAAGAAGACCTACAAGTGGGTATGTGTTTAGCCTATTTGGAGGCGCAGTCAGTTGGATGAGTAAAAGACAGTTTGTAGTGGCTCTTTCAACTACAGAAGTAGAATACATAGCAGCCACTCATGCAAGCAAGGAAGAAATTTGGTTGCAGAGATTATGTTCAAGTATGGGTTTGGCACAGCAAACTATAAGGATAGACTGTGATAGCCAAAGTGCAATTTTCTTGGCTAAGAACCCTGCTTATCATTCAAAGACAAAGCACATTGATGTTTAATATCACTTTGTTAGAGATATGGTTGGGGCTAAAAGGGTGTTGCTGGTAAAGGTGGACACTTTGAAGAATGTTGCAGATGCATTGATGAAGTCTGTGAGCACTCAAAATTTCTCTTGGTGTAGATAAACAATGGGTGTTGAAGAATTGGGCCAATGACTAAGCTCTTCTATGGCCCCCTGCGGAAAGAAAACAACAAGTGGGAGAATGTTGGGTATGTGTTATATTCTTTCCACGACTAAGCACGCTCGGGGGGGGTAAGAGGGGGGGCAATAGCCCCCCCTTTGCACTGGGCACAACGGGGGGGTCACAGGGGGGGGCGGTAGCCCCCCTTGTCGGGGTTAGGGACAGTACCCTGGTGAAAATTTTTTGGTCCTTAATTTCCAGTGGGTAGTCCGCGCCCATGGTTTTGTGCATGGTTTTGCACATGGTTTTGGGGTACGATGGTTTTTGGCCCCTGGTATTTTTGTAGATTCGGTCAAGGGAACTACGGTTATGTTCTAATCCAGGGTTAATGGATTGGTGTTTATGTATGCTTCGGCATGTATATATATGTGTTGTAACACTAAAAGGAATATAATGAAAAATCAAGCTGGTCGTCCCGATTTGGGATCCAGGGGAAAATCTCTATGTTTATCTGTTTTATGTTTTATGCTCTCACTATTGTTTATTTTCTGTTATAATATTCGTGTGTAGATAATTTTTGTTAGGGTTAAAACCTACAATCCCCAATCTAATTCCAAATAACCCCAGCTCCTTAATCCCTTTCACAAGCCTATTGTTGGCTTTGCCTCATCAACTCCTCCATGAGCCCTTGTGTACTTTCCCCTTTTTGCATCATTGGAGTGTCTATAAGCTCACCAATCACTGTGCATGTGAGTCTAACACTTTCATGATCTTGCTAGCTTCCCCACAACTAGCCAAGCTCATGCTTAGATACCATTTTAATATTCCTAATGTAAATTTACAATGATAAGCAAAGAAATCATAGTAAAAGAAAAAAACACGGATAATTTACAACACATTAAACACCAAGAAATCTCCATTAACTGCGCTGAGATGAGCCATTTTATTAATATAAATGTTGGGTACAAAGGTAAGATCGGAAAGCATGCACTTGGGGTTGCCCAAGGAAACCTAACAATTCCGAGGTGATGAAATCAACTACTCTAACATGCAATGTGGTGTCCCCAACAATCTCTATACTGACCTAGTGAAAAACTGTACTGCTGATTGTGAAAAATGGTTGTTAGGGCCTCATTTGGTGCCCAGAGAATTTCGAGAAATTAACATCGGGTTGTCCTTCAATAACCCACAAAAACCCACGAAGGAATTGGCCAAATGTTGGCCTCAGAATTTGGGCCCAATTTCCCTCTAGCTTCTCCATCTATTGGCTGAGTTGGTACCAATATGCTAGAAAATCCCCCACAATTTCCTTTCCTACTCCTTTCTTGCATCCTAGCTGAGCCTGAAATGTGTGGTATCCTCCCAACTACCAAAGATGAGTAGAGTTTGCCTCCCTAGGGTGGCACTTGTGGCACTAGAAAATTTGGCTCAATTTCTGACAGCCACTTCGTCGCTATTCCGACACATAGTCGTCGCAAGAGCAACAGTTAGAGGTTGGACAAAACATGGTTAGCCATTACATTGCAATTCCGACGCTTTTCCAAAGTGTCGCAATATGGACACTTTTTTCGACGTTTCCAAACAACCGTCACTCTTCCGACGTTTTCCAAAGTGTCGCAATACCGACGATTTCAAAGCGTCGCAATACTGACGCTTACAAAGTGTTGCAATACCGACACTTTCAAAGCATCACAATACCGACACTTACAAAGTGTCGCAATACCGATGCTTTTGAAGCGCCGTAATAATCTATGGCTAACCACGCTTTTAAGGTGTCACAATACCGACGCTTTCTAAGCGTCGCAATATCGATGTTTTTGTTGCAAGGCATCGCAAGACTGATGTTTCTTGTGGCGTCGCAAGACCGATGCTTTCAAGGCGTCGGTATACCGACGGCTTGTTAAATTTAAAAAAAAAAAATGAAAATTACAATTTAACAATGAATAGCAATGAAAATTACCGTAATTTCTAATTTTCATTACCGTAATTTCCATAATTACCGTAATGTCATTCCAAAATGAAAATTATCGCATCTTCTTACCGTAATTTCTTATACAAATCTATTTTCTCACGAAAATTTAATTCACCTACAAGATTCCACCTTACAGTACTGTGGGTTTTTAACGATTTTTCAGAGTTTTAATTTGAGTTTTAAATGATACTTGTTTTCCCAATATTTCAACTGAAAATTTATGTAGGTGAAATAGTCTCTGGTGTCAAATGCAAGTATATTTTGAAGCACATATAAAGGAACCAGTCTCAAGAAAACTGCTGATTTTTCATTTCACCATTCATAACTTTATAACAACATTAATAAACTAATATCATAGACTGCATTGGACACTACAGGCCATCATTTTTCATGAAATTAAATACACAACAAAGATACAAGAGTAACCTGGTATATATTGGCCTCCACTAAGGTTATAATGTTGTTTCCTTGAGAAATTTCACCCTCGCGTGAAGCAGAGATACATTATCCTAATAGAGAGCCTCTAGTTCAGATTTTCGACTGTTGTTATAAAACTAGATCAGCAAGCAACGGCTGATACGAGCCACTTAGAGTGGTACTCCTACAATTTTATAGAAAACATAGTCCCAGGAGTAGAATAATACGCACAGGTAAGGAGAATTTCTGTATTCAGGCACAGAGATAATGCCCACGAGCAGTCTGAAACATGCCATGACTTCCAGCTAAGGAAAATGCTCTTCAAACAGTGGTGCGCTTACCCTTTACTACCCAGAAATTTTCTCCCATCCACATTCACATGATCAACACTATTCTAGCAAGGATTATGGCTCCAAAAACCTATTAACTTGTCTTCAACCGGCTTTAGAACTTGTCCCAGGATAAGTTTAAAGATAAGCCCCCATATTAACAAGGGATTCAACCCCAAAAACTAGAGGAACTCAACCAGATTCACCTGTAGAGAGTTGGGTCGACTTTCCTTGGAATCAACCACTATAAGGAATATGTCCCAGTCAGTATTCCATAGAAATACAAAACATCATATCCTACAGTTCAACACCCAATACTGAAAAAAGTTCAAATAACTATTATGATGACATACATCCAATAAAAATGTCAGTAAAGAATGGTGACACACTACATGCCTCTCCAGTTAGGAGATCTTGATCTCAATTTAACTTCTTATCTGAATGCTAAAACTCAACGTGTTATGTGCCTATATTTATGAACTCCATAAATAGCAAAGCAATGGATATCTTTGGGAGGGTTCTTGAATACAAATTGTTGTGCAATGTGAAAGTAGCTTTTGGTGACTATGGTTTAACTGATAATATATGGGTTTATTTTTATTCCCATCCTGTATCTTTACATTCACATTTCCATGAAAAACTCTCTTGTGCTCAAGCCTGATTACAGTAAATATGATACTTCTTAGTCATCTCACACAATATTATATATAATGCTGCAATTACATTGGCTTCATCTGGGAAACCCAAGTGTTTCAACCTGAAATCAGAACTCATTAAGTAATTGTGTAATTACTGGGTAAGCCCCCATCTTAGAGTAAAGGATGATGGGTAAGCCCCCAGGATAAGCCCCCATCTTATCAAGGGATTCAACCCCGAAAACTAGAGGAACTCAACCAGATTCACCTATAGAGAGTTGGGTCGACTTTCCTTGGAATCAGCCACTATATGGAATATGTCCTAGCCAATATTCCATAGAAAGACAAAACATCACATCCTACAGTTCAACACCTAATACTTTAAGAATTTCAAATAACTATTATGATGAAATACATCCAATAAAAATGTTAGTAAAGAATGGTGACACACTACATGCCTCTCCAGTTAGGAGATCTTGATCTCAATTCAACTTCTTATCTGAATGCTAAAACTCAACGTGTTATGTGCCTATATTTATGAACTCTATAAACAACAGAGCAATGGATATCTTTGGGAGGGTTCTTGAATATAAACTATTGTGCAATGTGAACAATGTCGTGTCGCACCGTGTCACAAGCCTGCATATGTCTAATATTTTTCTTCTTGTGACACCAATTGGCCTCCTCATTCACTATTACAGTTCTTCAAGAAGGACTGTGCACAAATTAAACTCAACAGAGACACTGCAACAAGTACTTCTCTTGCAGAAATTATTTTACAAGAAATATATATACACCACTTGTTTACACTTGACAACACTTGTTTATTTATACCATAACAATGAAACACTTGTTTATTTACACCCATAATAACATGTGCATGTGCCGACAAGAGTGATGGAGTTTGAAATTTATATAACCGACACAGCATAGAATCCTTTTAGAAAAAAAAATACACAGCATAGAATACTTTGTTGGTTACTTGGTCATATCTGGAAGAGAATAATGAAATTGCATGGTCTGGACTAAAAAATATATGCAACAAGAAATAGAAAAATAAAAGAACGGAAATCGAAGTTAGAAAAAGAGAGCATAAAGAACAACAATTATGACAATGCGCACAACTTTATATTTAGTCGGGTACATGCTTTAACAGAGTGTATTGTTAGGGTTAAGGAGGGGTATGTATGCCATTGCCAAGGACCAGAGAGGAGAGATTAAATGGAGATATAACTGAAGCATTTCCAATCTAGATTTTTTGAGCAAAGATGACATTCAATTTCTCAGTGGGGTGAATCCTATCCCAAAACAGGTACAAATTTGGTTCCTTGCAGATAAACAGTTTTCCATTTTCTGCTCCCACTACCTTTGCCTTCCATTGCCCACATCTCACTTGTGCATTAAACGCCCCTGAACCGCAGCAGGCAGACCTAGTATCCACAAATCCTGCATCCAATACCCAACTTGCAGTATGTCAGTGACAAACAATAAACCTCATTATTTCAAAAAAAATATTTGCTATATCCAAACATTGCCCATTGTCCCTATTTATGTAGCTAAAAACCCTCAAAGATGGATTGCATCCCATGGTGGAAATGTCGATCAAAAGAAACTTTCTTGCCCCGGAGCGGTAAAGCCTATGAAGAAATTTCATCCCATAAGTAGTAGCTTCAGTAAATTAACGTTCACACATAAATGAATCTGCAAAACTAAACAAAATTTGGAACTTACTGATAAATATTGGTCATATTTGTTGAGTAACAATGTAACTAGGTCCTGAGGAGTAGTAGTATTTTGGAATGTAGCGTTATGTATATAGTTCCTTAGGTCATTGCCTCCAACAGAAATACAATATAAAGACTTGGCCAGGTAAGATTCAACTACAATACTGCCATTCTTCTTCACTAAAGTTGAAGCAAAGTGTGTGAATTTCCATATTTGATGACTCAATGAAATAATATTCTACAAGGGTAGGAGATGGATCAAAAACATTACTTGGAAAATTACAAAATATAATAACATATAATAATAATGTTACACAATCGGAATCCATGAAATACAGATTCCACGAATGTAATATTGAAAACAGGAAGGCAACTCACCAAATCTTAACCTGTGGAATCCAGCAATCTGCTACCTCCAGAGGCAAAATTAATCCCAGTAGAGAAATTTGCATGTGGGTCAAAATATGGTGAAGGAAAGGGAAAACCCATGTATGTTGCTTAAAGAAATGACAAAATAGAGGACATGAATCAATTTTCAGAAATAATCTTCAGGATTTCACCATAACATTCTTACTAAACCCTTCCCATAGACTAGGGCATAACTTCTTGAGCTGATAATAAATATTATGTTAATTGTTATGTAAATATGTATAAAAAGAACAGAAGTCTAGTAATTATATACCTATGAAATCAATGGCAGTGCGGCCATTTGTGAAGCGGCCTGTGGGATGGCCGAAGAAGGCTTGTGGTTTGATAGACCGATCTACAAAATCTATCCAAACAGAGGTTGTTTGAACATCGACTTCTCTTCGATTCTGAACATCGACTTCTTTTCGATTCAATTTTGAGAGTTCCGAACAGAGGTTGTTTTCCATGCTCAGAGTTCATGAGAAAAAGGTCGAACAAACTGAGCGGGAAAAAAAAATTGAATAGGGCAGAATGGAATCATAGGGCAGAATGGGAAAGAAGGCATAAAGGTCGAACAAGCTAAGTGGGAAAAAAAAATTGAATAGGTCGATTAAGAAAATTTGAATAGGTCGAACAAGCTAAGCGGGAAAAAATTGAAACTATGACATGAAATCATATGACAATTTCCCACTCAAACATTAGTGAATAATTTATTTTATTTAAATTATTTTCTATATTTATTGTAAATTGTTGTAATATTTTACAAAATAAACTTATTTTATTTTATTTAAAAACAATTTATCAATATTTTTGGATGTAAAAATCATTACTTATAATATTCATTGTAATTTTTCATTGTAATTATTATTTATAAGTAATAAAAAATATTAATAAATATAATATTTTTAGGTAGAATAATCACTTTCATCATACTTTATAGGTTCCTTCAAAATTACTTTCACTATTACCATAATTATTCAGCTTCATTAGTTGATTGCCAATATTTTCTTCGTTATATGAATCATCCTTAAATAGACCTTATAGTAATTTTCATAATGTTCGTGTATGGAGATAATTCTATAACGAACGATGCCACAAGGGAGAAAACAAAAAATGGGCCGCACGAACGTGCACAAGGCACTCGGGCAGTCACAACTTAGAAAAACTGATACAGGCACCCTCGAAAAAAATGGCCTGACTCGAATGCGCCCGATCAGGTGACCTCGCACGGTGCGACACGACGCGCCAGACCGAACGATGCCACAAGGGAGAAAACGGAAAACGGGCTGCCCGAAGGTGCACAAGGCACTCGGGCGGTCACAACTTAGCATGAAAATAGATACGGGTGCCCTCAAACGAAACGACCCGCCCCAAACGCGCTCGGTCAAGTGACCTCGCATGGCGCGACAAGGCGCGCCCGACCGAACGATGCCACAAGGGAGAAAACAGCAAATGGGCTGCCCGAAGGTGCACAAGGCACCCGAGCGGTCACAACTTAGCATGAAAACTAATACAGGCGCCCTCGAACAAAACGACCCGAACTGAACGCGCCCAGTCGGGTGACCTCACACGGCACGGCACGGCACGCCCGACCGAACAATGCCACAAGGGAGAAAATGGCAGACGGACCACTCAAATGTGCACAAGGCACCCGGGCAGTCACAACTTAGCAAAAATAATATGGGCGCCCTTGAACGAAACTGCCCAACCCGAATGCGCCCAGTTGGGGGACCTCATGACATGACGCGACACGGCGCACCCGACCGAACGATGCCACAAGGGATCAAATGAAAAATGGGCTGCTCAAACATACACACGGTACTCGGGCGGTCACATGAACTTAGCAAAACTGATATGGGCACCCTCGAACGAAACAGCCCGAACCGAACGCACCCGGTTGGGCGACCTCACATGGCGCGACACGGCGCGCCCGACCGAATGATGCCACAAGGGAGCAAATGGCAAATGGGCTGCCCGAACGTGCACAAGGCACCCTGGCGGTCACAACCTAGAAAATGGCGCGCCCAGTTGCATGGAGGCACGAGGTAGCAAACGACAAACGGGCCGCCGAAACGTGCACAAGGCACCCGGGCGGTCACAAGTTAGCAAATTTGACATGAGCGCCCTCACACGAAACGGCCTGACCCAGGCACCCTTGGTCGTGCGGCGTCACACGGCATGACACGGTGTGCCTGGCCGCACGGAGGGACAAGGTATCAAACGGGAAACGGGCCACCTGAACATCCACAAGGCACTCGGGTGGTCACAACTTAGCAAAACTGATACAGGCACCCTCGAACAAAACTGCCTAACCCGGACGCACCCAATCGGGGGACCTCATGACATGGTGCGACATGGCACGCCCAACCGAACGATGCCACAAGGGAGAAAACGGCAAACAGGTCGCCCGAACATGCACACGACACTCGGGCCGTCACATGGATTTAGTAGTTAAGGATTTTTGGAGTTAAGGGTTAGGGTAGGGGGTTAAATGGGTTAGAGTTTTAGGGGGTTAAATGCACAAGCAAACAGACCGCCCGAATGTGCACAAGCTAGCACCTGGGCTGTCACAAGTTAGCAAATGTGACATGGGTTCCCTCTCACGAAACGGCCAGAACTGAATGATTAGGGGGTTAAATGGGTTAAATGGGTTATGGGTTAGGGGTTTAGGGGCCTGACTAAACGAATATGCCACAAGGGATCAAATAGAAAATGGGCCACCTGAACGTGCACAAGTCACCCAGGTAATCACAACTTAGCAAAACTGATACGAATGCCCTCGAGCAAAACGACTCGAACCGAACGCGCCCGGTCAGGCGACCTCGAATGGCGCGACACTACGCGCCCAACCGAACAATCCCACAAAGGGAGAAAATGACAAACGGGTCACTCGAACATGCATAAGGCACTCAAACGGTCACAACTTAGCAAACCTAATACGTGCGCCCTTGAACGAAACGGCCCGACCAGAACGCGCCCGGTCAGGCAACCAGCTCACACGGCGCGACATGATGCGCCCGAGTGAACATTGATGCCACAAGGGAGCAAACAGAAAACGGGCTTCTCGAACATGCACAAGGCACCCAGGCACACGGCGCGCCCGACCGAACGATGCCACATGGGGGAAAACGGCAAACGGGACGCCCGAATGTGCACAAGTTGGCACCCGAGCGGTCACAACTTAGCAAAATTGATACGGGCGCCCTCAAACAAAACGGTCCGACCTTAACACGCCCGGTCGGGCGACCTCACGTGGCGTGACACGGTGCGCCCGATCGAACGATGCCACAAGGGAGAAAATAGCAAACGGGCCGCCCGAACATGCAAAAGGCACCCTGGCAGTCACAACTTAGCAAAACTGATACGGGCGCCCTCAAACGAAATAGGTTGACCCGCACGAACACGCCCGGTCGGGCGACCTCACATGACACGACACGGTGCGCTCGATCGAAAGATGCCATAAAGGAGAAAATGACAAATGGGTCGCCCAAACGTGCACAAGGCACCCTGGCAGTCACAGCTTAGCAAAATTAATACGGGCGCCCTCAAACGAAATGGCCCAACCCAAACGCGCCTGGTCAGGCGACCTCACACAGCGCGACATGACGCACCTAACCAAATGAATATCCTACAAGGGACCAAACAGAGAATGGGTTGCCCGAATGTGCACAAGGCACCCGGGCAATCACAACTTAGCAAAACTAATACGGGCAGCCTCGAGCAAAACGGCCCGAACTGAATACACCTGGTCAGGCGACCTCGCATGGCGCGACACAACGTGCTTGACCGAATGATGCCACAAGGGAGCAAACGACAAATGGGCTGCCCAAACGTGCACAAGGCACCTGGGTGGTCAGAACTTAGCAAAACTGATACAGGTGCCCTCGAACGAAACGGCCTGACCTCCTTGATGAATCTTAGGGGTTTTGGTATGTTACAATAATTTTATGACAACCTTTTATACTTTCATTAACAAGCTCTATATTCAGATGTTGTTTCAAAAGGAAAATTGAGCAGTCAACCCTTGTTATGATAAAGAGTGTAAGATTACCCGAATAATTATTAGGATGCCTCAAATTAGTACTTAAAATTGGAAAATATAGATAGGTACAAAGTCTTGATTAAAAGGAATAAATTGTACTATATAAATAGAAAGTAAGAAAATCTTTGCACATATCTAAGCTAGGCCCTAAAACATATTGAAGGAAAACTATAATTTGTAAATCGTAAGAATCCAATACAATTCTCTTAAGGTGGGATAGTTTTTTTATTAAATCATTTTAAATCCCTTGATGTTGTTAACAACATTCAAACTCTGCCCCAAGGCATCGCTATTGCAATGGCTTCCTCCAAACATCGCAATTGCGACACTTAGTCTAAGTGTCGCAATTGCGACATTTGGAGGAAGTCGTCGCAATAGCGATGCTTTGGGGCATAGTGTCACAATTGCAACGGCTTCCTCCAAACTTCGCAACTGTGACACTATGCCCCAAAGCGTCACTATTGCGACGACTTCCTCCAAACGTCGCAATTGCGAAACTTAGACTAAGTGTCGCAATTGTGACGTTTGGAGGAAGTCGTCGCAATAGTGACGCTTTGGGGCATAGTGTCGCAATTGCGACAGCTTCCTCCAAACGTCGCAATTGCGACACTTTGTCTAAGTGTCGGTATTGCGACACTTTTCTCTAAACGTCAGTATAGTGATGGTTTCAGGCGGGATTTGAAAATTTTGAAAAAATTTGGGGAAATTTCCGACATTTGGTCAAAAGTGTCGGAACCAAGTGTCAGAATTTCCTCCAAATGTACTAGTGTGGTCCACCGAAGAAGAGGGTGACTTGGCCCCCACAAAAGACTGCGTACTTTTTGGCAAGCTAACGCATGCCCCTGCTACAGAAATTCGTACTATTGTGGAAATACCTCATGCTCTTGTTCCACAAACAAGGAAGTTTCATACACCAATTTGGTGTTTGGCTTAGTCGTGACCTTAAAATTGGATAATAATAATAATGATTTACATGTGAGAAAATATTTCGGTAAAAATCACATGAGAATAATTTAGGTTGACGCGTTTCGAACCAGCCAGTGTGGTTCATCATCAGGACAAAATGAAGAATCTGATCAGATAGCCCAATTAAATAGATAAGAAAATCTCCAACTAGTCATTTGTAAGATAACAACTAGTTTGACTAAACCTAGGAAATGAAAACAAAAAATATAAAATAATGATTTCTTAATTATTTAATATTAAATGCTTAATGTTTAAAATTGAAATCTTATTTATTTAAATAAAATAAAAATTATTAACCAATATATTATTTAAACAATAAATTAAAAAAAATAATAATAATTTTATTCTTAGAATAATAATTTATTTATTTATTTTGTTCTATTTTTATTTTATTTTTTGTAAAAGGTTAAAAGATAAAATATCAACCAAAATAATAAAACTAAATTAAATTGAAAATAACCATAAAAATAAAATTACATCAAAATAAAACTAAATAAAATATACAAATAAAAACAAGTAAATAAATAAATATTAATAACTTTAGTTTAAAAATTATATTTTATTTAATAATATGTTATATAATAATAATCATAAGTTTAAAAATAAATATAAAAACAAATAGATAAATGCATAAAAATACATAAAAATATTTTTATTTATATTTATATTTATATATATATATATATATATATTTTTTTTTTAATTAAAATAATAAAACTATAAAAATATCTCTAATTAGTCGTTTGTAAAATAACGGCTAGTTTGACTAAATCTAGGAATTGAAATCAAAAAATATAAAATAATTATTACTATTTATTTACTATTAAATGCTTAATGTTTATGATTGGAATCTTATTTATTTTTTTTCTTAATAAAATAAAAATTAACCAATATATTCTTGAAGAATAAAAAAATTTATTTTAATTTTAATTTTTAGAATAATAATTTATTTATTTTTTTTGTTTATTTTCATTTCTTTTTAATAAAAGATTAAAAGTTAAAATATCAACCAAAATAATAAAATAAACTAAACTAAATAAAATTGAAAATAAATTAAAAAGAAATACAAATAAAATACAAATAAAAATAAGTAAATAAATATATATATATATCATTTGAGTTTAAAAAATACATTTTAATAATATGTTATATAATAATAATCATAAGATTAAAAATAAACATAAAAATAATCAAGCAAAAAAATACATAATAAAATAAAATTAAATTAAAAAAAAAAAAAAAAAAAAAAAAAAAAAAAAAAAAAAAACTAGGAATGAAGAGCAGAAATCCAACATCTGCTAACCAACCACCCATCGTCTGATGCAGGAGCATCAAGGGTATTTTTTTTACTTGTAAATATGTTAGAAAAGGGGGTGTGACAATTTTTAATATTTTATCTAATTAATTTGTTATTTTAAATAAAATAGGAGGAAGTGAGGATTTTTGTAAATATCCTTTTAATTAATTAAAAGGATATGAGAGAATTTGGTTAGTTAAGGATATAAAGGGATAAGAATTCTAGATAAAAGGATTTGTTGAGATATTTTAGTGATATTGAGATATTAAGGGGATTGAGCATTAAATTAGATTACTTTTAAAATTGTATAAATAAGAGGGGGTTTTGAGAGGAAAAAAAACACATTGAGATTGTGAGTGAGAGTGTGGTAGAGAGCTGGCTTTGAACAGCCAAGGCTGTAAGCCTCTGGCAATTTGTAAGGGCCAAGAACGTTGAATATTTGGCCAAGAAGATCAGTTTGTAAGTATGTTAATTTTTATGAAAGTGTGATTTTGAGTTATGCGCCTTAATGGACTGGTTTATGTATGGTTAAATTCTGCCTAAGTGAGCTTTCGAATGTTGGTTATGGTTTGAGAGTGTTAAATTTGTGATTAAGAGTTAAATCATGTGCCTTAGCTGAGTGTTTATGGATGGAATTGAAATCCATAATAAAGAAGTGAAGTGATGAATCCGTAATAGACTTGCCGATAAACATTTGTGTTGAAATCCAAAATGTAAATTTAATTGAATTCATAGAATTGGAAATTCGATCACTATGGATCGATTTCAAAGGGAAAAACTTCATGTATCAGTGAAGTGTTAGTTATTGTTTGAAAGAGGGCGTTGCCAAGAATTTTGTATGACCGTCTCTGAAAAATGCAGTACGCTGTTCTTGAAACAAACGCATGGAGCATTAATGAAACGCTCGTTATTTAATTACAAACTGGAATGTGAGTCGACTTAAAAATGGAATGAAAGATGTTTTAAATCAGAACGTATAGCAATGTTTGCAGCGTAAATATGTCTGGCTTTTAACTGCTGCAAGAACAGTAATACGTTTAATTTCATATGGTCTAAAGTCCAAATAGGTTGCAGAAGAATGAATGCAGCGTTAATGAATGCCGGAAGGGCATTTCAAAAGAACTCAACAGCGTTCGATTGACAGACTTTTTAAATTTGCAGAACTGAAACGATTTCCATTTTGTTGGGCTGAAGAAATTGTGTTAAATGATAATTGAATACATAAATCTTCTTATGGTAGATGCGGGTCTTGGTGTGTCGAATCGTGGATAAATTGCAGGAATATCCAGCGATATGATATCCAAGATTGTATTTATTAAGTTGCGTATAGAAAAGCAAGGAACGTTTGTATCGATGTGATCAGTTACAGTGACAGGTTCTGCGTGCAAGAGGACGATGTGTATAAATGAAGTGCAATGAAACTTAGAGAGTCGATTTTATGGAAGGCGCTGAGCTGGTTGGAATATGTGTGAACATTTACTTTTAAAATGAAATTGTCGAACGCTGGTGCAGAGAATAGATCAGAACAATTTGTCAGGTCTATGTCAGTATAAAGGTAAGCACGTTAATATGAATTCTGTAGGAGATGTTTTTCAAATGGTCTACACAGAAATTGATGGAGTTAAGTGGATTAAAACAAAGGCCATTTGCTTTGTTGAAATTTTGATTGTGAAATGCAATTCGACAAATAAAAGCTCTATGCAAATGGAAATGGGAATAATGTTTATTGGGTTATAAAAGCATGGTTTGTGTGGATATAAGCTAAAGAGCTTGCATGTGGAAATGGTTGTGTAACAAACAATGTCAAGTTGAATTAAAACATGGGTACATTTGACCTTTGATTGTGAGCTTGGACTTGGAATTATAGATTGAAGTTTTTGTAATGAGTATTTGGAGTAATGGCATGGAAATTTTGATTTGAATCATGGGTTTTTTTTTAAAACATAGAAATTAGTGAACAAGACTTCCGCAGATTTAAATTGTTGAATTTGCGAGAAAGGGGATTTTCTCAACAAGAAACAAGAATTGCATTTTTTATTTGCAATAGAGTGTGATTCTGGGGTTTTCAGGCTGAGCCAGCATCATTTTTGGTATCAGAGCTTGGCTCTGAATGAAATTTTCTTGAAAAGAAATTCAAAACCGAGAGATTGCAGAGACAGAAGAGTCCACAGCGATGTTGAGGAATGGAAATTCACTTGGATTGAGCAGGTATTGTGTTTGTTTAATTTTGATTTGAGTTTTACTGACAAAGAAATGGAATGAGGATTGATGGTTGCAGCAATGAAGTATCTCAGCAAAGGAGATCAAGGGATAGTAATGAAAGAAGCTGTTAATGATTTCTGAGTGGAAGAAACTCAGCAAAGAAGGAATTGTTGTTGACAGCTAAAGTTTGCCAGATCAAGCCGGAAGATTGGAAGAGAGGATCAGATTTTAAAATCTGATTGACAATAGTTGAATATCGAGAAATTGTGCAGAGGAAGCATAAAGATTTGCTGAAACAAATTTGCAGAAATGATGAGATTCTGAAGGTAATTGAAGTGCAGGTGAATGGAAAGACAAAGATCATAAGAGATCTTGGAGGTAAGATGATATGGTTTTATTTGGATTTGAAGAATAGAATATTGTAGTCTTTGCATTGAAATATTATTGCAACTCCCAAAAGGCAATGTGGTTAGAATTGTTAAACAGATAAAGGAAGCTGGTAAAAGTTTCTTAGTGAAAACATAGATGTGGCAGAACCTTGGGGAATTCCAATAGAGATTGGAAAAGGAGAACAGTTGTGTTCTTAGAACAGACAGATGAGTTGAAGCCCAGGAAGAGCAAAGAGAAGTGCTCAAAGGAGGTTCCGGAGATAGAGAACCAATTTCTTGCCTAAATACTGAGTGAGGAGAGCTTGGTGAGGTAAGTGGCGGCAGGACAGGACTTGCTGCTGAAGAGGCTTTAGTGCAACTCATAGTAAAGTGAGTGAGGAACTCATAGAGATGGAAAGGATGATGACTAGTGACAGTCGTAACAGAGGTTCTGAAATAAACCACAGCAGAAGACAAAAGAAGAAGGATGCCAAGGCAATTGGCATACAGAGACAGTTAAGCAAAGAGGAATATGAGAGAGAGAAGGCTGAGATAGAAGTTCAGCTTGAGGTGTTAATGGAGATGTTGCAAAGAAATGAGGTAGACCAGAAGCATGGTTATGTCATGAGAAAGAAGCTGAAGTGGCAGAGGCTACAAGAGAAGTGGAATCATCAAGTAAATATGCAGTTGGTGAAGGAACTAAGGGAACTTGAACAAGTTATAGATGCCAGACAGAGGATAGAGACGCTCGAAAGAGTTGAGCTACAGCAAAATGAAGATGCTGAAGAAGATGTTGAAGTTTCAATATGTTACCCAGAGAGTGGACCATTACTTTTTGAAAGTGATGAAGAGCTAGAGGAGTTGAATCATATGAATGATTCGAAGCAGCCCGAAGACTTGATGACTGAAGCATCAAATAAGACCGTAAGGTCTTGTGATTTTAAAACTAATGATTTGTGTATGATTGCAGGTTTGGAAGAAGATAGACAATCTTTTAAAGTTGTCAAAGATGTGAAAGAGTACCTTCCAGAAGATGAAAATTTTGAAGCAGAATATGATAAAAAGGCTGGGAAAGAATCAGTTCACTATAGTGGAAAAATGCTGGAAGACATCATTGAAATAGATGATGAGAACGGGAGACTAGCTGACAGTCTCAAGAGTTCTTTGAGTTTGGATCAGCATACTGATATGCTGACAAAAGAAGAGAAATCAACGCAACATACTGAAGTGTTGCTAAAGGGAAAAGAGGTGGATAGCCAAATGGAAGAAGAAGAGAAAGAACATCTACTGAAGGATGTTAAGGATAGATTGCTGAAGAAGGATGACAAAGCAGTTGTCATAAATAATAATCAAGAAGAAATTGACAGATGCAGAAAACAGAGGCAAGAAATTGTTCTAAAAGACGATGTAGTAGCAGCAGAAAAGGTGCAAAACAGCAGTAAGGGTGAAAAGGAAGCGATCAAAACAAGTGAAGAACAAGCAAGAATGGAAGTTCAGCAATCAAGAGATGGAAGCAATCAGCAGACAGAGGACATACTAGACAGAGAAATTGCGTTGATAAAGAGGTTAATGATAAAAACATCTCAGAGAAAGACGACAATCAGAAAGAAAAGGAGTGACAACAAGAGGAAGACAGTAGCAGATCTTGAAGGCAGAGCAAGTGGAGCATTACAACAAAAAATATGGAAACCTGGGGGACAACAGCAGATAACAACAACAGTAAAGCAATTGACAAGCACGGAAAGATTACAAAATAAAATTTGGGATCCAGGAGGAAATAATTATCCAGACTTATGACCAGGTGGTCATGAATTTTCTTACATGGGGAGTCTGATGCAGGAGCATCAAGGGTATTTTTTTTTACTTGTAAATATGTTAGAAAAGGGGGTGTGACAATTTTTAATATTTTATCTAATTAATTTGTTATTTTAAATAAAATAGGAGAAAATGAGGATTTTGTAAATATCCTTTTATTAATAAAAGGATATGAAAGATTGGTTAAGGATATGAAGGGATAAGATCCTAGATAATAGGGTTTGTTGAGATATTAAGGGGATTGAGCATTTAATTAAATCATTTTTAAAAATTGTATAAATAGGAAAGGGTTTTGAGAAAAAAAAAAACATTGAGATAGTTGGAGAGAGTGAGAGTGTGGTAGAGAGCTGGTTTTGAACAGCCAAGGCTGTAAGTCTCTGGCAATTTGTAAGGGCCAAGAACGTTGAATATTTGGCCAAGAAAATCAGTTTGTAAGTATGTTAATTTTTATGAAAGTGTGATTTTGAGTTATGCGCCTTAATGGACTGGTTTATGTATGGTTAAATTCTGCATAAGTGAGCTTTCGAATGTTGGTTATGGTTTGAGAGTGTTAAATTTGTGATTAAGAGTTAAATCATGCGCCTTAGCTGAGTTTTTATGAATGATTGAAATCCATAATAAAGAAGTGAAGTGATGAATCTATGGTAATAGACTTGCTGGCAACTATTTGTGGAAATCGATAAACATTTATGTTGAAATCCAAAGTGGAAATTTAATTGAAATCATGGAATTGGAAATTCGATCACTATGGAATGATTTCAAGGAGAAAAACTTCCTGTATCAGGGAATTGTTAGTTATTGTTTGAAAGAGGGCGTTAGTGTATATGATTGCCAAGAGTTTTGTATGACCATCTCTGAAAATGCAGTACGCTGTCCTTGTAAAGAATGATCTTCACAAATTTGAAACAAACGCATGGAGCATTAATGAAACGCTGGTTATTTAATTACAAACTGGAATGGTGAGTCGATTTAAAAATGGAATGAAAGATGTTTTAAATGAAATCAGAACGTATGGCAGTGTTTGCAGCGTAAATGTATTAATGTCTGGCTTTTAAATGCTGCAAGAACAGTAATGCGTTGAATTTCATATTGTCTAAAGTCCAAATAGGTTGCAGAAGAATGAATGCAGTGTTAATGAATGCCGGAAGGGCGTTTTAAAGGAACTCAACAACGTGGAAGACTTGATCGAATGAAATTCGATTTGACAGACTTTTAAATTTGCAGATAATTCTGTAGAACTGAAACGATTTCCTTGTTTCGTTAAGAAGAACAGATTTTGTTGGGCTGAAGTAATTGTGTTAAATGATAATTGAATACGTGAATCTTCTTATGGTAGATGCGGGTTTTGGTGTGTCGAATCGTGGATAAATTGCAGGAATAACCAGCGATATGATATCCAAGATTTTATTTATTAAGTTGCAGATAGAAAAGCAGTGGAACGTTTCTTTTGTATCGATGTGATCAGTTACAGTGACAGGTTCTGCGTGAAAGAGGACGATGTGTACAAATGAAGTGCAACGAAACTTGGAGAGTCGATTTTATGGAAGGCACTGAGCCGGTTGGAAAATGTGTGAACAGTTACTTTTAAATGCAATTGCCGAACGCTGGTGCAGAGAATAGATCAGAACAATTTGTCAGGTCTATGTTAGATTAGAACAATTTGTCAGGTCTATGTGCAGTATAAAGGTAAGCACGTTAATATGAATTATGTAGGAGATGTTATTCAAATGGTCTACACAGAAATTGATGGAGTTAAGTGGATTAAAACAAAGGCGCATTTGCTTTGTTGAAATTTTGATTGTGAAATGCAATTCGACAAATAAAAGCTCTATGCAAATGGAAATGGGAATAATGTTTATTGGGTTATAAAAGCATGGTTTGTGTGGATATAAGCTGAAGAGCTTGCATGTGGAAATGGTTGTGTAACAAACAATGTCAAGTTGAATTAAAACATGGGTACATTTGACCTTTGATTGTGAGCTTGGACTTGGAATTACAGATTGAAGTTTTTGTTATGAGTATTTGGAGTAATGGCATGGAAATTTTGATTTGAATCATGGGTTTTTTTTTAAAACATAGAAATTAGTGAACAAGACTTCCGCAGATTTAAATTGTTGAATTTGCGAGAAAGGGGATTTTCTCAACAAGAAACAAGAATTGCATTTTTGATCTGCAATAGAGTGTGATTCTGGGGTTTGTAGGCTGAGCCAGCATCATCGTCCCTATTGAGGTTAACTAGCCTCTTTTCGATTTCCAAGGCTTCTCTCAACTTGCGGTGGTGGAAATGGTCAATCCTCGCAATAACCTTAGCATCCTCAATGCAAATATGATGATTGGTCTTCTCAGCATGCTCTGCTAAAGCCGAGGAGCGAGATCTATTATGCTTAAGGTCAGCGATATGTTCATGAATTCTTTGATTAATAGATCGACCTGTTTCACCAATGTAAGGAGTCCTACACGAGCACAGAATCAAGTAAACACCCTTTCCATCCTTAGGGAAAATCGGGTCCTTAACCGATCTAAGTGAACTCCGAATGGTACGGGAGGGTTTGAATGTTGAGGAAACATTATGTTTCTTTAGGATCCTTGCGATTTTATCCGTAGTACATTGGATAAACGGAAGGTGAACTCCATATAATCGACCGCAAGGATATTTCTTAACTCTGGGACCCTTTTCAGCTCTTTGAAACGCTTTAAGACAATGACTCATGCTATAACCATTTTTTTTTTCATTTTTATGTATTTTTTTGCTTGATTATTTTTATGTTTATTTTTAATCTTATGATTATTATTATATAACATATTATTAAAATGTATATTTTTTAAACTCAAAATACTATATATATTTGTTTATTTACTTATTTTTATTTGTATTCTTATATTTTTTATGTAATTTTATTTATTTTTATTTATTTTCAATTTTATTTAGTTTATTTTATTTTATTATTTTGGTTGATATTTTAACTTTTAATCTTTTATTAAAAAGAAATGAAAATAGAACAAAATAAATATATTAATTATTATTCTAAAAATTAAAATTAAAATAAAAAAATTTATTCTTCAAGAATATATTGGTTAATTTTTATTTTATTAAGAATAAAAATAAATAAGATTCTAATTATAAACATTAAGCATTTAATAATAAATAAATAGGTAATCATTATTTTATATTTTTTTTATTTCAATTTCTAGATTTAGTAAAACTAGCCGTTATTTTACAAATGGCTAATTGGAGATATTTTTATAGTTTTATATTTTAATTAAAAATATATATAAATATAAATATAAATATAAATATTTTTATGTATTTTTATGCATTTATCTATTTATTTTTAAACTTATGATTATTATTATATAACATATTATTAAATAAAATATAATTTTTAAACTAAAATTATTAATATTTATTCATTTACTTGTTTTTATTTGTATATTTTATTTAGTTTTACTTTGATGTAATTTTATTTTTATGGTTATTTTCAATTTTATTTAGTTTTATTATTTTGGTTGATATTTTATCTTTTAATCTTTTATAAAAAATAAAATAAAAATAGAACAAAATAAATAAATAAATTATTATTCTAAGAATGAAAATTTAAAAAAAAAAAAAAAAATTATTTATTCTTTAAAGAATATATTGGTTAATAATTTTTATTTTATTTAAATAAATAAGATTTCAATTTTAAACATTAAGCATTTAATATTAAATAAATAAGAAATCATTATTTTTTATTTTTTATTTTCATTTCCTAGGTTTAGTCAAACTAGTCGTTATCTTACAAACGGCTAGTTGGATATTTTCTTATCTATTTAATTGGGTTATCTGATCAGATTCTTCATCTTGTCCTGATGATGAACCACACTGGCTCGTTCGAAATGCGTCGACCTAAATTATTCTGATGTGATTTTTACCAAAATATTTTCTCACAATTTATGGATCGCAGAAGCCAAATTCCTAATAATGATTTACATGCTTCAAATCACCTATTCATCCAATAAAATTTTCCAAAAAATTATATCTACTGAACACATGAAAAATCTAATCCACTCTTACATAAATCCATTAGAAGCACCCCCTCTTCCAGAAACAAACTCTGTTATCCATCCATCTATAAAATTCAAATCCATAGGTTTTAATCCATTGCAATTGGAATATCTCAGCAAGAGGTTACAAACTTGGACGTGCTTTACAACATGATATGTTTATCCATCCCCAAAAGAAATTTTGTCAAAATTTGTGACACCATAAATGTCTTCTCCAACCAACTCCAAAAATTCTCCTCTGCGGCTTACTTAGAGGACACAATATTCTTTCAATTGCTATCACAATTACATTTTTGAAAACTATCTAGATTTGTTTGTGGTATTGAAGGCAAGTGATGCTTAATCTATAGGTTCAATAAGTAGCATGTATTCATCCTCAAATCCTGCAAGGACTATTCTCATCCTTCTTGCAAAATGGTGTTTTATTGCCGTAGATGGTAGTGCTTTAATTGTTGGGGATAAAATTATTTATAAAAATGAATCTTTAAAACTTGTATGTGCTAATATGCATCCAATGTTGATGTTGGAAGAATAGATTTCATACCTTATTCACCACACTATATACCTATGACTTCAGCCTTTTTACAAACTCGCATTCCAAACTCTTTCTACTAGCAGTTTGCAGGACGAGACCAAATGCTTGTGGCCATGCATAATAGGCACATTGGTCAACATCTCTAGCCCAGCTTCAGATAAAATTTTCTTTTACTTTTGAATCCATGTGATATCAAAAATAAATCCATCATGTCATTGTCAATAACTCTTCATTCGATTCTTCCTAATATGCATGTGATGTCCAACATACTAAATATGGGGAAAGGCCTATAACTAAAGCTTGCCAAGATCTATTTGAAAATCTGAAACACTTTCACCAACCTCCTTCAATACCTTCAGCATGTTTTGATCAACCTAGAGATGTGATTAGTTGATACATTTACTGCAATAAGGGCAACACCATAAAGGCCACCTCGAATTAATTTCCTCCAGGTGCTATAATTCTTCTTTTGACACATTAAATTCACTGTCATTCTTGTTTAATTGTTATTGAGAAAGGAACTGCCTCTATAGTTATTTCTTGCCTTCCTTATCAAACTCACAACAATATCCATATTTATGCACCTTATCAAACAATGGAAATCTGGGATGATGTGGGATGGGAAACTTGTCCATCATTTATCAACACCCAGAAAACATTTTTAGTTTGCAATTCTTCTAAAGGATGCACATCGTTGACTATCATGCAGCAACTTATGAGGAAACTCTCATTTTCACATGCACAAGAAAGCATTATAAAGTATATAGGAGGACCGACTGAGATGAATTGATAGATTACCCATGAATATCAAAGGGTAACATTTGATTGGATATTCTCTTCTAGGTTTCCATCTTCTAGTTGACATCAAACAAATTGGCTTATGACCATACGTAGGTCAGCCTACCCTTAACTTATCTACTTCTGAGAATGTTTCCTTTCTGCTACCATTATACTTGAATGATGTGCAAAACACCCTCCCCTTTGAGGAGAGTCAATTTCAGTAGCAACTTGTCTTTCAAGCCCTGTTTCTTTTCCCAAATCATTGTCAACAAAAGAAGTCAATGCATCTTTAATTGTCTTTGTGCTCTTTACAAGGCTTATTCCCGTAACATGGACCTTCATGTTGTCCATTGGTATTTAAATATTCTGTGATGCCAACATCTTTAGGTTAAGGGATTGTTTTAGGTGCTAAATGAGCATCGACATGGTTATCAGACCCACTGCACATAAATATTTTTGGGCTTCTAAGTTTCTTTGGTCTGAGAGAAATTGATCAAATACACTAATATCACACATGAATTTTTCAACAACAGAGTGAATATATTGCTCTTCCAGCAAGCACCAAAAGCGCTTGTATTTGTGATACCATTTGGTATAAAATCTAACAAGTTCCCTCCTTCCCAGTGCTAATGCTGCTTCTCATTACTCATAAGTAAAACCAGAGAGCGAGGGATATTTTTTTTGGAATGCCTTAATGCCCTCTCTATAGAATGACCAATGCAATCCTCTATTTTGATTATTTTAATCACATATATTTTACTTTGTATCCAATTCCTTCCCCATCCCATTCCTGGACATTTGTGGTATTGAATTCCCTCCCTTCCCATTCCTGGACATCTAAATAGCTCATTATTTGTTTAACATCAAAGGTATTGTCTATTCATATAAAATATCAGGTGCCAAAGTTATAGTGGTTGAGAGATTGAATCCACTTTGCATATGTAATTAAATCGTTTGAGGGATTGAATCCACTGAAGGAGTAGATGTGCCTCCATAGGAGGAGTTTTCTTGCCACCAAGAGCGTTGGTTCTCTACTTTTTGGTAGAGAGGAAAAATAAAATGACCGCTTCTTGCAAGGTTTCATATATCAACAAAAGCGTATGACAAAAAAAAGTAATCTACAGAGGGTTTTAAGGGGTTTTAATTGTGGCATATGATTTCAAGGAGTGTCAGGAAAGATTGAAAGGGAGGAAGGGACATTGTGTGTGTCGGGGGATATCAAAGGTATGGAAAGAAAAACAGTGTTGATGTGGGCATGCAGAGTTCTGCAAAGAGGTTTTAGCACTATTGCTACTAAGATCGTTGTAGGGGAAGTCGCAGTGGTCAAGAAAAATAGGAAGAATGAGAAGACATTGTTGGATGTTGCCAAGCCCATCCCCGATTGGGGAATTGGCTCCAAATTGGCTAAAATATATTGGTAACATAAGAATTTCTACAAAATCACGAGCATCAAGCTCAAAAGAGATTGTTGTCATAGAAAGGCATGGGGGATTTGCCACAGAAATGGTGAACCAACAAAAAAGACCCCTGTAAGGATTAATGGTGCAAACAAACGTGTGTGTAAATTGGTTAATGATGTCCCTAAAAAGACTTATGAGACTACACTGAAATGTAGATTAGTTATCTGAACATGTGAAGTCAATGCTGAAGTAAATGTTCATTTGTTCCATTGGCCTTTATCAAAATCGATTTGCAGGCTTAGGAGACAAGATTTCTTTGGAAGCTAGAAATTTTTAGGCAAGAATAATGTATTTGGCTAAAAAATATGTTTATGCATCAACTATCACAACATCTTTTTTCTCTGTTGCACCCACATTTGTCTCTGTTTCTACTTTTGGTACATGTATGCTTATAGGAGTGCATTTGATAGTGGGGAGAATTCTTTCTACACTTGCAACCTTTGAGAATTCTTGAGTTGACTGATATGCATGCAAGATATAGTTAGATATGTATACTTCAGAAAGCTACAAAAATAAATATACTTCCAAAAGCTACAGAATGAATTATCCCTGCTGAATTGACTGATACGTATACTAGATCTACTCACCACAATGTTGGTGCCTATGAGTGGCTTGGTATTTGAATGGATTTTCTATCAAATATTTTATTTGTGTTCTTTTTGGTGTTCCTCATTCACTCTCCCAAAGATGTAATTATACAAAGCATTGGAGGGTTGGCAATAAAATGATCCTTACATCCAGATTTCATTACACTACAACATGCATATTTCATTACACTACAACACATTCCTTGCTGAAAAATGATCCTTTAAATAGAATGCAGATATATATTATTCCCCATTATTTGCACCACCTTGCTATACACTATCAAAAGCTCATAGAATAACAAGGAGACCAATACTTCTCATTCCCAGAGAAATACCACCTATCACATTATCAATAGTTTCAAAAGGGAATTGGTTTCTTTATACCACAGATGCCAAAGTTCCTCATAAGGGGTACTCCTTTGTGGAACATATTATTAGACTTTGTAGATGGTCAATATATGGGAAACACCAAATGCACTCTATCAACCTTGCAATCTGTGCCTCCTCCTTGTAGAGTTATATAAAGTGTTGAAGAACCTTTCTCATAATTCAACTTAGCTAGTTGTCTACCACGGAATTTTTACCTCAGAATATCACTTCTTTGGAAATGGCTCTAAGGTGTGTATATAATTATGAACCCATATTTAAATAGGAACCTCCTATATATCCTAATGACTTTGCAGTAATACATGTGGCCCATTGGATTGGAAGTACCACCGAATTGTAGGGTCTATTTGTCAAAACTGCATTCCAAAAATTCATTAGTGAATGGAGCCACTTAGGAAGCTTATTGGAGTGCAGACCTGAGCCACTTAGGAAGCTATGTATTAAATATAATTTTTTTTATCAATTGAACTGGTTGATGGGGCGTTCGCTTGGGTTTGTTCTAGATAATGGTAATAAAATAGTTTCAAAGTGTGGACCAATATAGTTCGATTTTATGTGCACAATATTTGAGCTTGTGGAACTCATTGTACAGAAGTTGTGAACCTGGATGGTATTGGCATTTTTGGACTATTGCAATATTGTTGAATGTTATTGTTAAACAATGGTATTTTTTTAGCATATTGTACCACTAATTGGATTATTTATTTAATAAAAAAAATTGAAACCCTAGTTATCTGAAAGCCCTAATAGAAAATTTCCCTAGTATATTACACAAGGAGATCACAGCAATAAAAATACTAGGCACTTTATCATAATACCATAAGCATAACCACTCTATCATAATACCACAAGCATACAAAAGAAAAGAGAGGGATGTTGGAAGCCTCACATATACTCGCTTGTACCTTCACTTTCTCCCCTTAAAAGATGTTCAATTAGGATTAGAGGGGTTTCCTTATCAATTCAACCATGAATAACAATGGAGGGAGAAAATCCTTACATTGATTTGAGCTCCATTTTATTTGCAATAGGATATCATTTAGTGAGCTCCATATTCTTTACAATAGAATATCATTTATTGGAATCTATTATTACTTGGACCATGTCTTTAACATCAACTTCTTCCACAACATCATCCAAAGATGAATATATCATATTTGAATCCTTTACATGCAACCTTTACATGCGAGGATGCATCGATGGATTGCAAGAACAAGTTTCCTTTAGGGAAATCCACAATAAAGTTAATGATATTTCTACTCCTCTAATTTGTCCACCCATCTGATAGTCTTGAGGAGTTTCAGAGGAGTCTGGGGGAGTGGGGAGTGTTACAGAAGAGTCTGCGGGAGTAAATTTTTTATAGTGGTGATTTTGCAAGACTCATGAGTCTAAAAAGAGTGTGATGACACTGATCTACAGTCCACCAAAGAGCCAAAACACCCTTGTAATTCAGTTGCTGAGAATAAATCCTGAGAAAAGCCATTTGGTACTGGAGCTTTTCCATTGCATTTTCTCTAGGGAAAATTATGTTATCTATGGGATTAATTGTTGTGTGAACATTACTTTCGAATGCTTGATTAGCTCTTGCATTAATTAATTCCAGTACTATGATTTAATTTTGGTTGACACCCAGAGCATTGAAATAAATTCCATAGCATTGTTGGCTGGCATCTAGCCCATTCTTTCAATTGTAGATCATTTGTTTTAATTCATTGCTTGTATATTGTGTAAATTACAAGAACCAGACCAGAATTGCATCGTTTTGTAGTATCTGTTCATAGGAATTAGATACCGATACAATATTCACATATCTTTTAATTTTTTGGTGCTCTGTTTACACTATACTAGCTCTACACTACACACTCTCTATACAAATGGTAGTGGGTACCTACAGCCCCTTTTATGTTCTATTTATGATCAAACAACTCATCCTTGAGCATCGATTACACTGTTTATTGGCTCAGTGCCAGCACTTACTATTATTATACTCTTCTTATTCTATATATGTTAAGGTAGATAAGAAATCAGTTGAATCTCATTCCTCGGGGATGACTGGATAACTACAACCAAGCACAAGAAAATATGATTCTAGAAGTAATTCCTATTATGTCGATGCCATTCCTGGGAGGTGCTTGGATGATTTATATCAACTATGTTCTCATTTATTCATTTATTATGGATACTATTGCACTAGATGAGTTATCATTTGGAGTTTATGCTTCATGGGTGTTTAGGTAGCTACTATAATTCCCAAGAAAGTATGATGATAGCTTTGATTCCTATGATTTGAATCTCATGCCTCATGGGTGTGTACTATCTTCTACCAAGTATATTCTTATCAATTTTGTATATTCAATTACCTATTTGAATCTTTTTCCTTGAGAGTGCTTGGTTGCCTACTATCACATATAATAAGGTTAGAATATTTATGCTAATATGCCTATTGGAAAAAGAATGTAGAGAGAGGGTTTTGAGTGGTCAATGTGGTCAATGAATGGTCATTCTCTGGCCTATGGAATAAATTAAACATATTAACTTGGTATTATCCGTTGGAATGTCCCCTTGGCTCTCTCCAAGACACTATTTTTTGTAGAGAGTTATTTAAGCTATATCTCGTACGCCTAGCCAAAGTACATGGTTGACTACTTTCGATGTACAGCCTAAACAAAGCTTCCAGACTTCAGTCTTATAAATTAAGATGAATTATAACTTTAGTATTCATCATACTTGTGCTTCAGCATTTTTTATTGCGTACCTCACAGTACCTGCAAAATGTCTGGATCAACAACTTCTGATTAAAGCTAAAGAAAACATCAGCTCCCCCTAAATTATAGCTCCCTCTGAATATTTGAAAAGAGATCTTGCCCAATGAGACATCTGCAACTGGTTATCAGTCCTAATTACATGGAAATTTTTCTTAAAATAATCAATGGGCAAGAGGAGATATTAATTCGTTCAACTATTTATGTATGAAGAGGAGTTGATATATAGCTTTTCCCAGTTTTCTGAAATACTTATACTTCCTATGAACTTTCAGAAGATTGTCATCAACTGTATCTCAGGCTTAATAGCTGCAGCCATCTCCTTTCCTTGGTGGAGCCTGCAAATGAAGGCTTGGACAGAATCATAACGACAGAAAAAATGTTCTTACTTGATTCACTTCTTTTCTTTGTGTCCTTTCAAAGATCCGGATATAGACATACCAACTTAGATGGAAAGAGTCTAAGGTGCACGTTTTTTTTGTTATCTGTTTTTGTACTTCAGGCACAGTTCTTTGCTATATGCATCATTTTATTTTCTTTATGAGATCTAAAGGTTGTATTCTAATTTGTTTGTTGGTTTCTCATCTTGTGATTCACATCCACTCTCTGAAGTTTATTATGCCACATAACATTTATAAAGCCCTATTTTCATATTGGACACTATTCCTTATTCAACATAGTCAAAAGGTTAGCGTGTCAATGCCTTGCCTTACCATGCCCCAACGTCACTATATTTAAGTCAAGAATACAGTCACTGCCTTATTTCCATATTACTGTCATTATGACATCACTGTTTGCAAGATTGCAGCCAACCTTTATCTCAGATTCTTGCTCAGTCTTATATGACTTCATTCTCTTCCAATCATATAAAGTTCATCATGAGAATTTCAAACTCTCAAAGTGTCATTTCAAATGGGCACTGTAAGAAACCAAATGTTCGTATTACTTAATTCGTACACTACTGCACTTGGTCAATCTGATTTATGTTTCTTAAAACAATGGTTGATCACCATTTTAGTCAACAATACTTCTGTCCTCTACAACCCTTTGCTTGTTTCGCAAATAAATTGAAGGGGCTAGTTTGACTGTCAATGGAAGTTTCCACAAGCCATAATACCCACTCTACACCCCCTCATTCTACATCAGCTAAAGGAGATAAAGGAAATGAAACTTTGTCTATATAAGTTGATGATTAATTTTGTGGAAAGGAGAAATATTGATTCCATCTTTTCGTTTGCTACGATGGTATTAGTGATTGAGTAATTCTGCTAGAGGATAGATGCAATATATAAGGTGAACATTGATATAAAGGTATCATACATATGTAAAGTAATGGCCAAACCACAAGAAATTTTATGCCAGAAACGGAAGAGATCCCAAAATATTGTGGAAAAAAACTTCCATCAGGATAAATAATATTAGTTTCCCCTATTGCAATGCATTTCCACAAGAGTTGAAGAATATGGAGACAATGAATATGAAAACCATTTGACCACTGCAATAATGTTACTCTTAAACTATTATAGATTGATTTTGATAATAGTGGATATACTAGACATAGCAACAATCTCAAATTAGTTGATATTACCAACTGCAGTAAAATAGCCCAAAAAAATGCTCATTACAGTTGATATATTTGAACATAGAAAATCATTATGAGTTACATAGTTTGTGCACTGGTCTTGAAGTTCAAGATATAAGAAGTGTAAATGGAAACAAAGAGTTAGAAAAAGTTGTTATTTTATGCAAAGGTTAAGCATAATAAGAGTAGAGCATGGAGAAGAAGAAGTTGAAGATGGTGAGAAAAGTTTAGTTTTTCATAGAGGAATTTATACCATATCCAAGGTTGCCTCAATTTAGCATTTATTGTTGTTTATGTTACAAACATACACAACTTGGAATTGATGACCATTGAAAATGTGGCAAAAAATATTAGGGACCTCTGTTTTGTTTTGTTGGATAAAAAATAACAAATCACTCACTTGCCACTTGATAATGGAGTCATGTATCTATTACATGGGTGTGGAAAGTTGAACAGATTTGACTTGTACTTAAGGCCTAGGAAATTTACATATACAAGACTTGGTTATATTGGGAAAAAGAATGCAAAGAGAAGGTGTATTCTCTTAGGTTTTATGTTGAATATGACTAGGATCTCCTTAAACTTTCAAATGGATTATTAAAACTGGAGAGACTTGAAATGAGAGGTTTCCATTTCACCAAATTTGCAATAGTGGTTGCAATGTTGAACCTAAACTCATTGGAGTATATCAGGGAGCAAGGATACAAAAAAATTAAAATAGGTGACAAACGTTTGTCTACATCATGACCATTTTGGAACGTAGAGTTTACCTCGCCTCTTAGAAATACATGGGATGAACTTGTTTGAAATGGAAGTAATGTTTGGAAAATAATCAATGCATATTTTGGCTCACTATTCTTTGGCTGGAAGAAGAATAGATAATCCAAGTTTTTAATCCTTCTATTTCCTCATTCTTGCTTAGTATCAACAAATTAAGTTGGTTTATACATTTCATGATTGTGACCTCGATTTATGTACAGTAATTAGTAGGATATCATTCATGTACCAGTAGGTGTACCTTCCTAACAATTTGGATACAAAATTATTTCCATTCATTGCCCACATCCTCCTACTTTTATGTGCCAAATAAATATTTGGGCGGATGAAACCCTTCCATTGTGCTTTCCTTCTACCTCTCATGAGGCTTCTAGGAAAAAAACATATCTGGCATTGAGGCTTGAAAATCAAAATGGAGCAGTGTTGCTAAAATTATTTTTGGTAATGCAACATTTAGTATCGAAAGATGAATATCAAGAAATGCACCATTCAGTATTAAAGGAAAGATCTCAAGAAACCCCACTTTAAAGAGTTATTATATTAATGAGAATATGTAGAGGCTTCTTCAAGCTAAATTTTGATGGAGCCTCAAAATACAGAAGGGAAAGAAGTTAGGATGGGGATTTATTTATAGCGTAATTCTTGGTTGTTTGTTCATTTTTGACAACTCTTGAAAAATGTATCCAATTTCTAGTGCTGGTGTTGAAGATTTGTTTATGGAATCCCAAAAAGAGACTCGAGTAAGGTGGTTAAAATGGAAACGGGAAATTGTATGTGAATATAAGAAGTTTAGGGGCTTCAAAAATTATAAGAATATAATGATGGTACTGGAAGAAAATATTTTGTTTTAGCAAGATGTTTGATAAAAAGTTTCATCTATAGTAGACAAAGAAATCAGAATAATTTCAAACCTTTAGTTGGAAAAATGTCTATGGAGCAGATAATTTTCAGTCCTCTCTATAGAGATTACAAATTAAGGACGAGGCTTGAACGAGATCACTTCCATTATTATGATGTCATGTTGAAGACATAGTAACTGGGGTTGAATTTTTATATGGATACAGTATGAGATGGAAAATTTTGGGTACAGCAAAAAAATTGGGACTAAACATCTCCCTGATACAAAAGAAAATATGTTTTTTTTCTAAATTTTAAAATTCAAAGAATTGTAACTATCATATCCCTTCAAAATGGATACGAATTGTGGCTTCCTTCTTCAATAATTAAGTTTTAAACACAATAAAACTAGTGGTTGAACTCATTTATATTGTAGTTTTTCCTTCATCATGCTCTGAAAGTCTGACTTCTAAGTTCTCACAAAATCAATTCCAAAGGGAAACACTTTGAGAATAAGATAATCACAATCTTCATGATTCACTCCAATCCCTTCTCCATCCTTTCACCTCATTTGTAGCAATCCAATATCATCATGACCAAGTGCAATGAGTGCCCCCATGTTTTTCTGTGGACTTAGACTAAGAGCCAGCTCTGGCACAGGGCATGCTGGTAATGGTTCAACTTCGGAAGCAAAGTGTGGTCATCAAATATGGAATTGAAATACTTAGCCAGCAATAGCAAGCTTTGAGATATTTTTTCTAGCACTGAGGAATATGAAAGACAAATTCTCCACAGCCTTTGTGTATTTCTCACAGGCCTCCTTGCTTCACGAATCCATTATGGGATCTTTACATATGGGTGCAACTTGTGACAAGCTTTGTGTCATACCTTTGTGTCATGTGAATTTGTCAATGTATTGGTTAATTCAATGTGTCCAAAAACTTTGGAGTTATGAGTTCTTGCATCAACCTAATTCCTAGATCTACTTGGGGAACATAAGTGTTGTTAGTTTTATACAAAAATATGACTTCAGGATCAAGGTCTTTGAAGGATTTAGGTTCTAGATACCTTTATGAGCTCTATCAGTGTTCTATTGTTGGTCCTAAATTGAGGTTTGCAACATTACTACACATTATTTCATCATCACAATTATGTTTTATATTAAAGTAAAAAAGTTGTGGCTTTACCCATACTGTAAAGAGCAAGAGGGCTCAACATATTTTTGACATCTGGAGCATTGATTATCCCTTCATAAAAAAAGGGAGGACAAAGTGAAAAATGGAATTATAAGTTCTAACATATTTCCGAAGACCCTCTTCTATACCCACAAGAGTACTATTTTAAAAATTGATTACACAAAATTATGCAAAAGACATTAATGATAATTCTTGTCAACTTCACTAGAGTTCTTGCACTGGAACAATTGGATGCCACGACTTGGGTTCAGAAGCTAGATACATACTTCCACTTGAACTCCATGTGGGAGACTAATGTTATTTGATTTTCTACGCTTCATTTCGAAGGGGATGCCCAAGAGTGGTGGTACCATGGGCTAATCATGTTGGGACATATTCACGTCACTTCTTACACATAGTTCACCCGGAGACTATCGAAGAGGTTTGAGAGGAAAGATCCAAAGTTACATTTCAGGGAGTTAGCCCATCTAAGTCAAACTGGTAGTGCAAACGCATACATTATGGAGTTTTAGGGACTGGCAGTGATGGTGACTATCATTTCAGAGGCTCAGTTGATCATGCTATTTTTGGAGTGGCTAACAGAGCCATTACATGGTTGGGTGAGGGCCTACAAGCCCACATCTTTGATGGATGCTATCTCCAGGACCCCATATATGATTGACGTTGTGCCCAAGACTCGGGCCTTTGTCCCCACTAGACCCACTACACCATAGGGGAGGCCAGACACTATACCACCCTAGAGGGATGGAGGACGTGGTCAGATGGACGAGAAGACCCAGAGGGACCTTATGAGGAGGATTTTGTGCTTTATGTGCCAAGAACCCTGGGCACCTGGGCACAAGTGCACCAAGGGCAAGGCCCACTACATTGAGGTGTATTTGGATAGTGAATCATTTGAGGAGTTTGAGGTTTGAGCAGATCCTAGAGATGAGGGAGGACCATCATCAGGGGGAGTACTTGCTTCACTTAGTGGAGTTCTGAAGTATTTGACTCTCAGGATTAGGGGGATGGTACAAGGGCAACGAGTTTCAGTCCAGGTAGACAGTGGGGATGATGGGGAAATACTTGGTCAATGGTTAATGATCACTTTTTTGTAGTTGATGTCCCAGAGACCAACGTGGTGTTGGGTGTCTAATTGTTATATTCATTGGGGAGAGTCACCACTAACTAGCAGAAGTTAGAAATGGAGTTTGTGGGGCCAGATGGGAAGCTAGTATTGTTGAGGGGTGTTAGTGTCAGTCTAGTCATACTGCCATCAGTGATCAAAATTACTCTTTTTCATTTTCATATTAGGAGTCCCATACCATAAATTTCACCATTCCATTAGGTCATGGATTCATTGATGGTAGTGGTCTTTCATCAGTTTTCCCTCATGTGAAACTTGTTGATTCTCCTCTCTATGGTCTTTAGTCATGAGTCAATTTCACTCTGTGAGTCATGTTAGTAGGTCATAGGATGGGTTTCATTAGGTTCTAGGGTCTCATCATGGTCAAATTAATAATTCAAGTGTTGATAAATATCAACAAGGTCATGAGGAAGTCAATAAACTCAAAGTCACAGCACTTGGGAAGATCAAATAAATTTTTTATTCAGCTTGATGTAATTTTCACCTCAAAACCATGTTTTGAGGTGAAAACATGATACTTTTCTTTTATTATCATCTATTATGTAATTTTATGTCATCATATGTAATAAGTTGCACTTCAGAAGCTACTATCTCCACAAAGTCATCACCCTACCCTTCAGAGAGGTTTTTCATAGCATTTTCAGTGTCAAATCATGTTCTAAGTATGTCCATCAGAAAGATCCTGGAAAGAGCTTTCCAACGGTATATTACACTCTCAAAACTGACTCTTGGATTGAAATCTATACCTAAATGAAAGAAAAGTCCCCTATACCCTAAACCAACACCTTTTCCCATTTCTTCCTTAAACTTCATCTCATTAAAGTTTTATGTTTTTCTTTATAAAACTCCCTTTTTC
Source organism: Pinus albicaulis (assembly GCA_034641835.2). Taxonomy (NCBI): domain Eukaryota; kingdom Viridiplantae; phylum Streptophyta; class Pinopsida; order Pinales; family Pinaceae; genus Pinus; species Pinus albicaulis. The sequence goes on from CM076577.1 coordinate 574,252,528, forward strand.
CCCTATCCGATGGCATAATCGCGTTGTAAAAGTTTTAATAACCCATAAAACTCTGATGCGATTGGATAATCCCCTTATCCGATTAAACAAACCACTTCCCCACCTTCCCCTTTAAACTTTATAATAAAGTTTAAAGTTTTTATTATAAATACTCCCCCTCCGATCGCAATCGCACCATGCTTATGCGCGCTCCGATTGACCCTCGTGACTGCAAAAACTCTGATGTGATTGACTAAATCCCGACTGTTGATTGGATCAACAATCCGATGGCCCACGTGCCATCGCATCATCATAGTTGGTGCTATCAAAGGATCCCCTCCGATCGAGTCCCTCCCGATTGACTCCGTCCGATTACTCCTCCGTCGTCGATCTGCCCATCCAATCGGACGGCCCATAGCCCATCGCTCCATCGCAATCGGCATTTTCACATAGTGTTTTTCTTCCGCTCCCCTTTCACTTCCAATTCTGATTGAACTTTGGGTCCCACCACATAATCTTCCACCCATTCATAATAAAAAAACCATTTTCCTTTGTAAATCTTCAATTTTATTTTATTTCATTTTTTAAAGGACTTCCCCACTCATCGCTTATTTACCATCGTATCGGTGAAATCCTATTTTGTAATACACCTGCCCCAAACCCCGATTGTGATTACGATTGACCCATGGGTCCCGCCTTAAAGCCCTCCGCTCTTTTCATACAAAAAATCATTCTTCCCTTTGGAAAAGCGCAAATCATTTTTTTTTTTTTAATTTGTTTAAAGGGAAATCTCGCCATTATCCCTTCAGCTTATTCATTCACTCCATCACACCTATTCTAATCACATCGGAAGTTTTATAGCCTTACTCCCGCTTCCCTTCCATCTCGATTTGAAATTGCACCATCGCATTGCAAGTTTTCTATCGCTCCATTGTGTGTAACACTTCCCCTCTCCTGATTGCGATTGCGACGTGGACCCCACCTCCTTTCCCTTTTGCTCCTATTCATTCAAAGGGGGATTTTCCTTCATTAAAGGCATGATTTCATTTTAATTCATTTTAAAGGCATTTTCTTCAAAGGTGGATTTTTCTTCAAGAGAGTAATAATAGAAATAAAAAGTCAAAGGGTCGTAAGCTAAATATGAAATGGAAACTTCTTCAGCAACGATTTAAAGGAGATTTATTTTACAGGTTTCTTCTTCTCATTCGTTGGATGTAACAATGAATCTATAGATGGTCAAAATGTATTGTTGTTCCTCTTTTTCAGGGGCATATTTTTGGTTCTCTTTCCTATGTTCAGATTTCAGTTCTGAGTTGGTGAAACAGACTTCCTTTCTCTGTGGATCTATTTCCCACATTTCTGGTCTATTTAATGTAATTTTTTCAGTCATTTGTGATCATTCAGTAACTCAGTAAGTAAGGTAACTCAGTAAGTAAGGGAATAGTGTGGAAATCAAAGAGGATGCTCTGCACTCCCATTGTAACAGTTGGACAGGGAATTAATAAATAATGCAGCTCTAATTTGTGGGATCCCTGTGGTATGAATTTTAGCATTTGTTTTTCCTTTGTGTTCATATGTAAATTTGCAATGTTCACCATTCATTCATAAACATCTATGGTTGAATGCTTTCAAGATAGATACGTAGAATCCATTTTTAATGCTCTGCCTTGGGAAATCATTCAATATTCTGTGTTTTTCTTCTGTTTGAAAGGGATCCATCTCCTATGCCCTTTTCAGCTCCTCACGAGTCTTACCATCCCATCATTATTTAATTTTAATTGCTAAAATTTCCTGCCTACCTTGCCCCATGAAATACCCTGTATCCCTGATTTAATTCCCCAGTTTCAAACTGTCCCATTTGTTCCATACATCCTTGAAAAATTCATTCATTACAACATTTCCCATTATTATACCTAGCCTAAAATCAGTTCATAGTTTTACTTTGTTGAATATATTTTCACAGAGAGAGCCCTCTCCTGACCTTGTAGGGCTAACTACAATGTTGAGCGTGGTTTAAAGGTTACCCTGATTTGTATTTTTTAGCCTGAGGTTCAAATTAGGAGCTAACATTTCTGGCAATCGTACTGGGGAAAAATTTAGCATAAAATATTCATCACCCGAGTAAAATTTTTCTTGTAAATTTCTGGACTCTGGATGAAATGTTCAGAGTTTTCCAGGCTGAAATAAATTTTTTAAAGTAGAAATTTGACCACAGTGGCTTCAAGAAGATACACAAGGGTGAATCTAGATCCAAATCCTCCCCCTGTGTTTTAAAATCCTAATCTCATCCCAAGAATAGTCAGAAGACAAGAGGGATCACTAATTCCTCGACCAATTTTCAGATCCCATACTTGGCCCAGTGAGTGGTTGTTTGTAGAAGATCTTTCTTTTGATGAGTGTTTTGAGCTTTCTTTGTTTAGAAGTAAGTCTGAAACTGCACTTGATGACACAGTTTTAGATCCATAATTTCTTGTAGATATTGAATTTCGAAGGGCAAACACATCAATTGATGATTACATTTTGAATTCCCCTCAGTCATCTATCACTGTAACCAATATCCCTGAGCCTTCATAGTCATCAGGAATGGAATTTCCTCCTCCTAATTCATCAGCATTCCCATCAGTCAATTCCTAGCTTTCATCTCCTCCATTAACACCTCCCTTAAATCCTAGTAGCACAAACACTGTTGTAAATCCACCTCGAGTCATGGCTGCCCGCTATGCACCCTTGGTTTTACCTCAGGTTCTGAATGATATGCCTGCTGATTACCAAAGTAAAATTCCTATCTTTGATGCCACTCAAAGCATCACAGCCTAATAGCATGTTGATAAGATGAATGACTTTTTTGATCTTCATGAGGTAGAGGCAGAGAATGTAACCACAAGGTTGTTTGTTCAAAGTTTTGGAGGTGAAGTTAGAAAGTGGTTTAGAGCCTTGCCAGCAGGCTCTATCCGAACTTTGCAGGAGTTACATACATAGTTTTTAGACCGATGGGAGGTAAAGAAAAACCCACTCCAAATTTTGTCTGAATATGAGAATATTAAGAGGAATGTGGGTGAAACTATACAAGATTATTGTTTAAGATTTAATGTTGTATACAATGATATTGCGTCTAACCTGAAACCTCCTGTGGATTTAGCTTTGCTCAAGTTTCCAGATGGTTTCGATGCTGATATGGAATATCAACTACGAGAACGAGATCCTACCACCCTTGAAGACATGCAGAAGATAGCTATGAGTGTAGAAGAAAATCTACTGGCCAGAAGAGCATGGACAAGGGCAGAAAAGAGAGTCACTGTGAAAGAAGAAGTGTCTCCTTCAGAAAACAAGATGGACACTTTGATCCGAATAGTCAAAAAGATGGTTGATCGATTAACCATTTCAGATAGACCTGAACCACAAGTCAGGAATCTGAATTTCAGAGGGTAGCAGCCGCAATTCAGAATTAAACAAAGAGAACAAAGAGCACGAGACCAAACACCACCACAACAGCAAATCAGAACTCCATTGCAGCAAAATTATGTTCAAGGAACGGAGATAGACGATGATGATGATCCTATGATTGAAGCCAATCATTTATTCACTGCCAATGGTGCGCCCATCTTTCTCACTAAAGATGAGAAATATACAGCGATTGCAGATGTTCAAAAAGATGAAGATTTCATTTTGGCCAATGATGCAGTGTTAGAAGAAGAGTCTAATGATTACCAAAGAGAGTACATGAACGCTTTATCAACTCAAAAAAAGCAGTATTATTTTAGGAACAAATATGTTTCGATCGGTCCCATTCAGAAGAGGAAAGAGCTCCAATCAAAAAAATATTCCTCAAATGCTCAGAGAAAAGGAAAAGATCCTGTGGATCCTTCTCCCAACAAGACATCTTCAGCGATTAACAATGCAAATGAAAAGAACCAGCATAGCATAGCAAAGGAGCAAACAGAGAAGAAATATCCTCCCATTAAAGAGGTAGAAAAATTTCCTTCCTTTAATTTAGAAAATGAAATTTCTAAGCTGAAAGTGTCCATGCCCTTGACTGAGTTGGTGAAAAATAGTGCATATAAACATCAGGTGTCTAGAATCTTGCAAATAGACTCTGTGTCAGATATGGTAAATGTTGAAGATGATTACCCTGAACTCATCTTTGGCCCAGCCACAGAAGATCAATCTGAAGAAAGTGAAGTACCTCCCTTTTACCTGAGTCTTAGATTACATGAGTTCATCCTACATAATGCTATGCTGGACTCCAGAGCCTCACATAATTTGATTCCCAAAGCCATTATGGAGAAGCTAGGACTTTATATTACCCGCAAATACCATGATTTGTATTCTTTTGACTCAGGTAGGGTCCATTGTATTGGTCTTATTAAAGACTTGGTAGTATCTTTAGATAAAATGCCAGCCAAGAATGTTTTGATGGATGTAGTTGTTGCCGATGTTCCACCATGATTTGGAATTCTTCTATCTAGGTCTTAGGGTGCGAAACTTAAGGGTACCATGCAGCTTGACTTCTCTTATGCCACCATTCCCATGTTTGGTCAGTTGAGAAAATTATATAGGGAGAAGAAAATGAAATACATGATCACTAGCAAAGAGAAGCCAGTAAATCATCCTATTAATGCAGTCCACATAGATTTAGAGTCATTTGTGTTATATCCAGATGGTGGTTTGAATCATGAGAATGTTTAGTTGGTACAAGTATATCAAATAATTGAGATTTCAGAGAATTTTAGGGAAGTTCTCAAACAAGAAAAAGATAAAGCATCAAGCACTTCTGAGCCTCCTGCCTGCCAGCAACCAAAAGATAGTGAACAGCAGAAAGACCCAGAAATTAGTCAAGACAAAGTAGAGAAAGAAACGAAATTTCAGCATCTAGAAGAAGAAGAAGAAGGCCTTTGGAGCATGGACTTTGATGGAGTTGTTGGTAAGGATGGAGCTGGTATAGGAATATGGATTCGGAGCCTTGTTTTCCAGCCTGAAAAGGTTCCTAGTAATGTTAGAGTATGTGCTTACAAGTTGGCTTTTGACTGCTCTAACAATGAAGCCGAGTATGAAGCTTTGATTGCAGGTTTGAAAATTTTGAAGAAGCTGAATGCAAAGAGGATTTTTGTCTACGGAGATTCAAAGCTGATAATCAAACAGGTCAAAGGAGAGTACCAAGTCAAACATCCATGATTGAGGGCATACAGAAATGCAGTTCTAGACATCTTGAAGACATTCCTTGAGTACACTTTAACAACAGTACCCAAGATGCAGAATATTATTGTTGATTCTCTTGCCACTACTGCAAGCAACTTGAAGATTCCGATGAACTCCAGCAACAATTTTAAATTTATGTCAAACATAGGCATGTTGTTCCTGAAAATTTAAGGTATTGGAAAGTGTTTTGGGATGACAATGAGATCAATGTTTTTTTGCAGAGTGAAGGGAAATTCAAGGATACTCCCATAGAAGGTGATTATAATGTTGATGATCAAGAAATCGAAACAAATTAGATGTACATATTGCAGCTGAAGGACAATGTAATTCGTAGAGGTCTCATACCTTTAGAGGAGATTTTTGATCAGGATGATGTTGCGAAGAAACCAAGCTTGGTGCTACTGAGAAAGGAGTTGAAGATTTAAATCTTGGAACAGTAGACAAGCCCAAGTTTGTGAAGTTATCAAAAGCATTATCCCTTGAGGTAAAGGAAAAGTATGTTAAATTACTTTCTGAATTTTCTGATGTGTTTTCATGGGATTATTCAGACTTTAAGGTGTATGACAAAAACATTTTTCAGCATACTATTCCCATCAAGCCAGATCAGAAGCCATTTAGACAGAAGTTGAGAAGAATCAACCCAAAACTGCTGCCATCCATTGAAAAAGAGGTTAACAGATTGTACAAATTTGGTATCATTGTTCCTATTATATTTTCTAACTGGATTTCAAATTTGGTCCCGGTACGTAAGAAGACAGGAGAGATAACTTTGTGCATATATTTTCAGAATCTGAATAAAGCATTCTTAAAGGATAATTATCCACTTCCGAAGATGGACCATATTCTGCAGAGAGTAGTTGGATCATCAAGGATGTCACTACTTGATGGCTACTCAGGCTACAACCATATTTTGGTGCATGAGAAATACCAAGACAAAACTGCCTTCACAACACCCTGGGGAACCTTCCAGTACGCCAAAATTCCATTCGGACTAAAGAACACTGGAGCTACTTTCCAACGAGCAATGGAAATTTCTTTCGCCAATGAAAAGGATGCTTTTCTTGCTGTTTATTTGGATAATCTGACAATTTTTTCTGGTTCTGATGATGAACATTTGCACCATTTGAGAGTTGTTTTTCAGCGATGCAGAAAGTTTGGGATTTCTCTCAATCCAAAGAAGAGCCTTTTTGCCATGGATGAAGGCAAGCTGCTGGGGCATATCATCTCTAAAGATGGTATCTGCATCGATCCTTCAAGATTGGAGGAAATTCAACACATAGACCTTCCATGGAACAAAAAGGAGATTCAAGCATTCAATGGTAATATGAACTTCCTGCGTAGATTTATACCCAATTTGGCTGAACATTTAAGAGAAATGACTAACATGTTGAAGAAGGATAGCACTGTCAAATGGAGTGAGGGTGCTATCAAGTCATTTAATCTGGTAAATTTTGCTCTGTCCAATGCCCCAGTCTTGATTAGTCCTGACTACACTCAAGATTTCATCATATTTTCATTTGCATCGGAGCATACTATGGCTGTTGTTTTGATGCAAAAGAGAGATCGGATTGAAAATCCAATTGCCTTTTTCAGTAGGACTATTAGAGATGTTGCCTTGCGGTATAATATCATTGAGAAACAATAATTGGCTCTTATAAAGGCATTGAAGGATTTTAGGGTCTACATTCTACATTCACATACTATAGCATATGTTCCTAATGCAGCAGTAAAGGATGTCTTGATGAAAACTGATCCAGAAGTTTGAAGAGGTAAGTGGATAGCAGCTATGTTGGAGTATTATTTGGAGATCAAACCCACAAAGTTGATCAAAGAACAAGGCTTGGAAAAATTAATGGCCCAATAAAACATGCTCGCTTTGGATATAAACCTCATAACAGCAATGTCAGAGGATTAAGATGAAGGTTTTCTTGTTCCAGTTTCAGATATTTTTCTACAATCCCCATGGTATTCAGATATTGTTTATTTTCTTCAGCATCTTTCACCACCTCCAGGAATGTCTAAAAGAAAAGGTAGATCACTGAAACTAAAGTCTGCTAAATACTGTATTTTAAACAGTGCTCTTTATTGGAAAGATCCAGGAGGTATTCTCCTCAATTGTTTGGTTGAAGAAGAGGCTCAGAAGGTAATGCATGACTTTCACAAAGGTGATTGTGGTGGTCATTTGTTTTGGAAAATTACAACTAACAAAGTGTTGAGAGCAGGATATTATGGCCCACTCTGTTTTTAGATTTGTATGAAACAGTAATGAAATTCCATGAGTGTCAAGTTTTCCAAGGAAAAATTAAATTTCTTCCTCTTCCTTTGAAACCAGTTTCAGTAAATGCTCCCTTTCAGCAGTGGGGACTTGATTTCATCAGAGAAATATATCTGGCATCATCAGCACAGCATCGATGGATATTGACAGGTACATATTACTTCACTAAATGGATCGAGGCTATTCTAGCAACGCAGGCAACTGATACGGTAATTATTCAATTTTTAGAATCGAATATCTTATCTCGTTTTGGTTGCCCTCACAAAATTATAACAGATAACGCAGCAATGTTTAAGTCTAATAAAATGGTCGAGTTCTATGACAAATACAATATTTTCTTGGGCCATTCAACAATCAATGGCCTGGCAGAATCATCGAATAAGTCTCTGATAAACATAATCAAGAAAATGCTGGAGACAAACAAAAGAAACTGGCATCGAAAGCTCATCAACGCATTATGGGAAGATATAGTTAGCAACAAGAAATCCATAGGTATGTCACCTTTTGAATTGGTTTATGGTACTGATGTTGTCTTTCCTACATCACTTACAGTTCCAGTCATGAGATTATTGCAAGAAGTTGGTAGTGAAGAAGATGACCATCAGCGAAGGATCAATCAAATGATCCACCTTCAGCAAACAAGAGAGGAAGTGTCACAAAACGCTATTCAGTTACAAGAGAAGATAAAGAAGATCTATGATCGAAAGACCAAAGCAGAGAAGTTTTAGTTAGATGATGTGGTGTTGAGATGGGATGCAAGAAATGAGGACAAAGGGAAGCATGGTAAGTTCGACAACCTGTGGAAAAGACTATATAGGATTTCAACATACAGGGGACATAATGCTTTCTTTCTTTCAGAGTTGGATGGCCAAGATTGCCCTGGAGGAGCAGTGAATGGTAGGCTTTTGAAGCACTACCATTGTTGAAGATAATGGATCAGAAACTATGTCACCATCATTGTATATACCATGTTATTTTGGTCAAATTTCAAGTACACAGTCATTGAAGTTTGGGGCCCGAGGTGAGGGCTATAAAAATTGAATGATATGTGTAAAGTTTGGTTTCGTTTTAGATTTCAGTATTAGTCTTGAGTCAGAGTCAGTCTGCATAGTGTCAATTTTTAGTATTTTTTTACTCCATGCCCAATGGATAAGGCTACTTGGTCTACGGTGTTCTTGGCACCTCCAAGGAGCTACCATCCCCATTGGAGACAATGTTAGTGTCAGTCTAGTCATACTGCCATCAATGATCAAAATTACTCTTTTGCATTTGCATATTAGGAGTCCCATACCATAAATTTCACCATTCCATTAGGTCATGGATTCATTGATGGTAGTGGTCTTTCATCAGTTTTCCCTCATGTGAAACTTGTTGATTCTCCTCTCTATGGTCTTTATTCATGAGTCACTTTCACTCTGTGAGTCATATTAGTAGGTCATAGGATGGGTCTCATTAGGTTCTAGGGTTTCATCATGGTCAAACTAATAAGTCAAGTGTCAATAAATATCAGCAAGGTCATGAGGAAGTCGATAAACTCAAAGTCACAACACCTGGGAAGATCAAAGAAATGTTTTATTCAACTTCATGTAATTTTCACCTCAAAACCATGTTTTGAGGTTAAAACATGATACTTTTCTTTTATTATCATCTTTTATGTAATTTTATGTCATCTTATGTAATAAGTCGCACTTCAGAAGCCACTATCTCCACAAAGTCATCACCCTGCCCTTCCGAGAGATTTTTCATAGCATTTTTAGTGTCAAATCATGTTCTAAGTATGCCCATCAAAACGAGCCCAAAAAGAGCTTTCCAACGGTATATTACACTCTCAAAGCTGACTCCTGGATTGAAATCTATGCCTAAATGAAAGAAGAGTCCCTTATACCCTAAACCAACCCCTTTTCCCATTTCTTCCTTAAACTTCATTTCATTAAAGTTTTATGTTTTCTTTTATAAAAATCCCTTTTTCCCCTATCCGATGGCATAATCACATTGTAAAATTTTTAATAACCCACAAAACTCCGATGCGATTGGATAATCCCCTTATCCGATCAAACAAACCACTTCCCCACCTTCCCCTGTAAACTTTATAATAAAGTTTAAAGTTTTTATTATAAATACTCCCCCTCCGATCGCAATCACACCATGCTTATGTGCACTCTGATTGACCCTCGTGACTGCAAAAGCTCCGATGTGATTGACTAAATACTGACTGTTGATTGGATCAACGATCCGACGGCCCACATGCCATTACATTAGCGCAATCGACACTATCAAAGGATCCCATCCGATCGAGTCCCTCCCAATTGACTCCGTCCGATTACTCCTCTGCCGTCGATCTGCCCATCCGATCGGATGGCCCACAACCCGTCGCTCCATCGCAATCTGCGTTTTCACATAATGCTTTGTTTCCGCTCCCCTTTCGCTTCCGATTCCAATTGACCTTCGGGTCCCACCACATAATCTTCTGCCCATTCATAATAAAAAGGCCATTTTCCTTTGTAAATCTTCAATTTTATTTTATTTCGTTTTTTACAGGACTTCCCCCCTCATCGCTTATCCACCATTGCATCGATGAAATCCTATTGTGTAATACACCTGCCCCAAGCCCCAATTGCGATTGCGATTGACCCATGGGTCCCACCTTAAAGCCCTCCACTTTTTTCATACAAAAAATCATTCTTCCCTTTGGAAAAGCGCAAATCATTTTATTTTATTTTTTGTTTAAAGGGAAATCTCCCCATTATCCCTTCGGCTTATTCATTCACTCCATCGCACATATTCTAATCACATCAGAAGTTTTATAGCCTTACTCCCACTTTCCTTCCATCCCGATTTGCGATTGCACCATCACATCGCAAGTTTTATATCGCTCCATTGTGTGTAACACTTCCCCTCTCCCGATTGCAATTACGACATGGACCCCACCTCCTTTCCCTTTTGCTCCTTTTTGGAACACCTAATCCTACATGGGTAGGTGTGGAATGTGAAAAGTCACAATGGAGTCCAAGTGACCTTGGAATATGAAACCAAGAGTCACACCATTGTACTATAAATGTACATCTTTGTATAATGGAAAATAAGAAAGCCTCACGCTTATCCTTCATTGTGTGTTGAGTCTTGTGTATGTGTGCTCATCTTCCTCATACACCATGTGTGTGCTTCAACATGGTGTTTAACATGGTATCAAAGCAGGCGATTGCTGGCCCTGCTCCAATTTGAGTGAGCCATTTGTGTTTATGGCCTGTGCATATCTGCAAAAATTCTTGGCATTTTTGCAGCACTCAGAAATTGGGAGCAGCACTACACATCTGAAGCACTCAGGGATTTCTGCAGCAGTGTTTTTGCCGCCATTCAGGAAGTGTTTTGAAGAGGAGCATCATTCAAAATCGCAGCATTCAAAAATTGGTTTGAAGAAAGAGCATCATTCAGAAATTGGTTTGAAGGAAGAGCAGCAGTGGTGTTGAAGAAGCACATCTGAAGGTTTTCTAAATTCTGATCTTTTCTCTACATTTTATGCCTTTAAATATGCTTTTGAAGAGCTATTGGAATACTGTTCAAAATGAGGTTTTGAAGAAAATTTTTGGGTTTTCAAGAAAAATTTCTGAGTTTTTCATTGAAAAATCTCTGCAAGTTTCTGGGTTTTTAATGGAAAATATTTCTGAGTATTGTTAAATTCTGCATTTCTCTACTGCTGGAAAAATCATTTTTGCAAGTTTACTGCTGTGTATCTAGAAAAATTCTGCTGTATATTTGAAAGGAGAAAATTCTTCTGCTATTTTAAAGAGACCTCTTACTCCTCTGCTGTTTTAATATAAAAAATAAAATAAAAACATTAAAAATAAATAAATAAATAAATAAAAATAAAAATAAAAAATAACTGCAACTCTCATAACCCTCTCTGCGCACTCTCCTCTACAGTCATACACCCTCACCCTACGCATACACCATCGCTCCCCTTACAGCGTTTTTTACAACCCTCGCTTACCTTCCCACTTCTGCGCTCTCCCTAATATCCCTACGCAATAGCACAAACTCTATGCAATACCCTGCACAAGCTCCCTACACGCTATTCACCTGCTCACATTTACCTCGCCCCTCTTTGCAATACTGCCTCCTCATATCCTATCCACACTACGCCTTCCCCCTACGCCTGCTACTATTCATTGATCACTCATACACCTCCCTCACGCGGCCTAACACCTGCACACGGCCTCTCCACGCTCATAAATCTCACACCTGCAACTATCTCAACCCTTATCACTCCAGCACTGCGCCATATCCCAACCCTGCGGCCCATCCATATCCCTGCTACACCCTACACTAATCTCCAACTCATATGCTCTCTTACCTCCATCCCCTTGCGCTGCTCTGCACGCCCCCACGCCAGCACTCCACCGCCGGCCCACTGCAACCCACGGCCTTTCGGCCTCCCTCCACTTAGTTTTAAAATTCGACTTCTAATTTTTTTAATTCGCCTCCTCTCACACGGCTTGCTCCATCCCTTTCCCACTCGACTGCACAAAAACCAATAACGCTCTCCCCATCTGCCGCTTTCCCCACCTGCCGCTTCTCCACGCGGCTCCCTCCTCCACACCTACTGCCCATTCCACGTTTTATTAATACCGCCCATATATACCTCCGCCCACATTACAATACCACGCCTCACATATACACAAAATCGTTTCAAGTTCCATTGTAATACCGCCTTTTCATCTCGATTTAAATCTCTCCCTTTCCATTTAATTTGATTCCCTTTCGTTTTTTAACATTGCCTCCTTTCAATAAATTTCCCTTCCTTAATATTAATACCCCACCTCCCATTTTTAATAACCCCCTTACCTTTTCAATAAAAGCTACTTCTTCCATTTTCAATATAGTTCCTAATTCCCATTAATTTAATTCCCCATTCCCTTTTTAATTATTTCCCTTTCTCTCTTTTTTAAATCCCAAATAATTAATTTTCAATTAATTAAAAAAAAAAAAAAAAAAAACAGCAGAGAGAGAAAGAGCAGAGAGAGAGGAAGGACATTGAAGAAAAGAAGACATGAACAACAGAAAAAGAGGAATAGACATATGAAGCAGATGGATAGACAAAATTGAATATTTGCATTGTGGCATTGATAAAAAGTTGATTTTTTGAAGAATTTTACAATTGAAGACAAGTTTGCCAGCTCTTTGAAGAAAAATTTAGCTTCTTGCATAAGTGTTTTTGCTGGACATTCAAATATTTTTGCAGAGATATTGACATTGTATTTTGAGTGGAATTTTCCTCTTCATTCAAGATTTGAAGTGTATTTGAGTTGTTGGATTGTTGATTGCCCTCCATCATTTGAGGAGCAGATTTTGTACTTTCCATAGTTGGAAGTCCTCTTGAGTCATTTGTATTTCTTGTTGCATCATATTGTAAAAGGGTGCATTTTCGGTTGAAGCCGACGCCCTTTCATTTTTGAGCCTAAATTGTTGAAATTGGCCAAAATCAATGAGGCATTAATGTTGTTGAATGACCTCATTCATTCAAATGTTGATGATGTGATAAAAATGAGCAAGGATGATCTTTGTAACATTCAGAGTTGTTTGCTAGATGCATAAGAGAAGATTGAGTTTTTGCAGTTGGAATCTCAGCTTCAGCAAAAGAGTCACCAGTCTGAACCTGTTTTTGTTCAGAAGATTGTGAAGAACTCTCATCAGAAGAAAGAAGATAAAGTTGCAGATGATTCACATTCAGTTCATTGTACTAGAGCAGATGTACATGCAGATGCAACAGCTCAGCCTGCACTTCTCAAGCCCATCATCAGACCTTGGGAAGAGCTTGTCCACAACAAGCACAAAACTGGTCTTGGATATGAAAAGGATGTGTCCTTTCATATTCTGGACTACACAAAACCCATCATATTTCAGAGTGCCGGATTCCTGTATGACAGTTCACCTGCAGCTGTTCCAAATCCTGCTCCGCTTCCATAACAGATTGAGAAATGCCAACACTGTGATCGAGTTGGCCATATGAAAGATCACTGTTTTGATCTTCATCCATGCAAGCACTATGGTCGACACACTCATTATTCAGACAGATGCTTCAGAAACAAGCTTCAGCCTCCTGCAAGAACCAAGATTCATCTTGGATGGATCGCTTCTTGGCAATGGGCATCAGTAGCCAAGAAGATGTTTACGACACATGTTAGAACTTGTTCACGGATATTGAGCAAACTTACAGTTGAGTTTTCGCCATCATCTCACCTTGTCCCTGACAGGGGGGAAAATGGTGGTCATGTACAAGCTTCAACGACAGATCAAGCGAGCCTGAGCCACAATCTCTAATTCCATGTTCAGAGTTGTAGCCAGCAGTTCAAGCGAGCCTGAGCCATAATTCGTCATTCTGGATTCAGAGATGTAGCCAGAGATATGGATGCCCATGAGCATACCTTCGGTTGGTGGATAACCTAAAATCATCATTTCGGTTGGTGGATAACCTAAAACCATCATCTTTGGTTGGTGAGACAACATAAAACCATCATTTTCGGTTGGTGGATGACACAAACCATCATCTTTGGTTGGTGGACAACCTAAAACCACCACGGGTAGTAGACCTCCTTCTTTTGGAGTCGAAGATCTCCCTTTTTATGAGGAATGATTCCTCTAGTAGAAGCCTTGACTTCTTGCGAGTTTGGAAAATTTCGGGGAGGCGCAACAAGTATTGCGTTCCGGTGTTTGTGGTCATCCTAAAACCACCTCTTTTTTCCAACATTTCAGAGAGTTGATTCAGCCCAAGTGCTGCCATGTATACTTTGCAGATTTGTATTACAACTCTTTTCTTGGACTCACACATACCCCTTCGGATTAAGGGGGATGTTGGAACACCTAATCCTACATGGGTAGGTGTGGAATGCGAAAAGTCACAATGGAGTCCAAGTGACCTTGGAATATGAAACCAAGAGTCACACCACTGTACTATAAATGTACATCTTTGTATAATGGAAAATAAGAAAGCCTCACGCTTATCTTTCATTGTGTGTTGAGTCTAATGTGTGTGCATTCTTCTCCTCATACACCATGTGTGTGCTTCAACATGGTGTTTAACACTCCTATTCATTCAAAGGGGGATTTTCCTTCATTAAAGGAATAATTTTATTTTAATTCATTTTAAAGGCATTTTCTTCAAAGGTGGATTTTTCTTCAAGAGAGTAATAATAGAAAGAAACAGTCAAAGGGTCGTAAGCTAAATATGAAACGGAAACTTCTTCAGTAACGATTTAAATGAGATTTATTTTACAGGTTTCTTCTTCTCATTTGTTGGATTTAACAACGAATCTCTAGATGGTCAAAATGTATTGTTGTTCCTCTTTTTCAAGGAAATATTTTTGGTTCTCTTTCCTATGTTCGGATTTTAGTTCTGAGTTGGTGAAACAGACTTCCTTTCTCTGTGGATCTATTTCCCACATTTTTGGTCTATTTAATGTAATTTTTTTAGTCATTTGTGATCATTCAGCAACTCAGTAAGTAAGGGAATAGTGTGCAAATCAAAGAGGACACTCTGCGCTCCCATTGTAACAGTTGGACATGGAATTAACAAAGAATGCAGCTCTGATTTGTGGGACCCCAGTGGTATGAATTTTAGAATTTGTTTTTCCTTTGTGTTCATATGTAAATTTGTAATGTTCACCATTCATTCATAAACATCTCTAGTTGAATGCTTTCAAGATAGATAGGTAGAATCCATTTTTAATGCTCTACCTTGGGAAATCATTCAATATTATGTGTTTTTCTTCTGTTTGAAATGGATCCATCTCCTATGCCCTTTTTAGCTCCTCACCAGTCTTACCATCCCATCATTATTTAATTTTAATTGCTAAAATTTCCTGCGTACCTTGCCCCATGAAATACCCCATATCCCTGATTTAATTCCCCAGTTTCAAACTGTCCCATTTGTTCCATACATCCCTGAAAAATTCATTCAATAAAACATTTCCCATTATTATACCTAGCCTAAAATTAGTTCATAATTGTAGTTTGTTGAATATATTTTCATGGAGAGAGCCCTCTCCTGACCTTGTAGGGCTAGCTACAAGGCTGAGCGTGGTTTAAAGGTTACCCTGATTTGCCTTTTTCAGCCTGAGATTCAAATTAGGAGCTAACAAGGGGGATGCACTCTTTACCACCCCGGACAGTTTCAGCACACTAGATGGAGGTAGATCTACGCCATGGGGACATAGAATAGGTGGCCAGCTAAGGATTTCAGAGACAGGGGCCCAGCCACGACTAGTGCACCCAGACATACAGGCCCTATTGGAGAGGCATCGGGGGGGTTTGGGGATATCCCTCCAGGCATGCCACCAAGCTGAGGGTTCAAACACCCTATCAAGTTGGAGGAGGGAGTGCATGCAGTTATCATGACCCTGTATAGGGATCCCAAAGCCTATCGAGATGAGATTGAGAGGGCCATTTAGGAGCTGCTAAGATTGGAGCACATCAGGCCCAATTCAAGTCCCTTTGCTTCTTCCATGGTGTAGGTGAAGAAGGAGGATGGGACACTCCACATGTGCATTGACTATAAGGCCCTCAATAAGAAGACATTGAAGAACATGTAACCTATTCCGTGCATTGATGAGTTGATGGACAAGCTTAGAGGACCGAAATACTTCTCTAAGATAGATCTGCGCTCGAGGTTCCACCAGATTCGGGTGAGGGAGAAGGATATCCCTAAGACTACCTTTCGTTGCCACTACAAACCTTTTGAGTTCTCAGTGATGCCCTTCGTGCTAACCAACGCTCAAGCTAATTCAGTCTTGTATGAACCACATATTTCCTGGGTAGTTGTGGTGCTTTGTCCTTGTCTTCTTTGACGACATACTCATCTATAGTTGGACATGGGAGGAGCACCTTCAACATTTGGTGGTAGTACTTCGCATACTAGTGGAGCAAAAAATGTAAGCGAAGATGTCCAAATGTGAGTTTGGATTGACAGAGATGTTGTACCTTGGGCGTGTGATTGGCTGAGAGGATGAAGTAATGGTACAGTAGGAGAAGATCAAGGCCATTTTGGATTGGCCAACACCCAAGAATGTGACTGAGATTAGGGGGTTCCTGGGCATTTGTAAGTACTAGAGGAGATTCGCGAGAGGATTCTCACAACTTGCAACACCCCTCACAGACTTGTGGAAGAAGGGGGCTTTTGAGTGGACACAGATAGCACAGGAGGCATTTGAGCGTCGCAAGAAGGTCATGAACAGTTGTTATGTTTTGTCTTTTCCTGATTTCACTCGATCGTTTGTATTGGAGTGTGATGCTTCAGGTGAGGGAGGTCGTGCTGATGTAGGGAGGCCACCCCATAGCTTTTGAGAGTAGAAAGTTGCTAGCCCATGATCGACTTCATTTATGTTAAGGAGATGTTGGCCGTGTTGCAAGCCTTGGCCAAATATAGACAGTACTTGGTGGGGACTACCATTCCCTCTCGAGTTGTTGTTGTCATCATCCCTAGGAGAGTCCCTTCTATTAGGGCACTCTCTTGCATAGTGACCATCCTTGTTACAAGTGTAACATCTTCCCTTCCTTCCTTTGGGCCCTGGTTTACCATGGTTTTGATTTCTCGGGCCACCATGATTCTTCTTCTTTTCATGAGCAACGAAGGCAGTAGGGTCACTTCCATTTCCATTAGAGGCATACTCCATCATTCTTGTTTCCACTTGAGTACATCTTGTCAATATTTCATCAAAATCAGGAATCACATTATTATTAAGAATAGTGGTATTAAATACATTCCAATCACGGGGGAGACCTCCAAGCACAATAAGAACCATCTCTCGATCAGATATTGCTTCCCCAATAGCTAGGAGGTTATTCCTGATTTCAGTGAGCCTCATCAAATAGGATTGAATAGATTCATCCTTTCCCTTATTGATACTCTTCAATTGATTCTTGAAGAAAAGGATTTGATTAGCATTGCTAGCCCTGAACATACTCACCAACTTATCATACATATCCTTAGATGTCTTCAGCTCAGAAATGTAAGAAATCAAGTTCTTATGAATAGAATCCTAGATAATCATCTTTGCTTTGATTTCCCCTTTTCTATACTTTGTCTTCGTGGCAGCTACTGCATTTTATGGAGGCTCTTGAATCTTCCCCTGCACATAGTCCATGACATATTGATCTTCTAGCACCAAATCCAAGGACATCTTCCATGCATGATAATCAAACTTATCATTCAATTTATCATCAGCCTTGAAACCCTTCTAGGTTGAGGAGGCCATTTGTCTTTGATAGGATTCCTTCCTTCAGTGATTCCTTCCTTCAGTGATTGCTTGGACTCTTGGACTTTGTCATCACCTCAGCTCCGATACCATGTTAAATTTAGGTAACCATGGTTTTTTATGCTTGATTCAATTTTACTTCAATATTTCTTAGGCCCAATACAAAATAGCAATCACAAACATGAAAGTAAAATGTTGATAGAACACAATAATAGATCAATAGAAGACAAGCCAAACATAGATCAAATTTTTCAAACCAGGAGGTAACTCCTCAAATCAGAATGTGTATTAGCTGAAGAATGTACATGCATTTATACATGGAGGTGAGGCTATTGGGATTCATCTCCCAATGACTCTTGGCCTTCCTTATTTCCTAATATTAAAATAATATACAATATTACATATGCACACCCAACCCATAGGATTAGGTGTCAACATTCCCCCCTTTAATCCGAAGGGATGTTGGTGAGGCCAAGCATCGATCTGAACTTTTCAAACTTTTCTCTTCCAAGTGTTTTGGTGAAGATATCAGCAGTTTTCTCATTTGTGGAACAATGATGTAGATGGATGGTTTTGGCCTGAACATGATGTTGAATTAGATGGTACTTTGTATTGATGTGCTTTGTTCGATCATGGAACTTTGGGTTCTTGGCCAACTTTATTGCAGAAGTGTTGTCGATCATGAGTGGAGTGGAATACATTTGTCTCATCTGCAAATCTTCCAGGATTTTCCGGAGCCACACAATTTCCTTTGTTGCTTCAGCTGCTGCCACATATTCTGCCTCGGTCGTGGAATCTGCTGGAACTGCCTGTTTGCGTGATCTCCATGAGACAGCTCCTGATCCAAGACTCATGGTGTAACCTGTAGTAGACACCCCTGTTTCTTTGTCACCATCAAAGTCTGAATCAGAGTATCCGATCAAGCTGAAGTCGCCTACCTGTGTATATTTGAGTCCAAAGTCTTAAGTCCCCTTCAAGTACCTTAACACTCTTTTCGCAGCAGACCAATGTCCTTCACGAGGTTTTTGCATGAACCTTGAGAGGATTCCAACAGCAAATGAAATGTCAGGTCTGGTGGTGGTCAGGTAGATAAGACTTCCTACAAGCTGTCTATACTTAGTTGCATCCTCAAATTCCTTCCCTTCAATAGATGTGAGCTTCAAGTTTTGTTCCATTGGAGTGGTTAAGGGATTACATTCATCCATGCCAAACTTGTTCAAGAAATCTCCAATGTACTTCTTTTGAGAAAGAAATATAAATTTAGGATGTTGAATTACTTCAATACCCAAATAGTAATGAACATGACCCAAATCAGTCATTTCAAAACCTTTCTTCAACTCTTTCTTCATGGATGCAATATAGCTCTCATTGTTTTCTGTTATCAAAAGATCATCTACATATACCACAAGATATACAACTGTTTTTCCAACTTTCTTAACAAACAAAGTTGCATCATCAAGATCAAAATGTTTGAAGTCAAGTTTCAGAAGATGCTCGGTTAACTTCTCATACCAGGCTTGTGGTGCTTGCTTGAGGCCATACAAGGATTTTATAAGCTTGCAAACTTTGTGTTCTTGACCCTTTACAACAAATCCTTCTGGCTGGGACATATAAACTTTCTCCTTTAGATCTCCATTCAAAAAGGTTGCTTTTACATCCATCTGATGAACTTTCCATCCATTCTGAGCTGCTAGGGCAAAGAGAGTCCGGATGGTGGTCAATTTTGCTGTGGGAGAAAAATTTTCTTCATAATCGATTCCTTCTTTTTGTGCAAAAAATTTTGCCACAAGCCTGGCCTTGTGCTTGTCAAGTGAGCCATCTGCTTTATACTTGTTCTTGTAGACCCACTTACAACCAATTGGTTTCGTTCCCAAAGGCGGATCAACCAGCTTCCAAGTGCCATTCTTTATCAAGGCATCATACTCCTTTTGCATCGCTTCTTTCCATTCATCATGAGAAGCGGCTTCTTTGAAGGAAGTTGGTTCATGATCTGTAGACAAACTCAATTCACAGTTATAAGAAATATCCATATCAACAGGAGAATCAGAATTATCTACATCACCTTCGATTTGTTGAGTGAAACTTCTTGTTCCTGTTTTTCCAACCTCATCAGGATGAACATTCTCCAGTGTCTTTGTCAGCCATTTGGGAGGACCTTTCTGAGATGGCCCATGATGGTCATTTTACTGAGTTGGGATTGATTCAAGATTCAATCTCCCAATTCTATCAATCACATCATCCAATGTGTCATCCGTGGTTGTTTCTTCATGTGGGGGAGAGAGTGCTTCAGGACATGATTCCACAGTTTGATTCAATATCGGAATCCCCCCTTCAAGATGTGGAATCACATTATCAAATTCTTGGAAGGACTTTGCATGTGTGAATCTATCCAGGCGATCAAGTTGCCGCTCAACAACCTTGTCACTCTTGGAAGATTCAAGAAATATGACATCTCTTGCTATTACAAACTTCTTATTTTTTTCATCATAGAGACGATATCCTTTGGAGGTATTGGAGTACCCCAAGAAGATACATTTTCTACTTCTAGCACCAAGTTTGTTCCTTTGACCCTTGGGTATCAAGGCATAACAGGTGGACCCAAAGACCCTGAAATGCTTTATCGAAGGAATGTGGCCATGCCACATTTCAAAAGGAGTTTTGTTTCTAATTACACTTGAAGGACACCTATTCTTTATGTAAACAACACATAGAACTGCATCAGCCCAAAACATCAATTTCACATTCTTGAAAAATAACATGGAGCGAACCATATTTAAGATAGTTCTGTTCACTCTTTCAGCTACACCGTTCTGTTGGGGATTATATGGCACAGTTGTTTGATGTTTGATTCCATGTTAACGAAGATAATTTTCAAATTCGTTTGAAGTGTATTCTTTTCCATTATCAGTACGTAGAGAGCCAATATGTGTTTGTGCATCATTTTCAATCCATGCATGAAAATTCTTGAAAGTTTGAAAAGCATCAGACTTGTTCTTCAATACGTAAATCCAACACATTCTGGTGTAGTCATCAATAAATTTCATCATGTATTTGTTTCCATTTGTAGAAGCAATAGGCATAGGGCCACATAAATATGAATGAACAAGCTCAAGTTTTCTATGTGCTCTGGAGTGTGAATCATGAAATGGTTGTTTTCTATGCTTTCCTAGAATACAAGCATCACATTCCTTAGGTTTTATAGGAATTGTAGGCAGTCCATTAACACCATTTTTCTTCAACAAACGAAGGCTTTCATAGTTTAAGTGTCCAAATCTAGCATGCCATAAAAGACTTGATTGGAATGTACCTTCATCATGATGTGAACTGAATGAAAATTTTTGAGCATGAGCAAATGAACCTTTCAACTTCAAGAGTCTCCCTTCTTCTATTCCCTCCATGACAAGTGAGTGATCTGATGCTTTTCTGACCTCTACCTTGCCATCAAACAAGTGAATGGAGTGTCCTTGCTGGCGGATTTGGACCAAGGACAGCAAGTTTCTCCTCAACTCAGGGAGGTATAGAACCTCATGTAGGATATGATCTGGAAGACCAGGCAGTTTAAGCCTGACTGTGCCAAGCCCTGATGGCTTGAGTTTGGATTTATCTGCGAAATATACTGCTCCATCAACTTTGTCAGTGAATTCTTCAAAAAAATCTTTTCTAAATGTCATGTGACATGTTGCTCATGAATCTAGCAACCAATCATCTCTCCATGAAGTAAATGAAACATCAAATAGGTTTTCAGTTACTCCATTGTTACAATGTGCTAGAACAGAATGAGCTGATTCAGGTGCTTTACCTTTGTCTTTGTCATTAGTTTTACCTTTGTCTTGATTTCTTTGCTGCTGAATTTTATGCCAAGGTGTGTCAGATTGTCTGCCCCCCTTTTCTCTGAAGTTTCTTCTTCCTCTTCTTCTTCTACCATCTCTTTCTCTGGATGAATCTGAAGCATGAATTTTTTCTCTATGTGCCAAGTATGCAGCCTCTTCAGAAGATAAAGGGACTGTCATCTTCTTTTGAAGGAGGAAAAAAAAACTTTGCTGGAAAATTTATCTTGAAGGAGAGGAAAAAAAAAATCTTTGCTGGAAAATATACTCAATTTAAAAGGACAGAAACACTGCTAAAAATACGAAGACTGAATTCTGCACCCAAAAAAAAATGTATTTTTTTTGTTTGAAGAAAGAAAATATATATGTATTGAAAATGTGGAGGCGATATTATGAATATGAATGGGGTGGTATTATGAATGTATGAATGGTGTGTTAACTATATTAGAAAGTGGTATTGTAAATAGAATGAGGGGAAGTGGTATGAGGAGTGGTATTGTTAAATATGAAAGGGAGCGTGAATATATATGACAAAGTGGTATTATGAATGAATTTTATTAAGAAATGGGAGAGGGCAATGTATACAAATGGGAGGAGGGGAGCGGTATGTAATACCACAACATTGTATTATATATGAAAGGGCGATATTATGTATTAATGGGAGACACCATATTGAATAGGCAGTGGCTTGTTAAATATGAAAGGCGGTATAGTTAAATGGGACAGAGGACAGACAACGTATGAGCAATCAACGAAGGGTGGTGAGCAATCAATGGAGGGTGGTATTATATATGCAGGAGGGGGAGGCGTGAGTGAATAGCTTGAGGGGAGGGCTCACGTTAACGCAGCGTAGTCAGGTATAGCAGCGATTTGGTGTAGTTGAGGGCGCTGCTACGCAGAGAGGTGAGTGAGGAGCGTATAACAGTTGGGCCGTGGGCGGTATAACGTTGTCGACAGTGTATACCAGATGCAGTTAATGTGAGAGCATATTTTATATGTGGGAGGAGGCCGACAGGCCACGGAGAGAGCCGAACCAGGCCATGGGAAATAAACACAGTGACAGGATAATGTGCTTTGGAGAGCGCGCATCTCGTGGATTTGAGAGGAGGGGTATTAAATATGTATAACAGTGTATGGTATTAAAGCAGACAGCGTGTAATCCTTCATGAACAGAGCTGTATAAACTAGGGGGCGGTGTAATATATATGCAGCGGGGCTGGTGTTAAATAAATATAACAGTGGGGAGGTGTTTGTAGCAAGTTCTGCGTTGGGAGAGATTGCAGAGAGGGGTGCAGGTTGTGTGAGGATTATGCGCAGAGAGAAGGGCGTAATGTTATGAGGGGAAGAAATGGGAGTGAGGGGGGTATGCAGAGGCGTGGAGAAATGGAGTGGGAGTGTTAGCGTAGGTCGATGAGGGAGAAGGAGTGTAGCGTTGAGTGTGAGCAGTATATGAGAGTTATGGAGAGAGGGAGGCCGAGAGGTCGTTACAAAATTTAGGAATGGGATCTTTGCAGGACTGCAGAGGGGGCTGCAATTTGCAGTGTTTCAGGAACTGCAGGATTGCAGAATCTTCAGGAGCTGCAGGAGCTGCAAATGTCAGAGCTATTTAGAGATTAAAAAAATGCAAAATAACAGTATAGCAATAAGTAGGAGCAGCAAAAAACTATTATTAAAAACTGACTGAGCAAAGGATAGGTAGTTACACCACAGGCAAAAATGCCAATAGTGGGATTGGCTTTGATACCATGTCAAACTAGGAGGTAACTCCTCAAATCAGAATGTGTATTAGCTCAAGAATGTAAATGCATTTATACATGGAGGTGAGGCTATTGGGATACATCTCCCAATGATTCTTGGCCTTCATTATTTCCTAATAGTAAAATAATATACAATTTTACATATGCACACCCAACCCATAGGATTAGGTGTCAACAAGATTTACAATTCCTTTTGTCCAACAAAGATATGAGATATTAGGAATTATGCTTCTGTGATCCATTAGATGTTTATAAGAAATTTTCGGTGAAAATCACATAAAAGAAATTTTTGTCGACGCGTTTCGAACCAGCAAGTGTGGTTCATCATCAGGAAAAGATGAGAAATATGATCAAGAAACCTAATTAAATAGACAAGGAAAGTTCCATCTAGTTGTTGTAACATAACGGATAGTTTGACTAAAATAATAAATTAAATTAAATTTCATCAAATTAAATTAAATTTTACTATATTTAATTTAAAAAAAAAATTCATATTGAGGTTATAATTTAAATCTCATTTAATATTAAAGATTTTTTAATAGATATAATGTTGAAAAGAAATTTTCTTATAAATACATTTATATATTTTTTTTATTACTATGAAGAGAAGAAAAAATATAAAATATAAAATAAAAATAAATAAAAATATAAAATATAAAAATAAATAAATAAATAAAAAATAAAAATAAAAATAAAATTAATAATTAAATAAAAATAAAAACAAATAATTAAATAAAAAATAATAAAAATACAAATTAAAAATAAAAGAAAAATTAAAAATAAAAAAAATTATTATTATTATTATTATTATTTTAAACAATAAATAAAATAAATAAATAAATAAATACAATAATACCATTTATATCTTTGGTATTATTGTATTTATTTTATTTATTGTTTAAAAAAAAAATTAAAAAAAAAATTAAAATTTTTTTATTTTTCTTTTATTTTTAATTTGTATTTTTATTAATTTTTATTTAATTATTTGTTTTTATTTTTATTTAATTATTTATTTTATTTTATTTTCTTCTCTTCATAGTAATAAATATATATATATATATATATAAATGTATTTATAAGAAAATTTATTTTCAACATTATATCTATTAAAAAATCTTTAATATTAAATGAGATTTAAATTATAACCTCAATATGAAAAAAAAAAAAATTAATTAAATATAGTAAAATTTAATTTAATTTGATGAAATTTAATTTAATTTATTATTTTAGTCAAACTAGTCGTTATGTTACAACATCTAGATGGAGCTTTCCTTGTCTATTTAATTAGGTTTCTTGATCAGATTTCTCATCTTGTCCTGATGATGAACCACACTTGCTGGTTCGAAACGCGTCAACAAAAATTTCTTTTATGTGATTTTCACCAAAAAATTCTTATAAACATATGAGATATTGTTGCGTTATGGCAGTCAACTGGATGCTTCAGCTAGCAAAGTCTTTCTCAGTCAACCAATCCTTCATGTGTCACACCAATAGCCCTCAAAAACAGCTCAATAGAAGTCAACATTGTTCAACCCAAAGTCAATGCAGGCAACAACACAAAAGTCAACGCTAGGGCTTCAATCAAAGACCTCATATTTCCTAGATTTTAGTGCCCAACAATACGACCTCCTAAAATAAAAAATTTGGCAGAAGATTGAGGTCAAATGAAAAAGGGTTGACCATTTTCAACGCTGCAGCAACATGCCCTAAACAGATCCACAGAAAATAGCATTTTATCTCCACACGTGTGAGGGGAAAAATCCCTCCAAAGGCTATGAAACCAATCAGATCACAATGAGAGAATGTGTGATGAGATGATGAGCAAATGATCTCCAAGTCTCTCCTATTTATATCCATCCGTGAGGGTGTGTGACACATCTATTAGGCATGTGAGCGTACATTACAAATCTGGACTACCTTGCACATGTGGAAAATAAATTCAAAATAATTGTTCTTCTCATCTAAACAAGATGATCTTTAGATCAATCTTGCACCTCTCCAAAAGAGGAATCCTGCAAAAATATGACCATTGTCATATGAGCAGTGCAACATGGAGTTTGGACCTAGTTGCCCAAAATTAAAAATCTAGCCCTCTTTTATTTATAGATTTGTTTTAAGGGATTTTCTCCTTAATTGATTTAGGTTCACTCAAAACCCCAACTTTGGGATTCTTTGCCAAGCTGGCCCAAAGCTTGCCCTCCATTTCCCAAACATTGGATATTTTAGGGTTTCCCCTTTATTAAAGACTATAGCTTACAGAGATCAATAGGCCACTTCATCTTCTGGAACTAATTTCCTAGAGACATTAAAATTGTGCCAAAATCCCTCACTCCCAACGTATGATTGATGCAGTCACTATTGAAAATCTAGGTTGAAAGAACCTACATGTGGGAACCTTAGGATAGATTTGTTGTTAGAAAATGTTGATGATATATACTTGATAATTTTTCTTCATCATGGGCAGAAACAAAGTGCACCATCATGATTGATGGATGGATAGATCAAACGAACAGAACCTTGATACATTTCCCCATGTCTATTCCAAAGGCAATAATGTTTCTCAAATTAGTAGATGCCTCAAACAAAGTTAATAGTGCCAAACTAATTTGTGAAATGATGAAAGTTGTTTAGGAAGTAGGACAATAAAATGTTGTACAAATTTTCAACAACAATGCAACTAATTATATGGTTGTTGCTAGAATTTTTGAGCTTAGGAATCCCTCCATATTTTGGAACTCTTGTGCTACACATTGCATAAATTTAATGCTTGAGGCATTGCAATAATTCACTGGATACAAAAAGTTATGTATAAGGCAAAATCCTTCACCAAATAAATTTACAATCACACAAATGACCTCAACACCACAACAATATTCAATGAAGGCAAGGAACTTGTTTGTCCTACAGTGACCAAAATTCCAACAAAATTCATCTCTTTGCAATTCATGGTTGACCAAAGGGTAAATCTCAAAAATATATGTTTGGGACCTGAGTAGATGGCATCAAGAGATATAGAAAAACACATCAATGCATTTTAATTGTTTCTCTTGTGTTTAGTGATGGTTTCTAGGAAGATGCTGAAGATATTATTGTTGTGACAGGGTCACTTGCCAAAGTGCTCAGGTACTTAAGTCTTAAACTTTTTCAATGTTCACCTTCAATGTCAAACTTCATTTCAATTTCAAATTTATTTATACCAAAATTTGAATGTTTGACAACGACTTCAATCTTTCATGATGGTTGATGTTGAAAAACCCACTAAGGGTTACATTTATAAGGCGGTGGATCTCACCTAGGAGGCCATCAAAAGAAGACATAATGACGAGGTGGCCAAGAGTATGCCAATTACATGCCCCTCTTACATGCTTCTGAATAGATTTTAACCTTGCCACTTTGCTAGATCTTTGGTGTGTAATATTCCCAATTAGCAATAGCTAATTGGGAATATTAATTTTGACTATATTACTTTAATAAAGTTAAGTTGTAAAAAAAGTGGGTAAAGGTGGACACTCACTCACACTTAGGATAAAAAGTATTTCCTAAAGTCACTTGGGAGGCATGAATAATTGGCAACGTGGGGCCTAGTGGTCATGTGGCAGCGTGGGAAAAGGGACAGTGTGGGCAGCGTGGGACCAAGCCAGCACAGAGAGAGATGGACATCATGGCTCAAGGAGACAGTGCAGTTGATGGTGGGGCCTAGGTGAGAGCAAGGCTCTCCAAGAATAAAAAAGGAGAGGGTCTCCTCATTTTGATTCATTCTTATTATGCATCTATGTTATTTGTCTTTTGACATTGAGCATGCTTATTGTTTATAAAAGTCTGCACATATTGTTCAGTACATTGGGTGTCTCTGTGTGGAGATCCCAACCTCAGCCCCAGGGGACTTAGAGTGTCTGCTTGGGTGAGGATTTTCACTATAGTTTTTTCAGAGGGAGTTGCAGCAACCACAGTTGGGAGAAATCACTGGAAGATACAGCATAGTCAGTGAGAGGGAGGACACAGTCTCGGAAGGAGGAGGTTCCAGATTGAGGGTTTATCAGGGGATTCAACCCGGGAGACTTGGAAAGGGGTCAACCTTTCCCTATTCTAGCATTTTGGTAGAGTCAGGGGCCATTATTCAGAGCAGATCATTCAGGGCCAGCGTAACTCATTGGAGGATAGCTTAGTGCCTCAAGGGATCCATTTTCGGAGGTCAACCATTTCTGGAAAGCTCTCTGGGCTTTTCTAGATTTTGGGTGTAGAGGCTATTCCCAGAGTTTCAGAATTTTCCGAGGTGGGGAGCAGCCCCAAATAGTCCTTTCATTCCAGCAGTAGAAACAACATAACAACAGTACCAGTAGCACTGGAGATTATGCAGTCATTGGAGCAGCCATTCCGGGTTATATTCTGAGAGTATTCTTATGCTTGCCTAGTGCAAGCCAAGGTGCATCATTCTTATCACCTTTGTACCCATTTCATCTTTCAGTATTTAATAAACTGGCTCAGTTCTCTATATTATTAGTATTGCATATGATGTCTCTCTAGTTGTTGTATGTATTTGTTTATGTGCTTTATATTGTTGTTTATTTCTACCTAGAATATTAAAGTGGTATCAGAGTCGAGGTCTCGAGGTCGAGACTCACGGAGCATGGTGGGCTGTAATGTCTCGTGTGTGGGTAGGGCCCAAAGCCACGTGTCTGGGTCTGTGTAATGAGGGGTGCTACGCATGGGCCCCTGCCCTCAGACGCTCCGGTGGGCCTTAAGACCCCACCCTTAACAACCTGGGATGCCACCCTCACTAATAGTCCGAGCTTTTGGTGTAGTAGTTAGGCCTTTCTAGTATGAGAGTCGAGGTCTCGAGGTCGAGACTCGTGGAGCGTGGTGGGTTGTAATTTCCCATGTGCTGGTAGGGCCTGCAACCACGTGTCTAAGGTCTACGTAATGAGGGGTACTGCGCAAGGGTCCCTGCCCTCAGATGCTCCAGTGGGGTTAGGCCTACCCTTAACACCCTGGGTTGATTTCCTCACTAACATATCGATATTTTGGTGTAGTAGTTGGGCCTTAGTGGTATCAGAGCTGAGGTCTCGAGGTCGAGACTCGTGGAGCGTGGTGGGTTGTAATGTCCCATGTGTGGGTAGGGCCTGCAGCCACATGTCCGGTTCTGTGTAATGAGGGGTTCTGCGCAAGGGCCCCCGCCCTCAGATGCTCCGGTGGGCCTTAAGACCCCACCCTTAACACCCTGGGATGCCACTGTCACTAATAGTCCAAAATTTTGGTGTAGTGGTTGGGCCTTTGTGGTATCAGAGCTCATAGACTTGGCTCAGCCTCTAGAGTAGATGGTCTATGATACCTTCAAGTAAACCATACACCTATTACCAAGGGAGGAAGTACAAATATCAAGAACGAAGGTTAGAGCTCACCTTTGGGGAAGATGACAACATTCCAGTATTGGACATAGAGGAGAAGGAACCAATGGCGGAGGAAAAAGATGCTAGGAAGGAGTTCGGGGAACTTCTCCTCAAATCAGTGCAGGATCTTTCGAGACGGATAGAGGAAATGAGGCAGAGATTCATGACAGAATCTAGACAGCATGAGACCCCAAGGGGTTTCCATATCGGTGAGGGCTCAGGCACATCCCATCATTTGCAGGAGCACATCAAAGCACAATAGATGGCATCACACACACCCCCATGTTCCACGATGCCTACATTCCTTGCTGCAGACACTGGGGCGGGAGCAGGAGCCGACCCATATGGGAGATTACTTTGTTGAGTATCAGTCCTATGGTCAGGAGTTCAGAGATGCCCTCACATTCCATGACTTCGTTCAACTGAAGCAGGACAACAGACCCCACAACCATCACAGAGGGAACATGCATTCACATGATGGGGACATGCAACGTACTATAGGTAGATTCTATCTACCAATATTTGACGGATCATCCAAGTGTTCAGCAAAGGCTTGGGTGGAGAAGTTGGACATATATTTCCAACTTAACCAGATGGTAGACAAAGGCCATCAAGGTAGCAGCGCTGCACTTGGAGGGTGAGGCCGATGACTAGTGGTTTCACGGGATGGCTACGCTGGGACACTCGAGAGTGATCTCATATGAAAATTTTACATGGCGGGTGATAGAGCGGTTTGATCAGAGGGATCCAGAGGAGCACTTTGTTGAGATGACCAAGATCAAGCAGACGAGAAGTCCGGATACTTACATTTTAGAGTTCTTGAGACTGTCCGTGATGTTGCTGATTTATCCGCAGCCAGGATGATCTATATGTTCATAGACGGATTGGCAGAGCCTCTCCGAGGGTTAGCTAGGTCGACGAACCTAGCTACAGTCCATGACGCAATGGGGAGGACGAGGGATTTGCAGGATGCATTACCCCGGACTAGAGCTCCTTTTCCCCAGAGACCGACATTTCAGCTTAAGGGGAAGGACATGAGGGTTCCACCCCCAAAGGGGAACAAGAACAGAGGGCCTCTGGATGATGATACTAGGAGAGATCTGAGGCAGAAGAGGCTATGTTTCACATGTCAGGAGCCTTGGGCACCTAGACACCATTGTGCCATAGGGAAGGCACACTACATTGAGGTCTTCTCTGATAGTAGCGAGGAAGAGGAGGAGTATGAGGATATAGAGGCGGGAGGCAGCAGCATAGCGCAGAGAGGGAATCATCTGCCACCTCCACCACCAGGAGCAGGAGGTGCAGCTTTTGCACCTACTAGGGGAGCCCTTGAATCTTTGTGGGGAGTTCCAAAATACTTGACACTATGTGTCCGAGGTACAGTGTGAGGACAACTTGTCTCAGTATTAGTGGACAGTGGGGCCACCCACAATTTCATTGATGCCCAGCTAGTAGAGTGGAGGGGCATACCGACAGAGAGATTTGATGGATTCTCACTACTGGTTCCAAGTGACCGGACCATGTAGTGTGCCAGGTATGTGCCAGCCTTGGCAGTGACTATGGGGACATACACCCTGACAGATCACTTCTTCATGGTGGACATCCCGGACACCAACGTGATACTGGGGGTATAGTGGTTGATCATGCTAGGGAAGGTCACCACTGACTGGGAGACCTTGGATATGGAGTGGATGGATAAGAAGACTGGGAGGCATGAGAAGATTTGGGGTATGCACACCTACCCACCACAGGAAGTTTCAGCACACCAGATGGAGGTAGATTTTCGGAAGGGGGACATAGAGTGGGTAGTGGAGTTGCTTGTTTCAAAGGCAGGGTCTATAGGGCAGGGCATACACCTAGATGTATAGTCCATTCTAGACAGGTATGCCATGGTTTTTGGAGAGATACCACCAAGGTAGCCACTAGATCGACGGTTTGAGCACACGATTGAGCTGGAGCAGGGCATCCAAGCTGTCATCACTACACTCTATAGGCATCCCAAAGCATATCAGGATGAAATCGATAGGGCCATCCATAAGCTCTTATCTCTTGGACACATCTGTCCTAGCACTAGCCCCTTTGCTTCTTCAGTAGTATTGGTGAAGAAGAAGGATGGCACATTGAGGATGTGCATTGACTCCAGGGCCCTGAACAAGAAGACCATGAAGAACCAGTACCCCATTCCACAGATTGATGAGTTGATGGATGAGCTGAGGGGGTCCAATTTCTTCTCAAATATTGATTTGAGATCCGGGTACCATCAGATTCGCGTGAGGGAACCAAACATTCCCAAGACCGATTTCAGGTGTCATTACGACCATTTCGAGTTTTTGGTGATGCCCTTCTAGCTAACCAATTCCCCAGCCACTTTTTAGTCATGCATGAATCACATCTTCCGCAGACACTTGAGGAAGTGTGTGTTAGTGTTTTTTGATGACATCTTGATTTATAGCAGGACATGGGAGGAGCGGCTCCAACATATAGAGGTTGTACTGCGCATCTTGGAAGGGCAGCAATTTTATGCTAAGCTCTCCAAATGCGAGTTTGGGTTGACATGGATGCTCTACTTGGGGCACATCATTGCGGTGAACGAAGTGAAGGTCCACGAGGAGAAGATCAGGGCCATCAGGTATTGGCCAGAGCTGAAGAATGTGACGGAGCTTCGGGGATTTGTGGGTATCTACACCTACTACCAGAATTTTGTCAAGGGATTTTCCAAACTTGCAGCACCCCTTATAGATCTCACCAAAAAGGGGGCATTCAGTTGGGCTGATACAACACAGAGGGCTTTCGACAGGCTCAAGGAGGTGATGAGCAACTGTCCGGTTTTGTCATTTCTAGATTTTACACAGCCTTTTGTCTGGAGTGTGATGCATCAGGGGAGGGGATAGGTGTAGTTTTGATGCAGGGAGGCCACCCCATAGATTTTGAGAGCCAGAAGCTGCTACCACATGAGAGGTTATATGCTATATACGATAAGGAGATGTTGGCCATCATGCATCCACTGGCCAAGTTTTGACATTACCTGGTGGAGAACAGGTTCATAGTGAGGATGGACCACAACAACCTCTGATTCTTCCTAGAGCAGAAACAGTTGTAGGAGAGGTAGCAGAAGTGGGTCAGCAAGATCCAGGCATATGATTTTGACATCGATTATGTCAAGGGGAAGAACAACGTGGTGGATGATGCACTTTCCTGTAGATTAGTAACGTTGTCCTTGATGAGTTTGGATACAGATTGGAGGGCTCAACTTCTGGTGGTGTACTCCAAGGACCATTTTTCCTGTGAGATTTTGGATGGACAGGTGACAGATGAAAGGTACAGGGTGATGGATGAGGTGATCTACTACAGGGACAGGATCTTCTTGACTGAGAGCTCCCAGCTCAAGAAGAAGATATTGCACGCCTCACATGACTCGCCATTATCAGGCCACTAGGGGTTCACCAAGACCTATAGGGCCATCAGAGATAGGTTCTCTTGGAAGAGCCTCAAGGAGGACGTACTCTAACATGTCAGGGGGTGCGATGCTTGTCAGCATAATAAGGGGGAGATGAACCATCCGACAGGGTTATTGCAGCCTCTTCCCATACCTGAGGGGAAATGCCGGGAGAGTATTTTGATGGATTTCATTACAGGGTTTCCCACTGTACAGGGAAAGGATTACATATTTGTAGTCATTGATCAGCTGACCAAATATGCTCACTTCTTCGCCATATCAGCATGATACACTACAGCACAGGTGGCGGAGTTATTCTTCAGGGATGTTTTCAGATTGCATGGTCTTCCAAAAACCATTGTTAGTGACAAGCATAGCCGCTTCATGGGTAGATTTTGGCAAGATTTTTTCCATTTGGTGGGCACGGAGTTGACACCGAGTACTAGTTACCAACCCCAGATAGATGGGCAGACAGAGATAGTGAAAAAGTGGCTAGAGGGCTACTTGCGTAACTATGTCAGCAAGCAGAGGAAGGCATGGTTGTGATGGTTGCACTTGGGGGAGTAC
This sequence comes from Pinus albicaulis, assembly GCA_034641835.2. Classification (NCBI taxonomy): domain Eukaryota; kingdom Viridiplantae; phylum Streptophyta; class Pinopsida; order Pinales; family Pinaceae; genus Pinus; species Pinus albicaulis. The sequence continues at coordinate 574,285,199 of CM076577.1, forward strand.
TGCTACAACACCACTCATCATATGTCCATTGATATGTCTCCATTCTATGCATTATATGGGTATCATGTTTTATCTTTTGCTGACGTGATGTTTGGTGCTAGCAAGGCCCCTAAAGCCAAGGATTGGATCCAAGAGAGTCAGGATATACTCCGAGCTCTCAAGGATAACATGGCTACAACAAAAAACCAACAAAATTTGTATGTTGATAGGGGACGTGTTGAGAGGCAATTCGAGGTAGGGGACTTGGTCTACCTATGTTTGCAGCCATATCGGTAGTCCATGGTGAAGCAGAAGGGGGCTAAAAATATCAAGCCCCGCTTTTATGGACCTTACAGGGTGACACGCAGAGTTGGAGAGGTTGCATATGAGTTGGAGCTACCCATTGGTAGCAGGATTCATAACATTTTTCATGTGTCATGCCTGAAGAAGGCACTAGGACAAAACGTGACTGCAATAGAGGAGCTCCTGGCCACCGATGATGATAGGCATCTGGTGTCATAGTCGGAGACCATTATTGACACTAGGGAGAAGAAACTGCGGAGTAGGACAGTCAGAGAATACCTGGTGAGATGGAGGAACCTACCTAATGAGGATGCCATTTCAGAGAGTGAGAAGTTTCTACAGCATCCATCATTGCAGTTTCTTGAGGACAAGCAACATTTTGCTGGGTAGGACTGTAATATTCCCAATTAGAAATAGCTAATTGGAAATATTATTTTTGACTATTTTACTTTAATAAAGTTAAGTTGTAAAAAAAAGTGGGTAAAGATGGACACTTACACTTAGGATAAAAATTATTTCCTAAATTCACTTGGGAAGCATGACTAATTGGCAATGTGGGGCCTAGTGATCAAGTGGCATCGTGGGAAAAGGGACAGTGTGGGCACTGTGGGACCAAGCCAGCACAGAGAGAGATGGAAAGCGTGGCTCAAGGAGACAACACAGTTGATGGTGGGGCCTAGGTGAGAGCAAGGCTCTCCAAGCATAAAAAGGGAGAGGGTCTCCTCATTTTGATTCATTCTGATTATGCATCTATGTTCTTTGTCTTTTGACATTGAGCACGCTTGTTGTTTAGCAAAGTCTGCATGTACTGTTCAGTACATCTGGTGTCTCCGTGCGGAGATCCCAACCTCAGCCCCGGGGGACTTAGAGTGCCTGCTCGGGTGAGGAATTTCACCATCGTTTTGTCAGAGGGAGTTGCAGCAACCACTGTTGGGAGCAGTCATTGGAAGAGACAGCGCAGTCAGTGAGAGGGAGGACGCAGTCTTGGAAGGAGGAGGTTTCAGATTGAGGTTTTATCAGGGGATTCATCCTGGGAGACTTGGAAAGGGGTCAGCCCTTCCTTATTCCAACATTTTGGTATAGTTGGGGGTCATTATTTAGAGCAGATCATTTAGGACCAACGTAACTCATTGGAGGATAGCGTAGTGCCTCAAGGGAGCCATTTTCAGAGGTCAGCCATTTCCGGAAAGCTCTCTGGGCTTTTCTAAGTATTGGGTGTAGAGGCTATTCCCAGAGTTTCAGAATTTTTTGAGGTGGGGAGAAGCCCCAAATAGTCCTTTCATTCCAGCAGAAAAAACAAGGCAGCAATACCAGTAGCACTGGAGATTACGCAGTCATTGGAGGAGCAGCCATTCAGGGTTATATTCAGAGAGTATTCTTATGCTTGCCTAGTGCAAGCCAAGGTGCCATCATTCTGATCACCTTTGTACCCATTTCATCTTTCAGCATTTAATAAAATGGTGCAACATTCTCTATATTATTTTTATTACATATGATGTCTCTCTAGTTGTTGTATGTCTTTGTTTATGTGCTTTATACTGTTGTTTATTTCTACCTGGAATATTACATGGTGGAAATTTTTTGGCAATGATGTGCCAGATCTTAAAAGATTTTCCATTCAAATCTCAAGCCATACCTACAGTGCTTCAGGTTGTCGGTGCGATTGGATCGTGTTTGAGAAAATGCATCCCAATAAACACAACCAATTAAGTTATTAACACAAAAGCACTTAAATAACACTATATCGGTCCACTACACCCTTTGAATTTTCAATAGGAAATCCAAGGTGAGACATTAAGAAACACAAGACTCACCTCAGTTTATCTAAAGCTTAAACATTTGAATTGGAAGAACTGATTTAAATTTTAGTTCACATTTTAATGTCTCATGATAATGGCAGGTTTGGATCATTGGGCTATTGACCTAAACTTGGAATAGTTTAATCCTACATCAGATTGGCTTCGATCAAAAGAAGCCCTCTTTTACACCTTAAGGACTTCACGAATCTTGAGGGTCAAAGAGTTGAGGACATGGGAGAAACCTGCATCTTATATCTTTTACTATATAGTATTCGTCGTTAACTCTTCACTTAACCTTTATAAGTAGATGCTTTCAGTTCTTATTTTGGACCCATATTATATGAGATACCTATTAATCTATGAAATTTTGGACATTCATTGATAATGTGCATTGTATGGACATGGATTTATTGAATATCAATGAAAAATACATATTTTTTATTTAAAATGTGTATATATTTAATTTTTTTACTTGCCAAGTTTTTCATGATTTATTCCCAACCCAATTCAAATGCATTACTCTTTTGCCCCACAAATTCTTTGTCGATTCTAGGTCTTGATAATTTTGATATGGAAGGGACTGGTGCAAATATTTCTAGTTATAGACAACTGGCTAGCATGGAAGATTGGTAATGAGGAATAGAAGAGACTGGAGTCTAATCCATGGGTTTGATGTGAGAACACCTATACTCTCTCAAACAAAATATCAACTCTTTTACATGAAAGGAATTATTTAGGGTGTCCAAAGTGTCGGTCTTGTGACTACAGATATCTAGCAACAATGATGGATGGTAGGACTTTAAGGGAACAATGTAGATTAGTTGAAGCCTTGATTAGAAGTAATGTAAGAATTAGAAAGGAAGCAGATGAAATAGTATGATGTAAAAGTCCTTCAATGGATAAATATACTGCCAAATTATGGTACAAAGCAATGTTTTCCAATGAGGCTCAATAGTCAAAATGATAAGTCTCGATGGTGGAAACCACTATTGAAAAAATAATTTCCATGTGGGTGGCCATAAGGAATAAAAAATGACTTGTGAAATACTCCAAAATAAGAGCAGAAAGGGACCTAAGAGGTGTGTTTTATGGTACTGGGAACAGAATAAATGAAAGGATGGTTCCTTACTATCAACAAATATCACTTCCTTATCCACAACATAAGATAGTCTTCAATGTTATATGATAAATGATTGCATATGACCTATTATACATAGTTTTTTGTCAAAAAATTGTAGAATGAAGACCATATACATCTACTTGATAAGGATTGATAGAATAGATATATTATACAGGATGGATAGACCAATATTGTCCCCCATTTTCAAAATATTAAAAAGGATGTATGCTCTTTTCTCCATGATTCTTACAGTCGTATACAGAGAAATGAACGCTACAGAAGATACTCTAGTAGATTCTTATAGTCGTATACAAGGAACTAAACACTACAAAAGATAGTCTAGCAAAAAAAGGTCTATTGCAAAACTTGAGAAACAATTGTCATAATAGGCAGTCTGTCTTGAAAGAGCTAAAATTGCATTCCACAGTAAAAAAAACTAAACATTGTCAGAAGAAAAAATTACGAAGGGGATTGAAAAATAAGGAAATGCCAGAATATATGCAAATAGTTAGGTTTCAGAGGATAAAGTACAGAACCTTGGCATCCATGCAGTTAGCACTCTGAGAATAATATTTGCTAGGATTAACAAGGACATATCCTTTGAACATACCCATGGAAATATAATTCATATGCACAGCTAGAGCTTGTGGAGAACCATGACCCCTCCTGAAAATTTGTGATGCAAGTTACTATGAAATATACCTCATGGAATCAATTTGTAAATGACCTATTGCTGGAGGTCCTTGTCGGATACCCTCAAGTTTCATCAGTTGTGCTGCAGCTCCCTCTTCCCAGTGCAATCAAGAATATGCATCTCTCTTTTCAAGTTATTTTGTCAAGTCCAATGGCTTAAAAGAGTCTTGGACGTTTTTTCCACTTTTCCTTCCAGGTCGTCCATGTTCCATTTTCCCCTTTTTCATCTTCAACTTCATCAACGGTCCTTCATCGAGGTTACGATTGAGCCCCAACAAATCGCTCACATCATCGTCGCTACTCTGTTGTTCAATGAAAGAATCCAAGTCAAAGTCATTCGAGGCTCGAGCCATGGCACATCAAGAATTTTGCATACAAACTCTGAGCTTCGTCATCATTTAGAAGCTCATTTATTTACTGAATTTCTTGAAATTTAGAAGAATTTCTAATTTGAAAACAAATTTGGTGCCAAGATTTGAACCCTTCGCCTTTGCCACCGACCATGTTCTTCTACCGTTTATCCTCTTAATCATACGCAAGCGCACACATAGGTTGCGATTTAGATTGCTTATGTTTTTATTTTTTTAGTCACGTAAAAATTTTTGGAGCCAGTTCTCGAAAACCTTATGGGCTGTGCCAATGTTGCTGCACACGAGAATAGATTTCATTTCACATTGATGTTCCATTTCTCAATGTATTCTACTATGAGTGTGAATGATGAGGGAAAACATAAATATTAGCATTTTCTAAGGTGTAAAGATACCCTCAAGGAAATAAATACTATATAAGTATGGAGTGAAGAATATTATATAAAAAATGGAGGAAGTGCAGTTAAGGTGTAAAGATATCTTAAAGGAAATAAATATTATGTAAAAATGGAGGGAAGAATGCAGCATGAAAAAATGGAGGGAAATGCGGCATGAAATAGACATTGAAAAAAAATCAATATTTTAAATATAATGTTTAAGAAAATTAATTTTAAAAAAATGAAATTAATAAAATAATGTCATAAATATATTTGATAAATATTTTTTTTTTTTTTTTTTTATATTTAAAACAACAATTTTATGCTAAATATATTTTTTATTTTAAATATAGTTTTTTTTCCTATAAATCACATCATTTATATACAATATATATTGGACATATGTGTCTTCATTTTCAATAGGTTGCACCAACTTCTATGTCACTAGTTGTGCTAGTTTAATTGTTGAGAAGTGCAAATCTTCCAAATTTGAAGCTAAGGAAAACTAAATTTCCAATATGTTTTAATTGTTGGCAACCCTGCAATTGACGCGGACTACTCAAAACATTAATATGTCCCAGTTGGTTGCCAGTTAATACACTAATATCTCCCACTTTTTTCATTGCGGAAATACATTTTTTTGCCATTCGACCAAGTTAAGGCCTGAGTTTGCAGTCACACTAGATTTGGTGTTTGGATCTATAAGCAGAGTTGCATCTGATGTAAAGCGACCACTGTTATCTATAACATCGTTGTAATACAAGTTGTCCAGGATCAGTGGCGTTTGAGGATCCATGACCACAATCATGTTGACGTTAATGGGGCTGCCTTGGGAATAACTCTGCTTCAGTATCTAATCATACATTGGATCAAGGGACATGTCTGTCGTATTCGTGCCATTGAATTTGTAGAGCCTGTTGACAAACGAAGTATAGTGAGAGACACCAATTGTGTGTGCTCCTACATTCGCCCAAACAACACAAACATGATTATAATCATGGTTTTTCTCAACCATTATTGTCATCTGCAAGAATTGACACATTGATGAGTTGCAGGTCTCAGAAAATACATGAAAATAAACCATATCATCCTAGGATAGAACTTTAGCTACAAATATTTGAGTTAGCTGGGTTACATTGAAGGTATGGGGTGGTATATTTCTCTGTATATTGGAAGCTAGTGTAATATTTCCATCCTTTCTTCCAACAGAGGGGGATGGGAGATGCCTGCAATCAATCATTAGAAATCATTGAGCGTTGTTGTTATCCCATGCTATACTTAACACAATGGTATTCTTATGTATAATTTTTAAGAAAAATACAAATGATGCACTATCTCTAGCTGCAAATGCGATTATATCTGCACATGACACCTTCTTTGGGCAAATCGTCTCTATTTGAAAATTTTCTTCATTAATAACATCAATTCCTATAAGACTCAAATTGTTAACCAAAGAGTCTTTCTCTGCTACGAACTTACTAGGAATAGAGTCGATGACAACATAACCCTCACATCCCCAAAAGTGCAAGCGCTCCACATCAATATTTCAAAAACCCATTGAATGTGCAGGCACAGGCTGCACAAAAATTATGTGTTTATTTTAAGGGAACACGCCACATATATTCCAGAATATCATGGACCGACGTTGACCACAAATGGTACTTCTTCGAGCTACAACGATGCCTTCAATTTCTCTAGACTAACATTCATGTGGGTTCTCTCGTGTCAATATGTTGTACCACGCTGTAATCCCAAGGGACACTGTTCAGATTCTGTCAAGGAAAAAAAATATGAACCGTGTCATGAAGATAACCTCATAGTAGAAAAGCCTTCGGCTTAATCATAAGTTGCATTAGCCACATTTTGTTGCATGTGGATGTGAATTCCAATGATAAAGAAGAGTTTCAATGTCGAGAAGTTGGAGTGTTTGTGATAAGATTCCATAGAAAAAGGGTTGAATATAAGAATAAGATGGAAAATCAACCTATTCCACATGTTATTGTTAGCCTCTCATATTTCTTTGTGTCTTTCTTCTTTCCCCATTTAAAGGGAAAACTGGGTTGGTTGTTAATGACGAGGGTGAGTAAAAATTTTGTAAATTAAAAAGAAATAAAGAAATTATTTTAATTTTAAAGAGGTTAGAGATAGTTTATTATGTTAATGTTAAAGAGATTAAAGATAGCTTATGGGAAAAATTGCTTTACTATCCTTATTCAACCATTTTCATGTGAAACCTCACAATAAATACTCCTAACTTCTCGACAAAACCCTTGTGGAATAAATTATCCCAAAGACTAGTTATCATAGTATCTGCATAACTATCTGTGTTGTCTTTGAAGGCCTTGCATTCTAAAATGAAATGTTTTTTTTATTTCCACTTTTCCAGAAGAGAAAAAAATACATAATTTTTCTTCCCACATTTTTTTTTCCTTTTCCAGTGCCCTGTTTGACAACAGAGAATTGTTTCACAACAGAGTTTATGAGAATAAGTCTATAACTGAGGAATAATAATTTTGGATCTCCAAGAAATATTGGCCCCTATGTATGCTTTTTGTTAATGATATGAGTGGGATTAAAATCTTCAATTCAATATTGTTTCTTTCTCCCTTGCTCTTTATCCCAAGTACGCTTGTGAAACTTATCCATAACAAAAAAAATTATGTGATGGTTCAATTATTTTATGTCATGGTACAGTTGTTGGAAGGAAATTAGGAGATGGTTAACCAATGATAGTTTAAATTTCATTAATAAATGTTTATTTGATTTAAATCATACAACGTAATTTTAACTATGATGAATTTAAGACCACCTAAATGAGATTGATCTTTAAACTTATTAAAATCAAAAGCAGTATATGATGATTGGCAATGCAACTCCCTTAGTGGGCCATGTCTTACTATGTGTATTGAATTTAAGACCACCTACATGTTAAAGATCATAGAAGAATTTAAATGGTATTGATCCTAAAAATTATTAGAATAATGGGATTGGTCCTAAAACTTATTAGAATCCAAAGGAGTAGAGGAGGATTAACAAGCCAATTTCCCTAGTGGGCCATGCCCTACTATGTATATTAATTTTCTTTTCAAATAATGGTAGGAATATGGTTATAGTTTTGTCACAATATGCTCAATAGATGTCACACAGAATTGAGTGTAAAATTTTACATGACAAGATTACACATGAGTGTCATTTCTCCCTACAAGCAATGTCATCTATGTGTGACCCATGAGGTGTATACTTGTTGGTTTGAGTGGGGTTTAGTCCCCACCAGGTCTTAGGTTCAAACCTCATGGGGAAGGGTTAAGGATGGAAACCACTTTTGGGGAAATTAAACTATCCCAAGGGGTGTCCATACTTAATTGTGCTTCGCACAATCATGGTGATAGCATCCCATTGTGGGTAGATCGTTCTTTCATCCAATAAACAGGTTGGCCCTGCCCTAGGCTCAACCTAGTTACAAAAACAAAACAAAAGAGCCTTCTATGTGTGTATAATTCAAGGCCACATAATGCACTGCATGCAACTTCCTCTCCTTATTGGACAATGTTTATTTTTGCTAAAATAATAACTAGAAATTACTCTAAATGGTGCAAATGAAAGCAATAAAAATACAAAGTGTAAAAGTTGAACACTCATAATGTATGCTCTAGAAAATGGAGAAGAAGATTAGTAATGTTCCACAATTTTATGGTCAAGACATAAGCCATCAATGTCACACAATTAAAACATGGAATTTTGCACTTTCCACGCATCATAGAAGAAAACGAGCTAAAAAAATATTATTTTTTCAAACCTCGAATGCCCAATTTCGAAAGGGGATTTGCAAGGAAAAATCAAGAGAGGGGATAGGGTGGCTAACCTAAAAACTTGCGCTATGTTTCATCCATCGAATGATCAATTTACAAATTACTCTTTCAATGGAAAAAACGGTATAGAAGTGCAAGTTGCTACTAGAAAAGTATAGTGGTCGCATGCCTTCCAACAAATTAAGAATCTCTAGAAAATTAGAAAAATAAGATCCTCATTCACAACATCATGGAGGTTTAGAAAAGAATATCGAATGGTGGAATACCGCTTTCTCTTGTCAATCCATGACCAAGGTGCAATTCCCATTAACACTCAATTCCTTATGTCACAAGATGGCAGCTCGACGATTTTTGAAAAGGGAAGAAGTTAGGAAACAACAAAAAACAATTAAAAATTGAGGTATGTAACAATTTCAAACCATCTAAAATGATGGAGGGTGTGAAATCTTGTTGATAATCCACACCAATCATGACTACCCAAGCCCACGCTACAAAGAAGGATGTTCTCTGACAATAATCAACAATATCATAAACCATGAAGTCCAACAACAACATTATCCTCGAGGCCATTGTTGTTGATGCCTCCTCCTTCATAACCCATTTTAGATAGCATATTTATACCAATGCCTTTGTTATGTTTCTCAAATGCTACAAAAGAGGTGTTATGAACATAAACATAAGGAATTGTACTTGAAATGCTTATTACCTCCTTGAACTTGTCATTCATCTGTTCAAATTCTGATGACGATGATGACATTGTAGATGAATTTAGCCACCCACTTTTACCCACTGACATATGATGAGAACCCTGGAGATTCTTACAAAATGCACATGCATCATTTTCCTCATATGGTCCATAACCACTATTTGAACCATGCCCACATATTGGCTTTACTTTTGATGTTTCTTTTACTGTCACTAGAGTGGAACTTTAAGCAACTTGTTCCTCAAGCACATGTTGTAATTGAAGGTGGATAGCCCTCTTCTCCTCTTCGACCATTTATAGCATTCTTCTCAATTCAATGTTCTCCCTCTCATTTTCATGCATCATCATCCTATCATGATGATATAGAGTACCTGCAACTAAAGAACATTCACGACTATATGACATCAGTCCAATAAACCCATAATCTAACATGTTTCATGAAATCACTTGTTACGGCTGGAACTGGTGACTAACTTAGGGATTGTGCAGTTCCAGAGGTCAAGGTTTTGGATTGAAGCTTGAGACTGTGCAATGCACAATTTTGGATGGCCAGGGTCAAAGGATAAGAGTTCACGATCGGGGCTTGAGGCTTGAGGTTGCCCAATGCGAAGTTTTTGAAGGATGGACTCAAGGAATTGAACAATTGAGTGATTCAGGAGGTCAAGCTTGAGGCTTGAGCCTTGAGGTTGCCTAATGCATAGTTTTGAGAGGCCTAGCTAGGTGATTATGCAGTTGAGGAGCTAAAGAGCTGAAGGTTGAGGCTTGAGGCCTGGAGTTTCCCAATGTGAAATTCTGGAAGGAGAACAAGCTGGGAGATTACACTATTGAGGGTTTCAAGGGCTTAGGATTTAGGCTTGAAGTTTCCCAATGGGAAATTCTGGAGGGAGGAAAATCTAATGGATTATGCAATTACACAGCTCAAGGTGTCAGGCTGGAAGCTTGAGGCTTGGCACTGTGCAATGCATAGTTAAGGCTGACTGGGAGGCATAAATTACGTACTTCTAGAGCTCAAGGGTCAAATTTGGGCACTGTGACTACAAAATGGATAATTTCAAGAGATAAGGTCAGGGCTTGAGGGTTGAGGCTGTGCAATGCGTAGTTGAGGAAGGTTGAGTGAGGTCAAGTTGATCAGGAGTGAAATTTTCTGGATGAGGCTAAGTGTGGAATCAGTGATACCAAAGTGAAAAAGGAAAAAACTTGGGTGTGATCTAGATTGCAAATTTTGTTCGTGGTGGTAATTTATAAGTTGAGGATCTAATAAACTAACAAAAATGGGTATTTTGATAAAAAGAAAATGTTCTAGACCATATTAGGGTTCCTTTTTTATGAAATTAAAAGCAAAGGTAATGCTATACTCTAGTGGGATGTTACGAAAAATGATAAAATAAAGAGATAGTAAGAAAAGATCAAGACTTGGAAGAAAAAAATGAGTTTGTTCAAGGAGAACTTCTTACCAATTGCTTATCAATAGAGTTTATATACACAAGAATAAAATTTGAGACATCCACATAAGAGTATATACGAAAGAATTATTCAAGTTATCACTCAGTTAAGACTTAAATATATAATACAAAAGGGTATTAATGTATTCTAATAGTTTTAAGTTATAGATTGAAGAGGAGACAAGCTTATCCGATTTCTTTAAGGTGGAGTAAAATTTGTATACCCTACAACAACAAAACTTCGTAGGAAGAGGTTCTATGGGTACGGGGAATACCAAGTTATGCAAGACGACATGCCAACAATAGTAATGATGACAAATTCACCAATATACATAACATTGTGGGAAGTCAAAATGTTGGTAGACGTAGAGAATATAAAATATGACAAGGAATTAAGTCTACAACTATTTTCTATAGATGTAATGTAGAATGAAAAACACATCAAAATCTACAAAGAATCACAATCAAGGAAAAATAACTACCCTTCTTATTTCATGACAAGACTATCCTACAAGCCAAAAAATTTCTATCATATCCATGAGGTCAACAACAATTTGTGGTTTAAAATATAGTTATGTTGAAATGAACTTAACTTTAGAACCAAGGATATTTTTCCACCTCTAACATTTATGGACAAAAAGATATCAATTTTCTAAAGCACATGAGAACCAAATTATCACCTTTCCCATATTAACTCCCTCTATTTAAAATTATAGAAAATATCCATAAATTAATTATCCTTACTAAACTAAATATTTCATTCAAAATAATCATCAATCCATAACATTACTACTTCACTCCATATTTTTAACTAAACAAATATCATATCACAATTAAATTAAAAAATCAACCAAAACCCGCTAAAATAATATGACATAAAGAACTCAATCAATTTTTATATAATTAATAATGATTTGTATTAAAAAATACCTTCAAACAAATGGAAAACACAAATTATATTTAATGGAATCTAATTCGCATTGAAAGATAGATTCACGTTTCGTTTAATTTGTCTTCCAGGATTTCTGTCTTTCAAATATATATATATATATATTTTAATTTCTATCGTTTATTTATCTCGCACGGTTTTTCCTTTTCCAAGGAAGGAGGAAGGGTGCTGCCATGCAGTAACAGGTCTCATATCAGGGCACTGTGGAGCTTGTTTATTGTTGCCTCCTTATTTTAGTGATATCTATTTGTAAGGTTTTGCGTGGGGTTCGAAATGTTCATGTGAGTAATATATCAGTTCCCCACACCCCCTATGACTCTAAAAACACCAGGCACTCCACCACCCATCCACCCACACACCCATCTGCCAGTCGAGGTTTCATCGACAAGCAAGTTTCTTGTTCCAGTGAGCAGTAAAATAATATCTAGTACCAGGGCTTTGCAGGTGTGAATTTAGAAAAAATGTATGAAAGCTTCTTTAACGTAGACTCCACTATTGGGATGGTGATTTTTGGTGCGTAACTAGCCACAAGTGTTCATTGTTCCTTTCCCCAACCACCAGGCACCCCGCCCCCCCTCTCCACCAAAAAAAAATCTGCGAAACTGATTCGCTGATACATCTTGTGATGTTAGAGAGCACTACAGAGTTGAATATATAGGATATTAAGGTAGGTGAATTGGCATTCAACAGGCCCGATGATGGGTCAGACACATAGCTACAAGCTAAAATCCCTCCTGGAATTGTTTATATAATTTTTAGAAATTTTCCGAGTTGATATTGAATTTTCAGTGGTGTCTTTTGTTGAACAGTTTGGTTACACACTGTTGTAGGTATATTTTCACAACTTCAACTGAAGTAAATATGCATAGTAATCGATGTGCATTCAACTAAAGTATTCAAAAATTTCAAGTTGACATTTTATCATAATTTTGGTTGAATTCAAGAAATTGGATTATGTATTGGTGACATCTAAATGGGCAAACAATTGTATTCCTATCCTATTTGAGCAACCAAAACAATATTTTAGTTTGTAACAGATTCTTACTAATGAAGAAGAAATGAAGAAAAGAGGTCAAATGGCTGTGCTATCATCTGCCATGCATGTCTGAGAAGCTATAGCTGATGGATCCCATACAAGGCAGTCTGGCCATAATTGTTATGGTGATTTAGAAAAACTGGAGTGTTCCTTTTCAAGGAGAAGTTACAACTGATGGATACCATACAAGGCAATCTGGTCGTAATTTTTATAATGATTTAGAAGAACTGGAGGAAGACTGCACTTGAATTTCGCATTCACACAATCTACATCATGTGCCTGGACCAGCAGGAACTATGGGTTCAGTTCTTGGTTTCCCACCAAATGGCTCGAAACAACAAATCCAGGTATGCCTTTGATTTCCTTGAGGATATCTTTTATATTTATAAATATATGTTTGAGACTTACATTGTCAGTGCATTTATATTTATAGAGGTAATGGTGGCATCTATAAAGGTAATGGGATTAATGAACCATAGATGCAAAGGAAAATAAGGTTCAAAATCATCACAGTGAGTGTTTAATGGGAACTGGATGTTGTAAGAAGAAAATGTCTCTACTTAATATGTCAGATACGGTTGGTCCTGGAACTCTTGGAATTGCACTTTTTATATGTTTTCTTTCCTTTTTCTATTAAACTTTTCATACGTATCAAGGTGAATGAACCATCTTATCCAACATTAAGTGTTAATAAGTGCTATAATCATTGGATTTTCCAGTTCTACGTAGCCTAGGAGAGCCTTATCAGAACAAATTTGCACAATTTTTTTCACTATTTTTTCTGTTGGTGTGCTAAAAGGTGAGTCGACCCAACTCTTTCAATCAAGCTGGCTAAACAAAGGCTCAAGCTTCTTATCCAAAGAAAAAATAACCAAATCCTCACTAAGGGAAAGGGGAAATAGGTCCAAGTCCCACGTTTGGATGAAAATATGTACAGGAACATAACCCTACTGAAGAGTCTTAATGAAAGGTTTAGGAGAATCCCTTTCAGTAGTAGCAGTAGCGCTAAACAGCAACAATATTTGCAAGCAAGCACATCCTACTATAAGAGAAAATGTGATGAGTATTTAAAAGTAGATTCAATAGTGAATTAGATTGCACCTTTTATATATATATGTTCAAGGCTACTTTGTCATCAAGTCAATGTTCTTGAGATGGGTAGGGTTAAAATTCTCATCATTAAATACTTTTGATAACCAGGATGTTGAAATTGCTGGATTTGGGAATCCTAATTGAAAAATTTCTACACCTAGAGGTGTATTTTGGTGGCTTGGACTGCCATAGACAATTTCTTTTGTGCTCATCTTCTTCATCGTCATAGTCGTCAAACATAGGTTGACTAGCTTTGTGAGAGGAAGAGTGTTGACTTGAATTTGTTACACTGTCAAATATTGACATCTTATCCTCAAAAAAGAGCATTGGTTTCATACTATATCCCCCATGATATTGTTGTCTGGAGATATCTACACGAGACCTATCATCCTTTGACCTCAAAACTGCCCAAACTACCATTGGAAATGATATTTTCTCCATTTCTCTCCCTGAAATTTAAATTTCAAACAAATGATTATTCATTCTAAACCTGATATTTTTATAAAACTTTCCAATCCATTCACTTATACTCCCCTTCATTTTGATCATTAAAAGTGATGCATGAAGCTTATCTTCACCTTCAAAGATAATTTCTCTCGAGTTATCTGATTTTTTATTTACGTTTGCATTCCCTGATTCACGTTTTGTAAGATCGATAGCAGACTCAGTCGTTGTTGCATAAACAGCTCACTCAAAATTTTCTTGAGCTTCACCGGTGACATCCATGTTCACATTTTCTTATTTTATACCCATGAATACCCCAACAATAAATTTTATGGCCATATCATGGCTATTCATCCTACCTTCCATTACTTCACCAACATGTAGATCATCTTCACATATGTCATAATCATAATCTTTTGTTTGATGTGGACTCAATCCTTTGATTCGGAGATTACTATGAGTAGGAAGTCAAAATTTCAAGTATAAATGCTAAATAGATATATCAATTGTTGATGTCTGTCAAAATTTTCATTTTTTTGTAAGCAGATATGTATTATTAGATTATGGAAAAAATATACAGGCAAACAATATAGACAATAAAAGATTTAGAGCTAGCATGTCTAAAGGAAACCAAGCTAGTTTAGATGACTTGGGATGAGTCCAGAAAGTTTTTTACTCGTGAGAGGCCACTTACAAGATGAAAATGGGACTAGGCCTACCGTTAGGGAAACCAGGTCGTACCAGTCCTTTAAGTAGCAGGAATTTATCTTGACTACTAGATTAAAGGATTTCTCCCATATGGAAACCATGTCTAAAGGAAACCAAGCTAGTTTAGATGACTTGGGAATGAGTCCAGAAAGTTTTTTTCTCTCGAGAGGCCACTTGCAAGATGAAAATGGGACTGAGCCTACCCTTAGGGAAACCGAGTCGTATCAGTCCTTTAAGAAACATGGATTTATCTTAACTAATAGATTAAAGGATTTCTCCCATATGGAAACCATAAAAAACAATAGCATATGAAGGAAGTAGACCCATAGAAAAGAAATACTAAATTAGAGGCCATGACTAGAGAAAATTGGTATGTGGCCATTAGTAATGTCCTTGGACACATGAACTGTGAAATGGTTGTATGGGAAATCACTCATTTGAACTGATTACAGGGTTCCACCTTTCTTGAAAATTAACTAGGAGCAGAGATTGACCAACAGATGGTTTTTCCTTTATAGAGTGTCTAACCAGTGGCAAATTTTTGGATGGTCTATATCTTTAGCTAGAAAAACATGTGCTACAAAGGTCTTAGAATTCTAGTATAATTTTACATTATGATAGAGAAATTGTACTAGCTTTCATTGTTGATCTTATTACACACTCTTGTACTCTCTTTCATTGTTAATCATACAATAGAATCTAGACTCCCTTCACTAGGTGGATTTACTGTGGAAGCAACTTCAGAGTGAGAAGAAATACCTCTGGAGTCCTTGGTGTGGATTGAGGGTGGGGTTTGTTGATATTTTGGGTAGCATTGAATGTGCTCTAGCTCCGAAACTTTTTGGAGGGGCTAGAACACATGAGATCTCTAAGACCCAGAAATCGTTTGGAGATATTCCACCAGGTGTAAAAGTTATTCAAATAATTATTTTTTAATGGAGACCCTAAGTCTAACTTAGGGAAATTGAAACATTAAAGTGAATTAATTTACACATGTGGTGAGAATGTTCTAAGTGACGTGAATCAAGCATTCTCTAATCTTTGCCGTTGATTAGCGATTAGATCATGGCCGTTGATTTCTCAACAAAAAAAGTATTAAATGAAGGCTTGGGGTCAGTTGGAGGATACACATAGAGTAGAAGCACTTGAGCTAAGTCAAAATTTTGGGGCGTGGTTTGCTGGGAATTTTCGAGTGAGGTTGCAATGCTAGTGAGTGGTAGATCAGCAAGGGATATTCAGATTCGAGGCTGAGAATACATATATGAGAGAGGCAGATTCGTACCAGGTAGCATAGAGGTTAGCAGGAGGGACACAACCCAGCCAAGCTGATGCAAAGACAATGCAGAGGGTGACACAGAGGCCTTTAAGGTGACGTAAGCGTAGCCTGTGATGTGCAGAGGCTACCTTGGGTAAGAGAGGTTGATGTAGTAGCTGGAAGAGCTACGCTGGGGTTCCAGTGGGCCAGAAATGGCTCAAATTCAGTAATTCTGAAGGGTTTGAATCAACCATATTTTTTGTCTCCAAGCGATAAGGTACAACTATCGTGAAATTATCTGTTGGGAAAACCACTACACGTGCCCTTGATGTATTCAGATTCTGCTTAATAATAAAACCCTGAAAGAGCTGATGCACCAGTTTTCCTGCATTGGTTTTTTCCGCTGAAATTTGTCCAAAAAATCATGTGTGTCCTTTGTCATATGTGCACTATGTTTCAGTAAATGATCTGTATACGTGTAGGTTGCACATTGTGTTTACTTCATTTTTTTTTTAATATTTCTGAAAATAATTTGTATTATTAAAACACAAGTAGGAGAATTAAATCAAGACACTATATTAGGGAGCTGCAGTACAGATGTGGTAGTGTCAGTGGCAATGACATGGGTAGCATTACAGAAAGAAACAATGCAGTGGATGAAGGGCACCAGTCCAAGCATCAACAACACGGAGACCAATGCTAGAGATAAGGGGATGCTTTAGTGGTAAAGTGTTGCTAGAACACATTGCTCGCTAGGAGGGAGTGTTGAGATTTTGGGTAGCATCGGATGTTCTCTAGCTCTGACTTGACCAAAATCGGATCTGAAGATTTCTGTGTCCAATTTGACACAAGAAGCGTGTGTTAAAGGGGCATGTGCATCAGTTGGGAAAGTTACATAAGCCCCGTGATTATTGAGTATATTTCTGGAGTGTATTGTAAGATTAGAAGCCGAATCTGATAAATTGATTGATGCCTTGTTATTCTCCAATTTGGATCAGGCTCCACGAGTCTATGCAGAAGCGAGTGAACAATTTGTGCGCAGAGAGAAGACCCTCATATTATTTGTCACCGTAGCAATCTCTAGGAGGAATTATTGAATTTTCTAAAAGGTTGAATCGTTGTGTATTCCAACAGGGGTTTCAAGGTCGAATTATGCTCAATATAAAAAAGAAAAGAAAAGAGAAAGTTTGAAATTTCCCTTTGGTGTACAAGATATCATTTTGTGACTCTTATTCCTGCACTACATAGAGACTAGAAGAATTGATATGGCCTTTGTAACAAATAGAAGATGTTGTGCTGAACATTCATAATTTTGGGTATGCTTAGAGGACCAGAAAATATCTTTACTAGTTGTACATTTTATTTCTTCACAGGAGGTCAAAGCTATTTCAAAGCCATATACTGTCCTCTGAATATCGCAGGTGTTGTGGGAGAATTCTATTTCTTATGGATAAGTCATGCTAGACTCCCTTGAGTTGCCTTATTGGTTATGCCACATTTTTCACCTATTTAAAGGCCATCAGCGAGTTCATTCTTAAGCGTGGGGTTTAACATCTAGAACAAATTGTTGTTTATTTATGGGCTCATATATATATATATATATATATATATATATATATTAGATGTGAAAGCCTCTAATCTGTTGAAGGAAACATACCAAGGTAGATTATATCTCACACCATAATTGTATGTCTACTGTTCTATGTCAACAGTGGTATACATTATGAAGTCATAGCTTCAGATCAAGTCGATAGTGATGCAAAAATGACTGCAGGACAAATCTGTATTATAGCCTAGTAATGATCTCAGTTGAAAGTAAGTCTTCAGACTATGACCTGGAAGACAATTATTGAAAGTAAACCAACCTGACTCTTAATGGTTGAACGTTCCTTCAAACTTGATCGAGGATGAAATACCTCAGGAGTCTTGAAGTCTCGCTTCAGGCTGGTGTCCTTTAATTTCAGGAGCAGATAGGCTCCACCAAGGAAAGGAGATGGTTGTAGTTGTTAGGCCTAAGCTACAAATGACATTCCTCTGAAATATCAAAGGAAGTAGAAGTATCTCCTCTTGCCCATTGATTATTTTAAAAACTTTCCATGTAACTAGGACTGATAACCAGTCACATATGTCTCTTTAGGGAAGATCTCTTCTCAAATATTTAGGGGCGGGCTGATGTTTTTTTTAGCTTTAAGCTGAAGTTGCTGATCCAGACATCTTGCAGGTACTCTGAGGTACGCTATCAAAATTGCTGAAGCACAATTATAATGAACAATAAAGCTATAATTCATCTCAAGACTGAAGTCTGGAAGAATTGTTTAGGCTGTACATCGAAAATAGTCAGCCATGTGAGGTAGCTCTTTAGTGAATCTTGTTGAAGAAGAAGATATGAGAATCTTGTACTTGTCACAACTACGACATGGCTCAGATCAACAGGAATGGAATTGTACTTGAAGAAAAGGTTAATCTCAACTTTGGAGAAGGATTGAAGATCATGGCCTTGAGATATGTCTGTGATTCTATGATCAATTTTCCTCTATCTTATATTCCTCATTTTTTCAGTATTAGAGGGAGTAAGATCAACATATTCTTCTTCAAGATATACAAGAAGCTGAGGACTATTAAAGTGCTTCTATAGTCTCAAAAGGAAGCCGTAGACTATGATGATATACTTGCACCTGTGATCTGATATACTACCATATGATCTATTATTGCCCTTACTGCTATGCAAGGATAGAGTCTACATGAGATGGATGTGAAGACTGCTTTTCTGCATGGTTCGATAAAGGAAGAGGTGTATATGGAGCAACATCTGGGGTTCGAAGTCCAGGGTAGAGACACCCATGTATGCAGGTTGAAGAAAGCCCTCAATGAGTTGAAGCAAGCCCCCAGGGCTTGGTACGAGAGGATAGATAGCTACTTGATGAAGATGTGCTTCACTCGAAGTAATGTTGATCCGAACTTTTACTTCAAGGTTGATAAAGAAAAGCCTCTCATTCTGATTCCCTATTTGGACGATATCTTCCTGACAGGTGCTAACCCTTTCATTCATCGGTGTAAGATGGATCTCGCTTCCGAGTTCGAGATGAAGGACCTAGGACTGAGGCATTATTTCCTAGGCTTGGAGGTCTGGCAGAGACCTGGAAATATTTTCCTCTCTCAAGGTAAATATATTATGAAGCTGTTGGACTCGTACTAGCAAATCCTACTAAGTATCGTCAACTCATAGGGGCCCTGATGTTCTTAGGGAACATCCGTCCGGATGTAAGTTGTGCAATTAACACTTTGAGTCAACACATGGTTGATCCTCATAACATTAATTGGGTTGGTGCTAAGAAACTCTTGATATATCGCTAGGGCATGATAAACCATGGGCTTTGATGCACTACCGAGAGTTTGAGACTCTGTGTATATGTTGATGCCGATTGGGCAGGCAATGCGGTGGATCACAAGAGCACATCTGGATGCTGCTTCACACTTAGTTCTGCTTCGTGCAGGAAGAAAAATTCAGTAGCTTTGAGCACCGCTCAGGCTGAGTACATTGCAGCATGTATGGCCTGCTGTGAAGCCACCTGGTTGCGAAAGCTCTTTAGTGAGTTGTTCGAGCATGTGCCAGAAGCCACCGTTATCCTTTTAGATAACTAGAAGGGGATTCATTTGTCAGAGAATCCCGTGTTCCACGATAGATCCAAGCAGGTACCACTTTGTCAGGGAGATGGTACAGCGAGGCACTGTAAGGCTCATAGGAATTGATGAGATGTTCATGGATATTCTCACTAATCCCTTGTGGTAGGTTAAGTTCCTAACCTTCCATGAGAATCTTGGAATCGTGGAATGACCCTATTTGGAGGGTCTTGTTAGACGATGAGCTCTGGGAACTCCAGGGGGGCTTTGGGGATAGCTTCTTGATGCTATAAGCAACCACAGGGTTAGGCTTGCTAAACCTAGTTGGTGTGCTTACGCCCCATTGTGATGGTATTGAGTTGGTTTACCTCTCTCTGATTTGTGCCTTGTATGCATCCTACCCATGGAGTTTTGGACTCATGGGAAGTACCTCTCATTTTGTCGATGAGGTGGGAAATGTGAATAGAGACCATAGTAAGACCGATGGATGCATCAAATATTTTTGTACTCTCTATGTCTAGGATGACATGGTCCAACCACTTGATCTGGGATCAAGTATAGTGAGGTTTCAGACCTCCAACTGACTTCGAGTTAGTATATGACTCTCTTGAGTCCTAGTGAGGTTTCAGACCTCCAACTGACTTCGGGTCAGGTAAACCAACTTCAGGTTGGTATGAGACTCTTTGTGAGTCTTATAGAGGTTTTAGACCTCTGGGCTGAATCTGTCAGCCAGGAATGATGTCTTGGTGACTGACCCACTTCTTTTCTGAAATAAAGAAGCTAGCAAAGCAAGTTATGGCGGTATGATGCACGATGTTTGGATGGCACTGGTGGATGGAGTTCTCCCTAGTTGAGAGGGAGTGTAAATTTTGGGAAACTAGGTCCAAAGTCCATGTTGTGATGCTCAGATGATGATGCCAATATTTTTATTGGATTCCTCTTTCGGAGAGGTGCAATATTGATCTAAAGATCATCTTGATCGGACGAGTAGAACATGTATTTTGAATTTATTCCACATGTGCAAGGTCGCCCTAATTTATCCCACATGAATAAGAGATGTGTCACACACCCCCACAAATGCCTATATATTGGAGAGACTTGGAGTTCATTTTACACACACATTTTGGAGGCATTCTCTTCTCTCATAAATGGTGCTGCAATTAGGGCTTCTCATGGTGATGCGGTTAGGGCTTCTTGGTGCAGCGTCTTGATGGAGCATTTTTTATGAACAGTCTTGGGGTTGTGTGACACATTGGGTTGGCTGACCTTAAGGAGACTTCGTTGGTTGAAGCATCCTGCTGATCGCCGTAATGCCACCATTCTTTATCTCTGTTTTTGGCTTGTCTTCCATCGATCTGTTGGTATGTTCTATCTGCATCTTACTTTCATGTGATTGAGCCCTAGAAGTTTAAAGTAAATTTTCATTTATTATAGAACATCTTCAGAAACTAACAATGTTTCAGTAAATGATATGTATATGTGTAGGCTACAAGTTGTGTTTACTTCGTTGTTTTCTGAATATTTATGAAAATAAATTGTATAATTAAAACACAATTAGAAGTAAATCAAGACATTGCAGTAGGGTTTTTGTAATTTTGTATTGAAAAATTTTCATAGGGTTCTCTATATTTCCTCATTGTCTTATGGGTGGAAGTTGCATAACTCTGGAGCTCTAGACTAGACTTTTTTTATGGCATATCAATTTTCAGTAGATTCTAGACTCCCTTCACCGGGTGGGTTTACTGTGGAAGCAGGGTTGAAGAAATGCCTTTGGAGACCCTACTGTAGATTGAAGGTGGGGTTTATATCTCTGGATTCCCTTAGTGGCTGGTGGGTGGAGGTTGCATATCTCTGGAGCCATCGACTAGCTTGTACTTGAATATTCTCTCCTTCAATGGTGGAGATAGGATAAGCCTTTAGAATCCTGGGATATCTGGCAATGGAGGTGTACTATCCCAAGCTCAATCACCCATGTGCTTTTAAATAAATAAAATCTTCTTTACAATCCTTGCTAAATCCAATCATGCTGAATTAATATAGGTAATAAGTGCTCATGAATGACCATGCATAACTAACTGCGAATGCTGAAATTTTAGGTGCATATGAGGTAGTATGCCTGGCTACGCATGCCTACAAAACATGGTAATCTTAATATGATCTTGGTATAAAATGGTGTATAGGTTCATAATATTCCTATCTGTAGTTATCTTAATGCGATATGGAAAAGACTAGTCCCAACTTCAACTTGATATTGACCTGTTGGAGGAACACATTATTAGTTATCAATGTATCACTTAGAATTCAACATATGATTGTTCTGGCATATATTCTGCTACTGTAAATATCATACCATAAAAGCATGTACTTGAGTATTCTCTACTTGAATGGTGGAGATAGGATAAGAATTTAGAATCCCTGGATATATGGCAACTTCAATGGCTTGTGGGTGGCAGTTGCATACCTCTAGAGCTCTAGACTAGCCTTTTTTGCTGACATATCAATTTGCAGTAGACTCTAGACTCCCTTCACCGGGTGGGGTTACTGTGGCAGAAACTTTAGGGTGGAAGAAATACCTTTGGAGACCCAGTTGTAGATTGAAGGTGGGGCTTATTTCTGGATTCCCTTAGTGGCTGGTGGGCAAAGGTTGCATAACTCTGGAGCCCTCGACTAGCCTGTACTTGAGTATTCTCTATTTTAATGGTGGAGATAGGATAAGCCTTTATAATCTCCAGATTTCTGGCAACTTCAATGGCTTATGGGTGGAAGTTGCATACCTTTGGAGCTCTAGACTAGCCTTTTTTGCTGGCATATCAATTTTCAGTAGACTATGGATTCCATTCACCAAGTGGGGTTACCGTGGTAGCAATTTTAGGGTGGAATAAATAACTTTGGAGACCGTGCTGTAGATTGAAGGTGGGGTTTATATCTCTGGATTCCCTTAGTGGCTGGTGGGTAGAGGTTGCATATCTCTGGAGCCCTCATGTTAAAATTGGACAAATAGGTCCAAAATCCATGTTGTGATTCTCAAATGAAGACACCAATATTTTTTATTTGGTTACACTTTCGAAGAGGTGCAAGATCGATCTAAAGATCATCTTGATCCGATGAGCAGAACATTTATTTTGAATTTATTTTTAATACTTTCAAAATATGTGCAGGTCGTCCGTAAGGTTTTACAACCCTAGAAAATGTGTCACACATCCTCAGTGATTGATATAAATAGAGTCACCATTGGAGGACATTTCAATCATCTCATCACACACATCCTCATGATCTATAAATGATGCCGTAAATCTGGATGATGCCGGAAATGGATGTCGTAAATCTGGATATTGTAAATATGGATGCAGTAAATGGATGCCATAAATATGAATGATGTCGTAAATATAGATGATTTCGAAAATGGATGTAGTAAATCTGGATGCCGTAAATATGGATGATGTCGTAAATCTGGATGATGCCAGAAATGGATGTCGTAAATCTAGATGCCGTAAATATGGATGATGCTGTAAATCTAGATGATGCTGAAAATCTGGATGTGGGATTCCTTTGTTGAATTATGTTGATTTTTGATGAGTTTTCTTTAAGGGCTGTGTGTGTGACACTTCTGGTTAACTTACTGTATTGAGACTTTGCTGGTTGAAGCATCCCGTTGACTGCCATAACGCACCACCACATTTTTTTGTTTCTGGTTTGTCTTTTGTAGATCCACTAGTATGTTCTATCAGCGTTTTACTTGATTGTTGTAGTGATAAGTAAAGTTGCATCAAGCATAGAACATCTACATAAATTTACATGGTATTAGAGTTGAGGTGAAGACAAGCCCTATTTGTAGCAATCACCAAAGAAGAAAATGGGTTCCACAAACTATGGCTTCAAGGAGGATGAAAAATTGATTGGGAAGGATGACTTCCATGCTTGGAAGATGATATTGGATCTCAAATTGGAAGACCAAGATGCAATGGACTATGTGCAGGTTAAAACAAAGTACAAAAAGGGGGAGATCAAAGCAAAGCTGATGTTCAGGGAATACATTCATAAGAGTCTGGTGGCCTACATCTCTGAGCTAGGCACATCCAAAGAGATGTATGATAAGTTGGGCCTCATGTTCAAGGCCAACAATGCAAATCAAGGGCTATTCTTCAAGAATCAATTGAAGAATCTGAAGAAAGGCAAGGATGAGTCTGTCAAATCATACTTTTTGAAGCTGACTGAGATCAAGAACAATCTAATGGCTATTGGGGAGACAATAGTTGATCAAGAGATGGTGCTCACCGCACTTGGAGGGCTCCCATCTGAATGGCATGTGTTCAACACTACTGTTCTCAATAATAATGTGATACCTGACTTTGATGAGGTACTGTCGAGATGCGTTCAAGAAGAGACAAGAATGAAGGAGTATGAAAATGAAGGGAATGTTGCCTATGCTTCTCATTCTAGAAAGAAGAACTTTGGTGGTCCAAAGAACAAAGGAGGAGCAGGGGCACAAGGAAAGAAGGAAGGAAAGAAGGGCAAGTGTAACACTTGTCATAGGCCAGGTCACTATGCTAGAGAATTCCCTTTCAAGAAGGATTATTCTGATGATGATGTCAACAACAACAACCGGAGGGATGGCAATAAAAGGAACAATAGGTTCCAGGGAAAGAGGAAGGCTCCCTCTAGAGGAAATGATCAACCTTTCAAAAGGTCAAGAAATTCCAGGTATGAGGAATCAAATGTTGTTGATAAAAAGAAATGAATTCATTCTTGTATCTGCCCTCTCTGCTTCATCTCCACCCAACACTACGGATGTCTAGTTGATAGATAGTGGTACCTCAAGGCACATCACTGGGTTCAAGGAAGCACTCTCTGATATGGTTGAGAAGGATACTAATTTGGAAATTATCTTTGGAGATAATACAACATATCCCGTGAAAGGGACAGGGACTATGACCCTCCACTTGTCTCAAGGTCAAGTCCTCTGCTTGCAGGATGTACTCTATGTACCTAAATTGAAGAAGAACCTTGTTTCTATATCGACCATGGAAGACAAAGGTTTTAATGTGGCATTCACTGATGGAAAGGTGCACATGTGGAAGAAGAGCTTCAAGGAAGATATCACGTTTGGGTCTAGAATTGATACACTCTACCAGGTTGGAGGAAGTCCACTAGGAGAAATGACGTGAGATGCTATCCGACAGACCAATAATGGCACTGAATATGAGTCGAACGAGTTCAAGAACTTTTGCAGAGGAGCTAGCATCAAGAGGGAGACCAAAATGTCTGTGGGCTACAAAAAAACTTCAAAGGCCTATAAAGTATATGTGCCTGGTCAAATGGAAGTGGAGATATGCAACCATGTTACCTTTGACAAAGATGCTTCCCTGAGGGAAGTAGTCAATCTTCCAAGATCTGAGGAAGATCATGAAGCAAGGCCTGGAAATCAATAAGAACTGAAGGATGAGACAATGCCTGATATTGAAGGATCGATGGACCTGATTGATCCACTTGCTTCACTAGGAAAGAGACCATCATGGCTTAGGGACACTCTTGAGGATGCTGAGGGACATATGACCCCAAGGGGGACATTCTGTGACAGCAAGAAGCTGAGTAGATACCAAGGGTATCTAGCAGCCATGAGTACTATTGAACAATCCGAGCTTGGATATTTTGAGGAAGCTGTAAAGAATCAAGTATAGAAGGATGCTATGCATGAAGAGTATGAGTCCATAATGAAGAATGATGTATGGGATGTGGTTCCAAGACCAGAGGACAAAGTATTTGTCTCCTCGAAATGGCTCTACAAGATCAAGCATGGATTTGATGAAAGTGCTGAAAAGTTCAAGGCAAGATTTATTGCCCGTGGCTTCTCTCAAAAAGAAGGCATAGAATATGATGACATATTTTCACTTGTGACCACCATATGATCTATCATAGCCCTTGCTGCTATGTAAGGATAGAGTCTTCATCAGATGGATGTGAAGACCACATTTCTGCATGGTGCAATAAAGGAAGAGGTGTATTTGGAGCAACCTCTGGGTTCAATGTCTAGGATCAGGACACCCATGCTGGCAGGTTGAAGAAAACCCTCTATCGGTTGAAGGAAACACCCAGATATTGGTACGAGAGGATGCATAGCTACCTGATGAAGCCGGGCTTCACTCGTAGTAATGCTAATCCAAACCTTTACTTCAAGGTTGATAGAGAAAAGCCTCTCATTCTGGTTATGTATGTGGATGACCTCTTCTTGACAGGTGTTGTCCCTCTCATTCATCAGTGCAAGAGGGAGCTCACTTCTTTGTTCGAGATGAAGGACCTAGGACTGATGCACTACTTCCTAGGCCTGGAGGTCTAGCAGAGACCTGGCGAGATTTTCCTTTCTCAAGGAAAATACATTATGAAGCTTTTGGAAAGATTTAGTATGATGGACTGTAAGTCCATGTCGACCCCATTGGAGCTAAAATTTAAGAAGTTGAGTGGAAGTGCTACTGGTCTCGTGCTAGCAAATCCTACTGAGTTTCTTCAACTCGTAGGGACCCTGATGTTCTTAGTGAACACCTATCCGAACAAATTTTGTGCAGTGAACACTTTGAGTCAACACATGGTTGATCATAACATTCACTGGGTTGGTGCCAAGAAACTCTTGAGATATCTCTGAGGCACAATAGACCATGGGCTAAGATACACTACTGGGAGTATGACACTCCATGGATATACTGATGCCGATTGGGTTGGTAGTGTGGTGGATCGGAATAGCACATCTGGGTGCTACTTCACACGTAGATTTGCTTCAGGTGGGAAACTGAAGTTGATAGCCTTGAGCACCGCTAAGGCCAAATACATTGTAACATGTATGGCCTATTGTGAAGTCGCTTGGTTGCGAAAGCTCTTCAGTGAGTTTTTTGAGCATGTGCTAGATGCCACCGTTATCCTTTGTGATAACTAGAGGGGGATTCGTTTGTCATAGAATCTCAGGTTCCAAAATCGATCCAAGAATGTTGATGGCTGGTACCACTTTATCTAGGATATGGTACAACGAGGTGCTGTAAGGCTCGATCATATAGGAACTGATGAGCAGGTCGCGGATATTCTCACAATGCCCTTGGTGAAGGTCATGTTCCTAACCTTCCATGAGAATATTGATATCGTGGAACGACCCTATTCTGAGGGTCCTGTTGGACAATGAGCTCTAGGAGCTCTAAGGGGATTTGGGAATAGCTTCTTAGAGCTATAAGCAACCACAAGGCTAGGCTTGAAAAACCTTGTTGGTGTGCTTGGGCCCCACCATTATGATGATTGAGTTGGTTCGCCTCTCATGATCTGTGCCCCATATGCATCCTACCCATTTGGGTTCCAGACTCATGGGAAGTACCTCTCATTTGGCCAATGAGGTGGGACAAGCTAGAGAATAGTAGCAAAGACTGATGGACACATCAGATATTGTCGTACTCTCTATCTAGGATGGCACAGTCCAACCTCTTGACCTGGGATCAAGTCCTAGTGAGGTTTCGAACCTCCAACTAACTTCGGGTCAATGAAACTAACTTCGCGTTAGTATATGACTCTCTTGAGTCCTAGTGAGGTTTTAGACCTCCAACTAACTTCGGGTCAGTGAAACTAAATTCGGGTTAGTATATGACTCTCTTGAGTCCTAGTGAGGTTTCAGACCTCCAACTGACTTTGGGTCAGTAGAACTAACTTCGGGTCAGAATATGACTCTCTTGAGTCCTAGTGAGGTTTCGGACCTCCTACTAACTTTGGGTCAGATAAACCAACTTCGGGTTGGTATGAGACTCTTTGTGAGTCCTATAGAGGTTTCAGACCTTTGGGCTAAATCTTTCAACTGGGAATGATGTCTTTGTGACTGACCCACTTTTGCTCTGAAATAAAGAGGCCAACAAAGCAAGTTATGGCGGGATGACGCATGATGTTTGATTGCACAGGTGGATGGAGTTCTCCCTCGTTGAGAGGGAGTGTTAAAATTGGACAACTAGGTCCAAAATCCATGTTTTGATGCTCAGATTAAGACACCAATATTTTTATTGGGTTCCTCTTTCAAAGAGGTGCAAGATCGATCTAAAGATCATCTTGATCCGATAAGCAGAACATTTATTTTGAATTTATTTTTAATACTTTCAAAATATGTGCAGGTTGGCCTTAAGGTTTTACACTCCTAGCAAATGTTTCACACACCCTCAGTGATTGATATAAATAGAGTCAACGTTGGAGGACATTTCAATCATCTCATCACACACATCCTCATTATCTATAAATGATGTCGTAAATCTGGATGATGCCGAAAATGGATGCTGTAAATATGGATGACGCCGTAAATATGGATGATGTTGTAAATCTGGATGATTCCAGAAATGGATGCCATAAATCTGGATGTCGTAAATGTGGATGATGTCGTAAATCTAGATGATGCCATAAATGGATGCCGTAAATATGGATGATGTCGTAAATCTGGATGATGCAGGAAATCTGGATGTGGGATTCCTTTTTTGAATTATGTTGATTTTTGATGAGCTCTCTTTAAGGGTTGTGTGTATGACACTTCTGGTTGGCTGACCGTATTGAGACTTTGCTGGTTGAAGCATCCTGTTAACCACCGTAACGCACCACTACATTTTTCTGTTTCTGGTTTGTCTTTTGTAGATCCACTGCTATGTTCTATCAGAATTTTACTTGATTTTTTATGTTATTTCTATAGTGATAAGTAAAGTTGCATCAACATTAGAAAATATACATAAATTTACACCTCAACTAGCCTGTAATTGAGTATTCTCTACGTGAATGGTGAAGATAGGATAAGCCTCTAGACTCCCTGGATATTTGGCAACTTCAATGGCTTGTGGGTGGAAGTTGCATACCTATGGAGCTATGGACTAGCCTTTTTCTCTTGCATATCAATTTGCAGTAGACCCTGGACTCCCTTCACTAGGTGGGGTTATCGTGGCAACAACTTTAGGGTGGAAGAAATACCTTTAGAGACCCTGCTATAGATGGAATGTGGGGTTTATATCTCTAGATTCCCTTAGTGGTTGGTGGGTAGAGGTTGCATATCTCTAGAGCCCTCAACTAGCCTATACTTGAGTATTCTTTTCTTTAATGGTGGAGATAGGAGAAGCCTATAGAATCCCTGGATATTTGGCAACTTGTTTCTTGAACAATATTCTCAATCCTTGCAATTAAGCTCAGTGGTGACAGATGCATGAGAAGTTGGGTTGTAGCAAGTCTACGGTTTAGAGGTGTATTGTCCCAAGCTCAATCACCCATGTGCATTTAAATAAATAAAATATTGTGTACAGTCCTTGCTAAATGTAATCATGCTAAATTAATATAGGTAATAAGTTTTTCATGAATGACTATGCATAAATAACCACAGATGCTGAAATTTTAGGTGCATATGAGGTAGTATGCCTGGCTATGCATGCTAGAAAAACATGGTTATCTTAATATCATATTGGTATAACATGGTGTATAGGTTCATAAAATTCCTATTTGTAGGTATCTTAATGCAATATGGCGAAGACTAGTCCCAGCCTGAACTTGATATTGACCTGTTGGAGGGACACATTCTTAGTTATCAATGTATCACTTATATTCCTATTTGCAGTTATCTTAATGCAATATGGTGAAGACTAGTCCAAATCTGAACTTGATATTGACCCATTCGAGGGACACATTCTTAGCTATCAATGTATCACTTATATTCCTATTTGTAGTTATCTTAATGAAATATGGCGAAGACTAGTCCAAACCTGAATTTGATATTGACTTGTTGGAGGGACACATTCTTAGTTATCAATGTATCACCTAGGACTCAACATACGATTGTTCTGGAATATATTATGCTATTGTAAATCTCATACCAGAATATTCTGTACTTGAGTATTCTTTTCTTGAATGGTGGAGATAGGATAAGCCTCTAGAATCCCTGGATATCTAGAAAATTCAATGGCTCGTGGTTGGAAGTTTCATATCTTTAGAGCTCTGGACTAGCCTTTTTTGCTGGCATATCAATTTGCAGAAGACTCTGGACTCTCTTTGTTACACCATTTTTTGGTCATCTAACCCATTATCGTTAGATAATCCCAAGTACACCATGCAAGGCCAATTTTACCCCAAGTAAAATCACTTTCACCACATCTGTTTACATTTCTTGGTCATGTTTAACCCAAAACAAGGTAATCAATTAACTAAATTATTATTTATTTAATTATTTCCTAAGAATAAGTTATTTAAATCATTATTTAAATACTATTCATAGTTAAATTTGACTAAATCATTTTTAAATAATTAAATAAACCATTATTTATTTAATTATATTCCCCTCATTTCCCTTAAATAATAAATAAATCATTTATTTATTTGTTATTTATAAATAAAGGAATTGACTCAAGTCAAAAACCATTTTCCCTCCAACAAATATAATAAAATATTCCTAAAAGGTGATTCTAGAATGTGATTAATAATATTTTATTCATGCACCGAGTTCTAGAACACCCCAATATTTTGTTATAAATAGGAGGGTTTTCCCCATTCATTAGTCACCTCCATTGCATTAGATCACACTAGATCTACTCTTGGTCACCAATTTTATTTGTTTTCATTTTGAACTCCCATTGAGTTCCATGTTTGTTAGGGTTTTCCACATTAACCAAAGAGAAGAATTTTAGATCTGAAACACTGAGGACTTCCAAGAACTGGAAAACACCTTTCTTGTTTTCCTCTCAGGTGCCCCATTCTTTAATATAATATAAGCTTCTTTTTATACATTGTTCTTTTCTTGTTCATTGGATGCATGGAGCCACTTTAAATTTTATCTGCTTAATGTCTTTTATGCTTAGATCTAATTTTATGCAGCAAACTTAAATATATTTTGCATCCATACTTGATGTTAGGGCTACTTGATATGCATAGCTAAAGTGATCTTTTACGACGAAAGAATCATACTAACAATTGGCGACCAGCCCCTCTGGCACTTTTACCTCTCCAGGTAGCATGTATCCAAGCTTTGGCATGCCTCTTCTTTTTGCCTACCCTCCACCTTACCCCTACCCACATCCCACTGTCCCAGCGCCTTCAGCATTTGGACCACACTTACTCCCCCCTTCAGGGCCAACGTTTGCACATCTGGGTGCCACTCCTCCTCTTCCTTCTCAATGAAAGAGGAAAGGCCATCCCTACCCCTCTGTTAATCATGGACCCAACTATTCCTGCATTGATTCCCCCACTATCACCCAATCTCAAGGCTCTCAGCCCAAGCCGGATAGGTCGCTTCACACTAACAAACCTTGTTCGTGCTGTGATGTTTACGGTCATCCCACTCATGCTTGTCCCCGATTACCACCAATGAGGCGGCTATGGGAGTCTCATACCACTATGCAGACACAACCATCTCCTCCTACTCTCCCTCCCCATACGGACACCTCTCAACCCGCTATGTTTCCCGACCCTTTCCCTCCACAAGGACTCGTGGCCTCCCTGTCACCTCATGGCCCGAAACCCGCTCAACCTTCTCCTTCTGGTACCTCTGATCACCAAATCCTCATGATGGCATCAGACCAATCTCTCACCGCCAATCCTTCCCTTCAAACTCGGTCCCCCGTTCCCTCTACCCCTGAGTTCCCCTCCTCGGCCCCCACTCAGCCTCTATTGACACCTGACGGTCCCGTGCCTCCACCCAACACCTAGATTCATACCTAAATTCCTAAGGGCCCATTACACTGACATGCTGCCCCTGATCAGATTGTCCTGGATGCTGTCAACCCTACCGATGATCAATTCATTGTTTTCGATCCCCGTCAACTTGACCATCCCCCTCTTCCTGCGTCAGTTGCTTTCCAAATCTCGGTCCAAATCCACAATGCCACTATTACTCAATGCGTCATTGATGAGGGGGCATCTACCTGTGTCATGTCCGCTTCGGTTTGGAAAAAACTTGGATCTTCTGCGTTGGCCCCTTCCACAATCACCCTTCGTGCGTGGGATGGCCATGCTTCCCAACCCATCGACCTCTTCCGCCGCTGTCCCATTACTCTTTCCGGAAAAACTGTGTGTGTCGATATTGAAGTGATAAATGCCCCTCTCGACTACAACATCCTCTTGGGGCATAGCTACACCTATGTCATGTCTGCCGTCCCATCCACATTTTACCACAAGATGTTCTTCCCACAATGGAAAAATCGTCACCATCGACCAGTTATCATATCGTACCCCCAGCTCTCAAATTTCCCCTGCGCCCTTTATTTCCACCGCAACTACGTCTTGGCCCCGTGTCTCTCCCGGCCTCTTCAAAGAATCCTCCTTGCTTGGCACCTTTCTTGACTCACCTACCCTCTCTGACCCTAGCCTGGCGAGCATTTGCATGATGCAATCATCTTGGGTTGAACTTACACAACCCACTTTGGCTAGTCAGCAACCTCACCTTTCTCCAACTTCTTCGACTCCTAGCCCTTCACCCCCGCTAGCCAGTCTTTTTCCTTCAGAATCTCCCCTCCCTACAGGCCCACTTCCGCCCGATTTCAATCCCCTCAGCCCTGTTCCCCCTGGCCATTTTCCTGCTGGTCAGATTCCTTTCCTCGTTCCACCTCCCGGAGATTCCTCTGTCCCTATCTTGGCTACACTCTCCCTACCCAACTTGACTTTGGGTATACCCGTCTGGTACCTAAGCCCCCCTGCCCCTACCCTACCTGGTCAACCCAAGCCATATCTTGCTTTGACTCCCGTTCAACCAATACCCATGACCTCTTCCGCTGCTCCAACACCTCCGTCTCCTCACCCAGCACCTCCTCATGTTACAACCATGTCCGGTACCAATAGCAAATCTCACAGGGGGGCACCAAAGGACCCAGTGGCGGTGACAAATTCCACCCCTCCTCGCCTCCCAAAACATCCCATCCAGTGTGCCTTGTGAGACGTTGTCGGCCATGCCACCCATACCTGCCCTGAATTACCACACCTCAAAACCATCGTCAATGAAATGTTTCCAGACTCTGATATTCCCACGGTCCAGGTCACCCTCCCTGGTTCCCTTCCCAAACTTAAAAACTTGCGCACCAATCACCCTTGTTCTTTATGCGACTTCCATGGGCATTATACCCACCTTTTCCCTCGTCTTGACGAGTATCGTGCTTCTTTGGCCGCTTATCGCCAATTCGAAGCCGCGCTTGCCTGCCCCCCTTTTTTAACCCCTGACCACGCGTCCACCCCAATTACCATTTCTCCTCCTGATACTGACATGAATAAACCTTCTGCCACTATTTCCTACCTTGCCTCATCACCACTTTCCCCAACATCCAACCCCTTAGCCCCGTCCCCCGTTGTTTCGCCTACCCAATCATCTATTGACCCCGCTGTCACTTCTCATATCGACATGAACATAAGCCTTTCCCCTCAACACCAGATATCTCATATTTCTACCTCTTCGAGTCATCCTATGTCATCCACTATTCCCCTCTTCCAATCCAATGAAGACATCATGGAAGCCATGACCCAACCTGACTTTCCATGGGACGATATGCACCATCGTGCATACTTCCTCCCACATCAATCACATGACCAATATGCTCTCGAATCCAAAGACTTCATTCCCAATAAAGTTGATTGGTTCAAAAACCCCATCCCTGCTCCTGACGCTTTCGAAGAAGGCAATATGGCTAACATCTCTCCTACCATCAAAATAGACATTTCTATCAAACCAGGTATCGCCGAACACATCACCATGGGCGCCCACTGCACTCCGGAAGAAATTGAAGCCTACACCAAACTCTTCCAAGAATTCCGTGATGTTTTCGCCTGGTCCTACTCAGAAATGCCAGGCCTCGATCTGGTCATTGTCGAACATCACATCGACACATGGGCTGACGCCACTCCGGTCCGTCAAAAGTTAAGACCCATTCATCCATATAGACGTGAAGCCATCAAAGCTAAAATTGATAAGCTCCGATAGGCTAGTTTTATTTACCCCATCGAGTACACCACTTGGGTGTCCAACCCAGTTCCTGTTCTCAAAAAACAAGGCACCATTCATGTTTGCACTGACTTTCGCGATCTGAACAAAGCTTGTCCCAAAGAAAACCTCCCCACACCATTTATTGACCAAATCATTGATGAGTGTGTAGGGCACGAGGTCTTATCCTTTATGTATGGCTTCTCAAGATACAACCAAATTGTTATCCGTCGTGTTGATCAACTTAAAACCGCGTTCATTAGTCCTTGGGGCACTTTTTCATACCATGTCATGCCATTTGGTCTTAAAAACGCTGGTGCCACTTTTCAATGAGCCATGTCTTATTGTTTCCATGACTTAGCCCATATTATCCTCGCCTATTTAGACGACCTTACTGCGCGTTCTAAACATCGGGCGCAACACCTACATGATCTGCGTACCATTTTCCTCCGCTGTCGCAAGTATAACATCCGTCTTAACCCTTTAAAATGTGTCTTCTGTGTTCCCACCGGTCGCCTCCTCGGCTTCATCGTTTCTCAAAACGGGATAACTCTTGACCCTTTGAAAGTTCAAGCCATTCTTGAACTTCCTATCCCTCAAACCTTACACCAACTCCAAAGCCTCCAAGGCAAAGCTAATTTTCTTCGCCGATTTGTTCCAGATTATGTGACCACCGCACATGGTTTCCTTCGACTTCTTCACTCCCACACTTCTTTTTTCTGGGATACCTACGCTCAACAATCTTTTGATGCCCTCAAACATGCTCTCACCTCTGCACCCTTGATCCGTCATCCTGACTTTGACTAAGATTTCATCCTTTACATCTCTGCTTCCACCCATTCGGTTGCTGGTGTACTTATTTAAGAAGATGATAACGGCCTCGAGCATGTGATCTACTATGTTAGAAAAAACCTTGCTGGCCCACCTATGTCCTACTCACATGAAGAAAATTTAGCACTAGCTGTTGTGTTCTCAGTCCAAAAACTGCGTCATTATATCCTTCTGCGTTCCACCAAGGTAGCGATTGATTCCAACCCCATGGCTTTCCTGCTGAGTCAACGCATCCTCAGTGGGAAGTATGCTCGTTGGGTCATTATTCTCCAAGAATTTTACCTTGAATTTGTCACCCCAAAAAGTAAGAAAGGTTTAGCCCTTGTTGAACTCATTTCCGATTTGCCTACCGGGACGCAAGACACTCCTATTAATGATGCTCTTCCCGATGAACATTTATTTTCCATCACCACTGATGATCCTTGGTACGGTGATATCCTTAATTACCTACGAACCAAAAAGTTTGCCCTTCATCTTGATCACGCTGCCCGATGACGCATCCGACACCAAGCCTCTCGCTACCTTCTAATCGGCGACGACCTTTATCGTCGTGGAATAGATACTGTCCTTTGTCGTTGCCTTACACACGCTGAAGCTGAACAAGTCCTCAATGCCTGCCATAGCGGTGCTTGTGGGAGCCACCTTTCTGGCCTGGCCATCGCCCAAAAAATCATGCGCGCCGGGTATTTTTGGCCTTCTCTCTTCAGTGATTGCATTGAAGCAGTCAAACACTGTTCCAATTGCCAACATTTCACCCCCAAGGCACGAGCTCCTCCCGCTCCCCTCCATCCTGTCATCACATCTGGCCCTTTTTGCAAATGGGCCATTGACTTTATGGAATGTCGACCTCCCTCCACCGGTAATCAAAAATACATTATCGTGGCAGTCGACTATTTCACCAAATGGGCTGAAGCTATGCCAACATTCAACAATACAGCAGCCACTGCAGCCCTCTTTTTCTTTAACCATGTCATCACTCGATTCAGAGTTCCAAAACAGTTAGTCTCTGACCATGGCCGACATTTCAAAGATGAGATCTGGCATGAGCTATCTTCACTCTTGGGTTTTGAGCACCAATATTCCTCTTCTTATTACCCCCAAGGTAATGGCCAAGTTGAAGCAGTCAACAAAATTCTTAAGACCATGCATCAAAGAATGGTGAATAAGCACGAAAACAATTGGCACCTTATGCTCTTCCCTTTTTTGTGGGCTTATCGGACTTCGGTTAAAACCACCACTAGTTTCACTCCTTTCCACCTTGTGTTCGATGAGGAGGCCGTACTCCAAATCGAGTGTGAAATCCCTTCCCTTCACCTGGCCGTCGAACTCCTCCCTGATACCCAACCTCTAGAACAATGACTTATCATGCTCGAGCGCACCTCTGAAGACCGTCGTGTTGCATTGCAAACCCTTGAAGCGGCCAAAAAGCACACCAAATCTCAGTATGACAAAAAAGTATACCCTCGCCAATTTCACGAAGGTGACCTTGTTCTAGTCTATGACCAGGCCCATGATACCCTCGGTCATGGGAAGTTCGACTCACTATGGCTCGGTCCTTACATTATCAGTAAAGACCTTGGGAAGGGGGCCTATCTTTTAGAGGACTTTGAAGGCCACCCCCTTCCTAATCCTCGTAATGCACTCTATCTCAAGAAATATTACCCCTAGCATTTCCCGCTCGAAATGCACGTTTTATTCCTCTTGTAGATAGCCCGCATATATTTGTTTTCACATTTTTCTACTTCACCAAGACACCCGCTGTCCACAAAGTCTTCCCTCACATCCCCTTAAAATCAGATTTTCTCACTTACACCACAATTCAGTGGGGGGCACCACTTTGCCCCCACACTCAACTCCGTTCGTGATAATTTCCGTCATGAGTTACCAGTTTGTACTCATGATTTTTTATGGTCCCCATTGGCACCATCCCTCATTTCATCATCATCCTTAGCTACGTCTCTGCGTCGCTCCACTATTTTCTCCTGTGACTTACTTGAGATTACCTTACTACCTCACCTATGGCGGACCTCCTTCTGTCGACATCAGCCCATTTACTCCAGAAGTCAGGTCTAGGGGGGCAGTGTACCTTGGTTCGAGCTCTTTTCGCGATCTACACACTTGATGGTTCAGTTATGCAGCAGCAGCTATTGGTGATACCCGGGTGTGTGTGAGATGTCTCAGCCCTCATAAGGGGGTGGCCCTGCAGGTAGCCCCCCACATACCTGGATGACTTCTTCATTCCAGCCCTTGATGCAACTCCTCTCCCTCGATGATATCGGCCTTGGTCGCTTGCAGCACCTCTTCGATTTGCATGTGTCGGTCTGATTTCGCGAGCCCTTCCCCATGTGTAGGGGGCATTTGGGCATATTTATATCTCATGTACTCAAATATTATTGTATAAGTCCTGACGATTCTTCCAGGCATGACATGTATGTGGGATTCATCATTTTTGTTTTTAGGCTCATGTTTAGGCCAGCACTGGTTTTACTATTGCGTTCCGTGGTTTTCCGGGCGCCTTATCCTTTGTACTATTGTCTCGGCAGGCATAGGTATGCCTCCCCCGCCGCCTTTCACAATGGTACCACATCATAAACTTGAGACTTGTTGCACATGTAAGTCTCATCTCCTCAGGGTCTAGTCCTCCACCACTTTAGATTATCTTACATTCCTCTCTTTCCTTGCTTGCTGTCTCGTGATTGAGTTCTTACAACGTACTTTGGTCATACGATTTGCTCCTAACACTCGTACGTTGGGGGGCAATCTGTTACACCATTTTTTGGTCACCTAACCCATTATCGTTAGATAAACCCAAGTACACCATGTAAGACCAATTTTACCCCAAGTAAAATCACTTTCACCACATATGTTTACATTTCTTGGTCATGTTTAACCCAAAACAAGGTAATCAATTAAATAAATCATTATTTATTTAATTATTTCCTAAGAATAAGTTATTTAAATCATTATTTAAATACTATTCATTGTTAAATTTGACTAAATCATTTTTAAATAATTAAATAAACCATTATTTATTTAGTTATATTCCCCTCATTTCCCTTAAATAATAAATAAATCATTTATTTATTTGTTATTTATAAATAAAGGAATTGACCCAAGTCAAAAACCCTTTTCCCTCCAACAAATATAATAAAATATTCTTAAAGGGTGATTCTAGAATGTGATTAATAATATTTTATTCATGCACCGAGTTCTAGAACACCCCAATATTTTGTTATAAATAGGAGGGCTTTCCCCATTCATTAGTCACCTCCATTGCATTAGATCACACTAGATCTACTCTTGGTCACCAATTTTATTTGTTTGCATTTTGAACTCCCATTGAGTTCCATGTTTGTTAGGGTTTTCCACATTAACCAAAGAAAGGAATTTTAGATCTGAAACACTGAGGACTTCCAAGAACCCATCCCACTGAGGAGAATTGGAAAACACCTTTCTTGTTTTCCTCTCAGGTGCCCCATTCTTTAATATAATATAAGATTATTTTTATACATTGTTCTTGTCTTGTTCATTGGATGCATGGAGCCACTTTACATTTTATCTGCTTAATGTCTTTTATGCTTAGATCTAATTTTATGCAACAAACTTAAAGATATTTTGTAGCCATACTTGATGTTAGGGCTACTTGATATGCATAGCTAAAGTGATATTTTACGACGAAAGAATCATACTAACACCCTTCACAGGGTGGGGTTACTGTGGCAACAACTTCAAGATGGAAGAAATACCTTTAGAGACCCTATTGTAGATTTAAGGTGGCGCTTATATCTCTGGATTCCCTTAGTGGCTGGTGGGTAGAGGTTGCATATCTCTAGAGACATTTACTAGCTTGTACTTGAGTATTCTCTACTTGAATGGTGGAGATATGATAAGCCTCTAGAATCCCTGTATATCTAGCAACTTGAATGGCTTGTGGGTGGAAGTTGCATACCTCTGGAGCTTTGGACTAGCCTTTTTTGTTGGCATATCAATTTTCAGTAGGCTCTGGACTCCATTCACCAGGTGGGGTTACTATGGCAGCAACTTCAAGGTCAAAGAAATACCTTTGGATACCCCGCTATAGATTGAAGGTGGGGTTTATATCTCTAGATTCCTTTAGTGGCTGGTGGTTATAGGTTGCATATCTCTAGAGCCCTAGACTAGCCTATAATTGAGTATTCTCTGCTTCAATGGTGAAGATAGGATAAGCCTCTAGAATCCCTAGATATCTGGAAACTTCAATGGATTTTGGGTGGAATTTGCATACCTCTGGAGCTCTGGAGTCTGGACTAGCCTTTTTTGCTGGCATATCAATTTGCAGTAGACTCTGGAATCCCTTCACTAGGTGGGGTTACTGTGGCAACAACTTCAGGGTGGAAGAAATTCCTTTGGAGACCCTGTTGTACTTGACTAGCCTGTACTTGAGTATTCTTTGCGTGAATGGTGGAGATAGGATAAGCCTCTAGAATCCCTAAATATCTGGCCACTTGGTTCTTGAACAATTTTCTCAATCCCTGAAATTAAGTTCAGTGGTGACAGATGCACGAGAAGCTAGGTTGCAGCAAGTCTATAGTTCAAAGGTGTACTGTCTGAAGCTCAATCGCCCACGTTCATTTAAATAAAGAAAATCTTGTGTACAATTCTTGCTAAATATAATCATGTTGAATTAATATAGGTAATAAGTTGCTCATGAATGACAATGCATAAATAACTGCGGATGCTAAAATTTTAGGTGCATATGAGGTAGTATGTCTAGTTATGCATGCCTGTAAAACATGGTTATCTTAATATGATATTTTTGTAACACGGTGTATAGGTTCATAATATTCCTATTTGTAGTTATCTTAATGAAATATGGTGAAGACTAGTACCAACCTGAACTTGGTATTGACCTATTGGAGGGACACATTCTTAGTTATTGATGTATCACTTAGAATTTAGCATATGATTGTTCTGGCATATATTTTGCTACTGTAAATCTCATATCAGAATAGACCAACAAGTTGATTATGTGTATTCTGTATGATCTCTGTTCTCCTATTGGGTGAGGAACATTGTTAGGATGTTGCTTCCATACAGTCTTCCAGGAGACATATACTCCTGGACTTACATTACATCCAGTAGTGTAAATTTGTTGTAGCAAAATGAGAAATACTCAAGGTTTCTAGAAGACAAATTTAGCTGATATATTACTCCACCTATTCTTCTTCTTTAATGACTCTAGTTATCACCATATATAGAATACATACAGATTCAAGACTTTGAAGAAAAAATATCCCTCTTATTAGGTGGATACAAAAACAAACCTCACATATCCATCCTCTCCTGAAAAAATGAAATGGAAAGTGGTGAAGAATTAGTGGAAGTGTCAAAGGAAACCATTGTGCAATTGCAAAACATGTTCAAGAAACTTGATAATGGATTCAAGGCATTGTTGAGCAGGCAGACTGCATCAATCGATGTGGTTGTGACCATTGCAACAACTGCAATACAGGTAGGAACTATTGGGGCTGTAATGGGTATTCTTACTTCAAATATATCATCCACTCTACTGACCCAAGAAAATGGGGTTAATCCTCAAGCCATGGATTCAATCAAGGACACATAGGTACAAATGAAAATGCCTTGTTTTCGTTATTGGGCATCAACTACTTAACATTTTCCTGGCATATTGATGGATTGTTTTCCCTAGTTTTAATATCTATCTTGTTAAATTAAAAGGTAAGTTTTACATCTTTATTTATAGCTTGAACTCAGTTCTGTTGAGAAATTTTGCTGAGATAAGTCACAATAAATTCAACTAAAACATGCTTATACAATGTTACTCCTTAAGATAGAAAACTGATTGATGAATTGTGTGGATTGATTCATGTGGCCCAATATCTTCTCCCAACAAGTCTGTTCCTGCATCTCATATTTTATTATTATCTCTAAAGAAATATCACTTAATTTATAACTTGACTGCAACTAAATGTAACATCTCAGTTTTGCATCATTTCTTCTTGATGTATCCATTTCTCTAATGGTTAGCAAAAGACCCAATTCATTGAAATAATTCAAAGGAAATACATTGAGTGAATGTGATACAAACATATAAGGGAGAATGTTTTCATTCTAAGAGAGCTAAAATGGAATACAAACCACGTATCCACAACATTATAAATTCCCTGAGATTGTCCCAATCGACACGTATTCTCTACACCTCAACTACAACAATCATGGTAGCAGTTTTGTAATATTTTAACTAGAAAAGGAGACTTGATTATTTCATTCCTCCTACAAGTTTGAGCAATACATTTATCTTTATGTTCTTTTTTGTGTCTCATGCATGAGATCCAAGTGAAGAGTGCACTGACATGTATGGAATGCCCTGTTTGAAATTTGTAACATGACCACTTACCTAACTAGTTGTGGCTTCT
This sequence comes from Pinus albicaulis, assembly GCA_034641835.2. Taxonomy (NCBI): domain Eukaryota; kingdom Viridiplantae; phylum Streptophyta; class Pinopsida; order Pinales; family Pinaceae; genus Pinus; species Pinus albicaulis. The sequence continues at coordinate 574,326,083 of CM076577.1, forward strand.
ATGCTAACCCAAGAGTCAAAGTCCAGTTGTGAGAACGGGGTAAAAGTCCCCCCCCCCCCTTTATTTTTATCCCATTTATATTTTCACCTGTGATATATAATTGTAATCATTCAATCCATCTTCCATGTTGGTAGTTTTTTCAATCCTAAATATTAAGACTCTGCAACTTTTAATGGGTAGAAAGCACTATGCACAAGAACAACCCTATTGGCTCAATCAATGGAAGGCTGTTAGTAAAACATCATTCTAGAAATTTTAATCATTCATGACTTTATACCCACACTAGATGTCATAATGTTATCATTTTCATTTATAGCCCCTAACATCCTTAGTGTGGTAATAAAAACATTGAATATATTAGTCCACATACCTATGAATGAATATGATCAAGAATCTATCTTGATCTGTGCTCACTACTTAGGAAAGGAGTGTTAACATGCTTACAAAGTGCACAACTCTTGCACAACCCTATCTCCTTGATCTTGAAGTCCAATGATCCCTGCACCATCTTCTTCAAGAAAGGTACTACTCTATAATGCATGGAACCAAATTTTATGTGCAATAACTCACACAAACTGTCACTTTCATACACTAAAGCACCATGCTTCAATAGATCTACTAGATTATTTGATATAATTTGTAAAAAAACCCTTTCACAGATAAGTATTAGAACTGGATATACAAATATATTGAATTCAGGGATAAACTCTATTATAAAGTACAAAACCAAGATGTATAAGTATGCTCCTAGAAGGTGTTTTGATGCAAATTCTTTAAGAAATTTATATTCATATAATTAAGTATAATATGCAGAAAGGAAAGTTATCATACTAAGAGACAGACAAGAGGTAAGATTTTTTTTAGGTGTCTTCCAAATTTGTGAAATAAATTTAAAACATGCTTTACATGAAATATCAGTGTAGCTGAAAAGTAACATTAATTCCCCAGGGTTAATGGAAGAGGCTGCAAATTTCAAGTTTATTCAATGTTCTACTTGTTGTCCTAATGTCCAGAAAATTTATTAAAGGAGTTTACTATAGTTGATAAGCTCAAAGAGTTTGAAGTCTACATGCATCAACAAATGACCGTATGTATATATGACCAATCAAGGAGAAATACAATGAAGACAATGATCTCCACCATATGTAAACTTTTTAAAGTAAATCTAATCATGTTGGAACCATATGGAAATGAGGAAAATAATAATCAGACCATCAATATATGGAACATTCACACAACTATAGCATGCTTACACTACATACTATCTATACATCCTTGATATGAATATTGGATCTCAACACTAATGTATCATCGTAACGCTAAAGGCCATCATGGTAACTCTGGTGCTCAAAATCCATTAATCAATAAAAATGACACACACATAAAATTTTCACTTAATAATATTTTTCTAGATATCATAGCACCAACCATTGAGAAGTAGTCACCATATAGGTAATACCTTGGAAAATGGGTGTCTATAAGGTAAAATCTGATGACATTTGGAAGTTAAAGTACATGTTCCATCAAAATATGTCTAATAAACATAACTAGAGTTGCTAACTAACCCTCGTATGTCATTAGGGTGACATGGTTCATATGGCCATGATGAAATGCCAATATGCTCAAGGATGGTAATAGCAGTCCTTGAAGAGTATATTTCAAACTAAAATATACTCTAAAATTACTTCCTTCAGTTCACCCCAAATAAAAAGGAAGAATTGTCCATTCTATTACCTTGGATCATGCTCAACCCTGGATTCTTATAGCCTTCAATTTAACAGTATATTGGGTTTCATTCCTTCATTTTGTAGTAGTAATAAAACAACTCACATTGTTTACCCACAATATTATAGTGTATCTGTTTATACAAGAATTTAAATAGAGGATATGACAACATGTTATAACAATGCAATTGCTACAGGATTTGCTCACAATCCTTAGTGAGAGTTAATGATGTAGCAACGTGTAAAAAGGTAATAATACTTGTCAACTACCTATATGTGATAGTAGATTTCCTGTATCCGTTTATTGGTCATATTAACACATTGATACTGCAATACTGGTGGGTGACTTCATAATTTGAAGCTGCAAGAATCACTTCTTGTTGTGAGTTCTCTCTTGCTGTTTACGTGAAAAGGTCCAAATTATAACTACAGTAATTGATTCAGTATGAGTCTACTACATACTTATATATAATGTGATATCAGATTGCATGTATCCATTTATTGGTCATATTAACACATCGATACTGCAATACTGGTGGGTGACTTCATAATTCAAAGCTGCGAGAATCACTTGTTTTTGTGAGTTCTCTCTTGATATTATGTGAAAAAGTCCAAATTATAACTACAATAATCAATTCAGTATGAATCTACTACATACTTATATATAGGAATATTAATAGACGCACGGGCATTCGAGAGAACACATATTACTAGAACAAATGTAAGAGAATTTCAGAGCTTCAAATTTACCAGAACAGAGTTATATTAGGTCACAGTCAATCTTCAAAAGCTAGCAATGTACCTCTAGATAATTGTGATTAATTATTCCTAATAAAAATTGATTTACATTTTGTTTGGTGAGATGTGGGGCATCTATGGGTTTGTATTTAGAGCTTGATCGCCTGATTTTACTTGGTCTAATTTTTTGATGCATCTACTTATAGCTTGATATGTGTGAATATGTCACATGGACAGGGAAAATATGTTGAAGTATGATAGGGAGCAGGATTTCTTTTGAAACGTAATCTGAGGACAATTTTTCATCTGATGATTTCATTTTATCAACAATATATCAAATCAAAGTTTCTATCTTGTCTGGGGGGCACCAAATAGAGACCTCCGTTCAACAGTAGGAACTATTGTCAGTGTTATAGTTCAGCAAGTACATGTTTGCAGTTGACCAGAATTACTACAGGTACTGGTTCAATGCTTTAATAGCAATGACTTTAATCATGCAGAAGGTGCTCTTGATGCACTATCAAAGGTAACTCAAGGTCTCACTCTTGGCTCTCTGTCTATTGTAATATATGGTTTATTTTTTTTAACTCAACAAGTTTTATGTATTTCAAAATAATTCAAAGTTGTATGTTTAAATTTATTTTCGCCTATGTTTTAGAAAGCTACATTTAAAAATAGATTTGTTCTTTTGGATTTTTTTTGGAAATTATCATTTCTTATAATAGATGTAAATTCTATTCAAGCCATGAGAATGGAATAGTTATGGAATCTTCTTGTTTGATGAGTAATAATGTCCCAGATTTCATTTTCTAAGCCTTGCAATTCCGAGAACCCTAAAGGATATAGGAAACACACCTTTACCCATCCAAAAATAAAATAAAAAACTCGTTAACCTATATTCAACCTTTTGGTTGTAGCTTCCACTATAACCAATTCCAATTCTAGTGCTTGTTAGATTTTGCAGTGCACACTTAGAAATTAACAGTTGATAATGGAGAGAGTGAAACTTTATTTTTTAATGATGTTGTAACAATGATGTAAAATCTTTCATGTACATCATGTCATTTATAGTACCCTTCAGAAATGATGGTGGTTAATCCACCAACCTATAGCATCATCATCTAATGTTTACATTGCTCACATGTTAAAAAATAAACATTGAAAGTATCACGTGATGCCAATGCTAAAATAAAGTCATACAATAATTAACACTTTGTTGGAGCATGATTTTTGTTCCTCCAACATCTCTCTTCAAATATGAGATACTCAATAAGGAGTTTTTTATCACCTCGTTCAACACAAACTTGTAGATGATTACAATATCTTCTCCATCTGTAGTCTCTAGGACCTATTCTTGGTGGCCATTCTGCTGGTTCATCATCACTTGCATTTCAAAGTGAACTGCACAACATGTTATTTTGGCTGTAAACTTACTTACGCAACTATCATTGAACATCCCCTTAAATGTTCATCCAAGTGAAGAAATCACTTGTTTATTCACCCAAAACATTATCTAAAAGATTGGATATGGGTTAAATCCCATCCATGAAGCCATCTGGGTAATTAGTTGTTATTCTTGTTGGTTCATTAGGAGAGCAACCTGGATACAGGTTGTATCATCCAAATTTATTTACATCAAAATTGTCAGTTTCTTAGTTTTTTTTTTCATATCTTAAAGGCTCGTGATTTATATCTCTTCTTTTCCTATTATGAGTGTAGAAATTTGTTGTCTCCTGTCCTTATTTACAACTATTGAGATGGAACTATGTCCAACACCAATATACTTGTCCAGATAAACATTTTTCAACACTTGTGATCACTGGGAAAGATTTGAGGTTCAATTTTTTACTTCTACTTAATTATTCACATTAAATATTTTTGGCTACCATTGAAAATTAATATAATATTTTCTTTCTTTCAACTTTTTTTCAAGAAACATTGACACTGCAACTTAAATTGAAAGGTTTCATAATTTTCAAGAGTAGGGGTTAGTAGGGGTGGGGTTCATAGCAAAGTGTATGGGAACTGTAGTGCAAAATGCTAGGTACTGGAGATGGCATGATGTTTGTTCCTCCAACATCTCCCTTCAAATATGAGTTACTCAATAAAGAGTTGTTTATCACCTCGTTCAATACAAACTTGTAGCTGATTACAATATCCTCTCCATACACTGTCTCTGGGACCCATTCTTGGCAATCGCTCTACTGCTTCATCATCACTTACATCTCAAAGTGAACTGCACAACATGCTATTGTGGCTGTAAACTTATTTGATGTTTGTCCCTCCAACATCTCCCTTCAAATATGAGCTACTCAATAAAGATTTTTTTATCACCTAGTTCAGCATAATCTTGTAGCTGATTAGAATATCTTCTCCATCCACAGTCTCTGGGATCCATTCTTGGTGGCCAGTCTGTTGGATCATCATCACTTCCATTTCAAAGTGAACTGCACAACATGGTATTGTGGCTGTAAACTTACACAACCATCATTGAATATCCCCTTAAATGTTCATCCATGTCAAGAAATCACTTGTTTATTCACCAAAAAATTTATCTAAAATATTGGATATGGGTTAACTTCCATCCATGAAGCCATTTTGGTAACCAGTTGTTATGGTAATTGTTTCATTAGGAGAGAAACCTGGATACAGGGTGTGCCATCCAAATTTATTTGCATCAAAATTGTCAGATTCCTAGTTTTTTTTTCATATCTTAAAGGCTGGTGATTTCTATCTCTGCCTTTCCTGTTATGAGTGCAGAAAGTTGTTGTCAGTTGTCCTTATTTAAAACTATTGAGTTGGCACAAGGTCCAATACCAAGATACTTGGCCAGATAAACATTTTTCAGCACTTGTGATCACTGGGAAAACTTTGAGGTTCAATCGTTTACTTCTACATAACTAGTCACATTAACTGGTTTTCGCTACCATTGAAAATTAATATAATATTTTTGTTCTTTCAACTATTTTTCAAGAAAAATTGACCCTATTAGGTGGTTTCAACCTCTAAGGGGGTGACATTTCCATGGTACATCCATCAAATGGCAGGTGGCGTGTGAAATGATGATGGAACAGAGTGGGGGCAAAGGGAATGCTCCAAGCCACATGCCATGGCACTAGGGTAGCTATGACGAAGGAAGCCCACACATTGGGTATATGGATGTAATATGAAAATTTATACAAAAAATTTTAAGTCTAGTTTAGACATCCAAACAAAGACATTACTAGACTCTCTAGGACATATATGAAGTGTGATAGACTGCTGAAAATTTGAGACTCTTAGAGAAAAAAAAAAAGGTTTCCTAATGGATTTTTATGGTGTTTGTAAGGTGGCATCAGTGCCTCCCAAAGAAAATGGGTATATGGGGTTAGAAAATACTCTCTAGAGGAAAAATTCAATGAGACAATGATGATGGTAACACTCCAACTAGTAGGTTTACTCAAAACTTTTCCTTTTGTCCTATACTTCAGAAATTTGTCAAATGGGAGATCACAAGTGAAGACAATCTCTAGGATTATGGGTTTTGTATTGATCATGGACAATTTTCTCTTTCATTCAAAAAAATGTAAAGAGACATACAGTCATGTAAAACAATCAATGGAAAATACCAATAAAGAGACATTGTGTTAACTGATTTACCATCCCATAATCACCATCAAAGCCAATGGAAAAACCCAAAGGCAATGAAAAATAAATATAAGAAAGTATACCATTCTTCTACAGTGTATTCAAAATTATGATGTGAAATGATAAGCAGTTCCTTGAATAGGTTCATCAAACTTTAATGATCTCAAACAAGTATGATGGAAAACAATGAAAAACTATAAACATGAACCTCATCATAAATACAAATGACAAGGTTATGGTAATGGAACAAATCTAGTTTTCAGAGGCAAAGGAAGTTTGAGACCATGTCATGACAAAAAAAAATAGGGGATGCACTCAAGGATATTTTAATCAGGAAAGCATGAAAATGATTATGCTAATCTACATGCCAATTTTATTGGTGGTTAGATGAGAAAGTGTCATGATAGGCATGGAATTTGCCAATTATATTCCATCTGTTTTCTTTCTATTTTTGGTCCTTAAGATCTTCCCATGAATCTCATAACCTAGGAGGTTTCCCCATTTAGAGAATTCACATTGTTTTCTTTATTTGGAAATTTAATTAGTTGTAAACTGACTGTTAAAAGCATACATGCATGTGGTTGAAATTTCCTTGAAGATTATGGTATGGAAGCAGCTACAGGAAAGGCCTTGAAAGTAGCTACAAGGGGAGTGAACAACTAGTAGGAAAATGGACTGAATAACTCCCCAAATCAGTAATGAGTTGGCTTATTCTTATTAGTGAGGTTTAAAGGCAAGATTTTGCAACAAGATTCTATCTATTAGCAGATCATAATACACTTGGAAAGCATGAAGACCTTATCAAGCCAAGCATGTTTTCTTTCCTCTTCCACAAGCAGCTAAGGTGAATTACTCTTCTTGTTTTGGGCCTCTGTATAGAAAAAGATGAGGGGATGTAGAAGGGCTGAAAAATATTTTTTAAGCAGTTTTACAACAACATAACTCATCATTCTCTCACCTACCAATTCCAATGATCCACTCCACCAGTGCATGCTACTAGGATTATTGTAGCCTATCATGTGTTTCCACTATGATATAATTCGATCCCCTAAGTAACAAATTGATTTGGTTCAACTAGGCCTTGACTTGGGCTCTTCAATATTCTAATTGAAGAGTTTTTAACCGTATTTAAGTGTTTGGTTAGCTTTAATGCACTTACAATATATCGATAATCGACATACTTTTTCCATAATAGAAAATATTGTACCCTCTAACCAAATGGCCAACTTCATATATGACCACCACCATATTCATTATCTGAGTATAAAGTTGAGGGTGTAGATCTTTTACCATGCATATTTTATACAACACCCATAAGGGCATTTTAACAATTGAAAAATATGACATTTAACATGATAGGACTTTAGATTTTGCATTGAATTTTCCAAATTAACATTGCCAACAAAATTTGAAATATAGGCAAATAGATTTAGACTCCTTAAAGGATTAAATCATACTCAATTTCTCCTTTTCCTTGCAGTGTGGCTCTTCCATTCGCTTTTCTGCAGTCCTCTAGACAATTTCTATCATGTTCCTGCCTTCCCCTACTCTTCATAGACCTAGACTAAATATCCCCCCTCCTTGTTGTCCATTCAAACTTGAAAGAAAAATCCAACGCATGCACCTAACCGGCAAAGGCCCACTCCATTTGTTCCCACACCCCTCGTCGAGCGCCAAGAAGGCTTCATCCTCCCATATTCTTTTTCCATCCTTGCATCATGCTTCCTTGACAAGAAAAAGGTCTCTCCAACCTGTGGGAGTATGCCAACTACCCCTTGCCTCCCAAATCTTATTATTATATATATATTTTATGATGTTGTTAGGACACTTGCATGCATTCAGGTACTAGCTAGTTCTCTTCTATGTGGCCCAATGCAGTTACAAAGAAGCATGTCCCACTGATATATATATATGTGTGTGTGTGTGTGTGTGTGTGTGTGTGTGTGTGTGTGTGTGTGTGTGTGTGTGTTTATTTCTTTCAACTTGTCCTTTGTGCATACTTGTTGGTTGCCATGGCTGCCACCAAATAAGTTAACATCCCAAGCAATTTTCTCCTTCCTCTGCTCTGGAATCTGTGTCCCCAAACTCAGTCTGTTTTATTTAGTTAATTTTACAATGTTTTTGATAAACAAGTGATGTGATTGGGACTATTATAAATACAAGATTTATACCTCTTGCAATTTGGGAGATAAGTTCAGTAAGATGAAGTAACTTAGCGACTCAGTGAATAAACAAGGAACCAAGGCAGATTTGAGGTAAGGTAGTCTGAGGTCCAAAAAGAAAGGAGAGGTATATCTAAAGAATTCAGAAAAGGAACTTTTTAAGGAAAAAAAATACGAACTTATGGAGTGTGAGGCATATTCCAGGAGGATTAACGAGGTCTAAGATAAGTAAACAAATATGAGTATAAGAGAGAAAGTGAAGACAAGCTAAGGAACCTGGTCAAGGTGGTGTAGAAAAAATTCAGAAGGGACTACCACAAAAGTATATATCTGAGTAGATATCTGAAATATATATTTGAGAAAAGTTCTGAAGTGTATATGTGTTAAAGAAAAGGTCTAAAGGAGGGAAGATCTGAAACATATTTATGTGATATATTCTCTATTGAAAGAGGGAGAGGTTCTTAGTAATAGGGTATGTGTTTTCTTGGGGAGAAAGGTTGTGATCAAGCTTGTCAAGTTCGAGTTGAGTATAGTCCAATTAGAGTTGTTGTGAAGTAAAGTTTGTCATCAAATCCAATTTTACCGTACTACTCAAACTAGTTTTGAATAGTTTTTTTGTAATAGATTATTTGGAGCGCCTTTAAAGAAATCCTTTGAAGCATTCCTGAATAGACTTAAATTCAGATCTAAAACAAAGGTAAAGTAATCCTTGTTGACCGAAGTAAATTCTTTAAAGCATACATGAATAGCCTAGGAGACACCTTCATCAAACGACAAAATGATAACATACTTTGAGCATATTTTGAGTTGATAGTAGAGTGCATTCATGACAACATTAATTGAGCATTCTTCAAGCCTTTGTTGAAACAACAATCACTCTCAAAGAATATTTGAAGACCAACACTTGAAGACTTTTTTTGTTGAAGTAGTCATCCTTGAAGTATATTTGCAGACCAACACTTAAAGACTTGTTTGTTGGAGCAATCATCCTTGGAGTATAGTTGAAGATCAATACTTAAAGACATGTTTTGTTGGTGCAATCATAAAATTTTTGCTGAAGTAGACCTGAAGTTTTTGTAGAGGTAAATTTAAGAGCACTTTGTAAACTTATCTTGGATAAATTTTTTAGAAGTATTTGAAGTTTTTGATGGAGGCTTGAAGCAGTATTGAAGTCACCTTAAGGGATTGAAGCAAACTGAGAGGGTTGGATCCCTAGAGGATTGGAGTCGTCATACAAGGTTGGAGCCTTGTGAGAAGCTAGGTTGGAGCCTGGATTAATATGTGAGGATCGGAGTCCTCATACAAGGTTGGAACCTTGTGAGAGACCTGGTTGGAGCTTGGATTTGTAGTTGAATATTAGAGTTTATATTGTACTCCAACAAGATCTTATAATAAAATTTGCCCATTTTGGTGTGTTTGGAGCATTTATGTTTTATGGGAATTTGCTGAAAATATTTGTGTTGGGTTTATTGCATGCTTTTGTTATCACTGTTAATTTTTCCATTAGGAATATCACACCTTCAGAGGCTTGATCAACATATCAAGTCAGATTTGAAACAAAAGTAAAGTAATCCTTGCATATCAAAGGACATTCTTTAAAGAACACATGAAGAGCCTATGAGACACCTTCATTGAATGATAAAATGATTACATACTTTGAGAATATTTTTAGTTGATAGTAGAGTGCATTGATGATGACATTAATTAAGCATTCTTCAAGCCTTTGTTGAAACAACAATCACTCTTGAAGCATAGTTGAAGATCAACACTTGAAGAGTTTTTTTGTTGAAGAAATCACCCTTGGAGTATAGTTGAAGACCAACACTTAAAGACTTGTTTTGTTCGAGCAGTCATCCTTGGAGCATAGTTGAAGATCAACACTTGAAGACATGTCTTGTTGGTGCAACCATAAAATTTTTCCTAAAGCAGGCATGAAGTTTTTGTAGAGGTAGATTTGAGAGCACTTTGCAGACCTATCTTGGATACATTTCTTTATAAGTATTTGAATTTTTTGATGGAGGCTTGAAGTAGTATTGAAGTCACGTTAAGGGATTGAAGCAAATGGAGAGGGTTGGATCCCTAGAGGATTGGAGTCGTCATACAAGGTTGGAGCTTGGATTTGTAGTTGAATTTTAGAGTAATCATTCATGGTTGAAGCCTTGAAGGAGTTAAATAATTTGTTGTACAAGTTGGAGCTTGGGTTTTTAGAGTCCTCAAATTCATTAACAAAATTATTTTTTTGTGGCACAAGTTGGAGCTTGGGTTTTTAGAGTCCTCAAATTCATTAATAAAATTATTTTTTTGTCGCACATCTTGTATTTTGGTTTAACTGGTGTTTTGAACAGTCATCATATAACAATTGTAAAGAAACATTGATTCAACCACCTTCTCAATATTTCCAACACTAGCACACCTTACATTTTTTTCACCTTGAAATATTTTATTGACATGCTAGAAGGAACTTTCACAATGAAATGTTATTGTTGGTAATCTGGTTGTTTATGATACAAGTAAATCTAACATGTGTTAGATTTCCTTCACCTTGGAATGTTCTTACTAGAAACATGCTTGTGTTTGTGTTAAAATGAAATATAGCATGCACTAGACTTCTTTTGGCATGCAATGTTGTTGTTGGTAGTATGCTTGTATTTGTGCTACATGTAAAGCTAACACTCGTTATATTTCTTCCACCTTGCAATGTTGTTATTGGAAATATGCTTTTGTTTGGGCTATAAACTATGCTATATTTCTTTTGCTCTGCAATATTGTTGTTGTCTATTTGGTTTTTTATGATAGAAGGAAATATAGCACGTGTTAGATTTCCTTCACCTTGGCAATGTTATTGGAAATGTGATTTTGCTTGTGCTAGATTTATTTTTCTCTACAATATTGTTGTTGTCAATTTGGTTGTTTGTTATAGAATTAAATCTAGCACGTGTTAGATTTCCTTCACCTTGGCAATGTGCTTGTGTTTCTGTTAGAAGGAAATATAGCATGCGCTCAGTTTCTTTTGGCATGAAATGTTGTTGTTGGTAGTATGCTTGTATTTGTGCTACATGTAATGCTAACATGCATTAAATTTATTTTACCTTGCAATGTTTTTATTGGAAATGTGCTTGTGTTTGTGATAGAAATTGTTCTAGATATCTTTTTCCATGCAATGTTGTTGTTGGCAATATGATTTTGTTTATGCTGGAAGAAAATCTAACACGCTAGATTTCTTTCACCCTACAATGTTGTTGTGTGCTTGTGTTTATGCTATGCGTAAATCTAGCACGTGTTAGATCTCTTTTGGTCTGCAATATGGTTGTTGTCTATTTGGTTGTTTATGATAGAAGGAAATCTAGCACATGTTAGAATTCCTTCACCTTGGCAATGTTATTGGAAATGTGCTTGTGTTTGGGCTAGGTTGTGCTAGATTTATTTTGCTCTACAATATTTTTGTTGTCAATTTGGTTGTTTATTATGGAAGGAAATCTAGCACGTGTTAGATTTCCTTCACCTTGGCAATGTGCTTGTGTTTGTGTTAGAAGGAAATATAACATGCACTAGGTTTATTTTGGCATGAAATACTATTTTTGGTAGTATGCTTGTATTTGTACTACATGTAAAGTTAACATGGATTAAATTTCTTTTACCTTGCGATGTTGTTATTGGAAATGTGCTTGTGTTTGTGATAGAAGTTGTTCTACATATCTTTTTCCATGCAATTTTGTTGTTGGCAATATGCTTTTGTTTATGTTGGAAGCAAATCTAACACAGTAGATTTATTTCACCCTACAATGTTGTTGTGTGCTTGTGTTTGTGCTGTGCGTAAATCTAGCACATGTTAGATTTCTTTTGCTCTGCAATATTGTTTTTGTCTATTTGTTTGTTTATGATAGAATGAAATCTAGCACGTGTTAGATTTCCTTCACCTTGGCAATGTTATTGGAAATGTGCTTATGTTTGGGCTAGAAGTTGTGCTAGATTTATTTTTCTCTACAATATTGTTGTTGTCAATTTGTTTGTTTATTATAGAAGGAAATAAGTCTAGCACGTGTCAGATTTCCTTCACCTTGGCAATGTGCTTGTGTTTGTGTTAGAATGAAATATAGCATGTGCTAGGTTTCTTTTGGCATGAAATGTTGTTGTTGGTAGTATGCTTGTATTTGTGCTACATGTAAAGCTAACATGCATTAAATTTTTTTTACCTTGAAATGTTGTTATTGGAAATGTGCTTGTGTTTGCGATAGAAGTTGTTCTAAATATCTTTTTCCATACAATGTTGTTTTTGGAAATATGCTTTTGTTTATGCTGGGAGAAAATCTAACATGCTATATTTCTTTCACCTTACAATGTTGTTGTGTGCTTGTGTTTGTGCTTATGCATAAATCTAGCACGTGTTAGATTTTCTTTAGCTTGCAATATTGTTTTTGGCAACATGCTTCAATTTTGGCTCGAAAGAAATCTAGAATGCACTAGATTTCTTTTTCACTATAATGTGGTTGTTGAAAATATGCTTTTGTTTGTGCTAGAAGTAAATCTACCATGTGCTATATTTATTTTATCTAGAAACGTTGTAATGTGCTTGTGTTTTTGCTAGAAGGAAATCTTTCCTTCTAGCATTCATTATATTTCTTTCACCCTTCTATGAGTTTATTGACAATGTGGTTGTATATGTGTTATAAGGAAATCTCGTGTGCACTAGATTTCTTTCGCATTGCAATGCTGTTGTTGGCAATTCAATTATTTGTGCTAGAAGTGTTACCAAAATGATGTTATTGGCAATGTGCTAAAAGGAAATCTAGCATGTGGTAGATTTATTTTTCCCTAGAATGTTTGGTAATGTGTTTGTGTTCACGCTACAACAAAATCTGGCATGCACTAGATTCTTAACCCCTCCAATGTTATTTGTTTTTCTTTATGCTAGAAGAAAATCTACCACACACAAGATTTATTTTGTCTTGCATAAGGTGTTTTTGACAATATGCTTGTTTGTGCTAGAAGAAAATCTAATATGTGGTATGTTTCTTTCACCCTACAATATTGTTATGTGATTGTGTTTGCGAGAGAAGGAAATCTAGCATGTGTTATATTTCATTCACCTTGCAATGTTGTTTTTGGTGACATGTTTGTGTTTGAGATATAAGTACAAATAGCATGTTAGATCTAATACACCTTGCAATATTGTGATTGGAAATATGCTTATGTTTGTGATAGAAGAAAATCTAGCATGATATAGATTTCTTTTACCCTACAATATTGATGTTTGTGTATGGTGGGAGGAATTCTATCATGCACTAAATTTATTTTGCAATGAAATATTGGTGTTATTTTGTACTAGAATAAAATCTAGTATGCAATAGATTTGTTTCATAATGAAATATTGTTGTTTGCAACATGCTTGTATTAGTGCTAGAATGAAATATAACCTACATTGGATTTCTTTTGCAATGCAATATTGGTGGAAATGTACTTGTGTCTGTGCTAGAAGGAATTCTATCATGCATTGGATTTCGTTTGCACTACAATGTTATTGTTGGCAATGTTTCTATCATGCATTGGATTTCATTTTCCCTACAATGTTATTGTTGGCAATGTGCAAGAAGTAAATCAAGCATAGGTTAGATATCTTCCACCCTGCAATGTTGTTTCTGGCAATGTGATTGAGTTTGTACTAGAAGAAACTCTAGAATGTGTAATATTCTTTTACTTTGCAATTTTTTTATGAGTAACATGCTTATATTTACACTAGAAGGATATTTAGCATGTGGTGAATTTCGTTCGCCTTAGAATATTGTTGTTGGCAGTGTGCTTGTGTTTGTGCTAGAAGGAAATCTAGCATGTGCTGGATTTATTTGACCATGTAACGTTGCTTCTAGCAATATTCTTATGTTTGTAGTAGAAGGAATGCTATTGATTGTTAGCTTTCATTTGCGGTGCAATGTTGTTGTTCGAAAAGGGCTTCTACTTGTGATAGAAGGAAAGCTAGCACAAATTATATTTCCTTCATAATGTAATGTTTTTATTAGAAATATATTTTTTGTTATGCTAGAAGGAAGGTTATAAGGTGTTAAATTTCCTTCATACTGCAATTTTATTGTTGAAAATGTGTTTATGTTTGTGATAGAAGTAAATATTGCATTTGTTAGATTTTTTTTACAATGCAATATTATTGTTGGAAATGTGCTTGTATTTGTGTTAGAAAGAATTATAGAATGCACTAGATTTCTTTGTTCTTGTTCCAAAAGGAAAACTATCAAGATTTCACCCTCACCAATGTTAGTGCTCTCATATTATTCTTCACAATGCATTTGTGATTATGCAAGAAGGATACCTAGTGATTACTAGCTTTCTTCTAGACATCATTACACTTATGCAACCAATGCTATTGGGGTAACATTGTTGGCAATATGTTTTTGGTATCCTATTATATTGAATTGATTGTCCTTGATGGAAACTCTCTAACAAAGTATGCAGATATTGACTATATGAAGAACTCAGAAATCCATCAGCAGTTCTATACAAGCAAAATATAAGACTGAATGTATATCTGCTTTTCTTGAATAAGTTCGGTGTTTATATATGCATCCTGACGACGGATAATTGAAATCCGTGATAATTAAGAAACCTGGTGTTGGGTTTGATGGTGCTCTGTATACAGTTAGAGGTACCAATGTTATTATGGTCGACTATGTATCCCAACTGGTAGACAATGAATCAATGCGTGATAACCCTCTGTATTATGGAGTAAGGTTTTTATTCATATTCCGAATGGTGGATCGAATGCACGAGTCGAAAAGTCTGAAAGGATTTCATCGGAGCTGCATAAGAGTAATTTTGGTTATATGAATTGATAACGTGGAGAAACGAATTGGCGAAAGTATGCTGATGGAAAATGGAGTAGAGGGGCGGAACCTTGCGAATGAACAATGAACGTGGTTTAAGGCTAGAAGTGGTTTTTATCTCACCACCTTTGCAGCGAAAGTGGTAATTGAGGAGGGGGGAGAAATTCCATAGATTGACCGATGCGTGTCCCCGAGCGAATTTTGAAAACCGCCTCCACTACACGCCATCACGCGTTAATGTCCGACCAAGGATGTCGCGTGATATTGTTGTGCGCCGTCGATCTAGAAGGGAGCCATCGGATGATGGTTGTATGAGGAAGGTGCACGATGGATAACCACGGTACGGTGCGAGTATGTGATTGGGTCATTGATTATATATGTGGGCCCAGTTTAAATTATATTATTTAATCTAAGGTTTGTGGGGTTAATAAAGGATGTTGAATATGCGAAGTTGGAAAAATATGAAACATGTGATGAAATGTACGTGGGTTATTATATGCGATTGATCTCACGAACACATAAACCAGGGGTCGTTATATATATGTCTTGGGGAGTTCATAACTAAAGGAGGAATCAGATTGAGATATGAAAAAGCCTTAGATTAATTATCTAATTGCAAAATCAAGAAAATAGAACAATAAGAAATTGTTTGGGGCTTGGGTAGACCCCACTGGATTATCTAATTGATCCCATCGAGGAATACCATCAACGGTTGGGAGGTTTTGACTCATGGTTTTAATAAAGGCACAAACTATATAAGGAGAAGAGGATTATAGTACAACGTGTGCATGCGGAAGGGTTGTTAATGAATAAATCTCTTTAAGAGATATCTGCATGATTGAACTTTGTTTTCTGAAAAAGCTGAATCTATGATGCACCTATGGAGTTGATGAAGGTTCAAGATCTCTAGATCTAGAAATGATGAATCTCTAGGAAGATTTGCAAAGAAATAATGAAGACCTGACGCAATTCTGATGAAGAAATTGAAGAAATTTGGTGGATCTGAGGGTTGAAGTCTTTAGCATAAAAGTGGAATCTTTCTGCCAGTACAAGCTAGTGTTAAAATCAGGGGGTTGGAGGTCCCTTCCAGTAGTGAATGGAGAATGAGAAAAGGTTGTAGCCTTCTGCTGGTGGGTGCCTACATGCTGGTATAAGTCTACACCAGCACAAAAATTGTAAGAATTTTTCTTTATAATAAATATTGAAGACAGAGACGACAGCAGCGGTGGTTTTCTCCCAAATTTGGTTTCCACCTTAAATACTGGTGTTCATGTGTGTTGCTTATGTATTATGGCTTATTCTGTTGTTACTGTACATGCTTACTGCTTACTAAACGTATGATGAATGAATGATGCAATAATCTAAGTAAAGAATTAAATGCATAATAAGATCTTTGATAAAAAATTTTCAGTCAGATCTAAATACTGATTCACCCCCCCCCTCTCGCTGTTTATCTAAGGAATTGGTATCGTAGCCAGTCCTTCTGCAGATCTTAGCCGCTAGAAGGAAGATCAATCAATATGAGCAATCAAGATGGAATAACATCTATCAGGCCTCCGCTCTTCAACGGAAATAATTTAATCTTCTGGAAAACAAGGATGAGATCCTATATTCAGTCTCTGGGTGCAGATGTTTTGGCTATTGTTGAAGCAGGATATCAATATCCAGCCGCAGTACCAACAGATCCAACGGAAAGGAAAAATTATGAAACAAATGCAAAGGTGGTTAATGCTCTATTGGGAAGTCTAAGTGAATCAAAATTTATCAAAGTCATGCAGCTGAATACAGCAAAGGCAATATGGGACCAAATCATTCTAAGTTATGAAGGTGATGCAAAGGTAAAGGATGCTAAACTCCAAACTCTCAGAATTCAATATGAGAACCTAAAAATGCATAATGAGGAGAGCATTGCTAATTTATTTTTATGACTTGATGATATTGTAAATCGTATGAGAAATCTGGGAGAAATAATAACCAAATCTACTTTGGTTGAGAATGTTTTAAGATCACTAACGACAAAATTTGAGTCAAAAGTTTCTGCTCTTGAAGAAAAGTAGGATCTTCAAAATCTTACTATGGTGCAACTTCATGGCATACTAACTACATAGGAAATGAGACGAGGAGGATCATCTGAAGTCAAAGAAGCCATATTTAGAGCTTCTACAAAAGGGAAAGAAGTACAAGAGAAAGAAGGATCAGGGTATATCTCAGAAGAAGATGAGGTAAATTTTGTAAAGAAACTCCAACTTGGTACAGGACGGTTCGGAGGTAAGATTCCTTTCAAATGTTTTGCTTGTGGAAGAGTTGGTGATTATGCTGCTAAGTGTCCTCACAAAGAAACACATGAAAAGGAAAGGAAGTAGCAAGAAGGAATAAGAATCGGTTTAGAACTAGAAAAAGTTACTATACACATGAAGACAGTGATGGGTTATCAGATAGTGAGGAAGAATGTGAAGAAGATCTTAGACTTCTCATGGCATTCGAAAAAGAGTCTAGAGAAGAAAAGGATACTTTTATGGATGCTTTAGAGGAAAATTATATTCTTGATGAAATCAATCAACTCAAAATATGCTAAGAAGAATGTAAAATATCGATAAAAACTTTGAAAAACTAGCTTCAAGAAAAGGAGAAACATAATGAGAAATTAGAATGTGAAATAGTAGGTCTAAGAAAAGAAATTGAGAAAGTAAAGAATTTGATTAGCTAAAGGATCTAAAACCTTGGATGAGATTATCAAGGTACAACGTTATCCTCTTCTAAATATAGGTCTTGGATATATCGGAGAATCTTCTCAGGCTTCAGCACCAAATTATCTAAAAGCAGCTACATCCAGTACACAACATTCTGCCCCTCAGCAAGGGAATAAAGAATATTTACAGATAAAGCATGACCATCTCAATTCAAAGAACACTAACAGGAGTACATCTCAAAGAAACACCAATCAATAGGTAAATTCAAGTAGAAGATTTCACGATCGCAGAAATTTCTTCTTCAATGGACAATGTTTCTCATGTCGCAATTTTGGTCATAAAGTTGTTCAATGTGTTGCATATAAAACCATCATGACAAGAGAAGAAAGAAAGAAAATGATTGATATTGGAACAAAGAAGAATACATATAACAACTTTTCTCCTCTTCAAAATGAAGTTGAATGTGCTTATTGCAATAAATTTGGCCATGAAGAATCCGAATGTATATGCCAAAGTCCAGCCCACTAGAGCATCTTCCTTCTGCCCTCAGTATGGAAAAAGAAGGAATTACAAAGTTGAAATTTTTGGCATAGATTTATTTGGCAGTATGAGAAGAAAATAAATGGTACATTGATAGTGGATGCTCAAAACACATGACATGTGAAAAAAACAAACTTCTTGCATATAGTGCTCTAGAAAAAGAAAAGAATGTTACATTTGGAAATGACACTCCTGCTGTCATTAAGGGAAAATGATCTGTATTTCTAAAAGAAAAGGTGAAAGCTAATAATGTCATGTATGTGGATGGATTAAAGCATAACCTGTTAAGTGTAAGTCAAATGTGTGATCAAGGAACCGAAGTTGTCTTTAGTTCAAAAGAATGTATGGTACGTGATCTTGATACAGGTAAAACAATTATAAAAGGAAACAAAACTCCAAGCAACCTGTATGTATTAAATAAATGCAAAGAACAATGTTACATGAGTAAATATTCAGAAAACTGGCTATGGCATAGAAGGTTGGGGCATCTGAGCTTCTCTCAAATCAGCAAATCAAGTAGACTTAAAGCTGTTCGTGATCTTCCCAATATTACACCACTTGAAAGTATCATATGAAAATCTTGCCAATTCGGTAAGCAAACCAGAGTGAAATTTAATGCCAAGGAAGGTTCATCAAGTAAGCTTGTTGAACTCATTCATACTGATATATGTGGACCTGTGAAGAAAAAGTCACCACGAAGTGAACAATACTATATCTTATTTATTGATGATTTCTCCAGAATGTGTTGGATTGGGTTGATTAAACACAAAGATGAAGCATTTAAGAAATTTCAGATCTTCAAAGAACTGGTTGAAAATGAATTAGATCTAAAAATCAAATGTCTTAGATCTGATCGAGGAGGAGAATATACATCAGATGAATTCCTTGAATTTTGTGAACAACATGGCATAAAAAGACAGTTTTTTGTAGCCGGCACTCCACAACAAAATGGCGTAGCGGAAATAATGAATAGAACAGTTCAACAAATCGCTAGAGCTATGCTTGATGATTCCGGAACACCTGACACATTTTGGGGAGAAGCAGCTCATACAGCGGTAAATATTCTTAACAAGGCACATGTTCATGTAAATTGTGATAAAACTCCATATGAACTATGGTATGGTAATCCTCCCACTGTGAATCACTTTAGAGGCTTTGGGAGCAAATGCTTTATCAAAAATAATGATGAAAAACTTGGCAAGTTTGAACCCAGATAGTATGAAGGGATACTTCTTGGTTACTCCTCTAGGATTAGACCATATAAATGCTACAATAAAAGACTTCGAAAGATTTTTGAATGTATTGATGTTGTTATTGATGAGTCTCATGCAGCTCCAAAGGAAGAAAAACAAACAACAGATGAATACGATGATGACATATATCCTTCTACATCAAATAGAAATGATATAGACAGTGAACCTGATGAAAAACCCGAAGATGATTTATATGAAAAAGATCCATCCAGATATGTTCAAAAGAATCATCCAAAATCTCAAATTTTGGGAGAAAAGGGATCAGGTGTACAAACAAGAAGGACTTCTGTGGGATCTTCTAGCTATCCGGCATTTCTATCCACTATTGAACCACACAATGTCAATCAAGCTAGCAAAGATGAATGTTGGATTCAAGCCATGAATGAAGAGCTTGATCAAATTGAGAAAAATCACTCTTGGGAATTAGTACCAAGACCTCATGACAAAAATGCCATCAGAACTAAATGGATATTCAAAAACAAGTTAAATGAGAATGTGGATGTTATAAGAAATAAATCTAGACTTGTTTGAAAGGGGTATGCTCAACAAGAAGGTATAGACTTTGAAGAAACTTTTGCTCCTGTAGCCAGACTTGAAGCCATAAGAATGTTTCTTGCTCTTTCAAGCTTCCAACAAATCAGAGTTTATCAAATGGACGTTAAATATGCTTTTCTCAATGGTGATCTAGAAGAAGAAGTCTATATAGAACAACCAGAAGGATTCATTTTGGGAAATGATGAAAAACTTGTTTGTAGACTTTAAAATGCTCTATATGGTCTTGAACAAGCTCCAAGGGCATGGTCCTATCGTCTTGACAAATATCTTCATCAACAAGGTTTTTCAAAGGGGTCTGCTGATAATAACTTATACACAAAAACTAAAAATGACAAACTGTTGATTGTGGTTGTATATGTCGATGATATCATTTTTGGAAGTAATGGAGATTCTATGAGTCAGAAATTTGCTTTTGATATGCAGCAAGAATTTGAAATGTCTTTACTTGGGGAACTAACATTATTTCTTGGCTTGCAAGTGCAACAAGCAACAGATGGCATATTCTTATCACAAGAAAAATATCTTAAGCAAATCTTGAAGAAGTATGGCATGGAAGATTGCAAACTTGTAAGTACACCAATGATAACAGGATGTAATCTCAGTTCTAATGATGATTCCCCCACGGTGAATCAACCAGAATACAGATCTATGATAGGAAGTATACTTTATCTCACTGGGACAAGACCAGACATTATACATGCAGTTGGAATTGTGGGGCGATTCCAAGCTAATCCAAAAGAGTCTCACCTTCAGGCTGTCAAAAGAATATTCAAATATCTGCAAGGAACTCAAGACTTTGGACTATGGTATCCAAAGAATGCTGATCTCACTCTTCATACTTACACTGATGCAGATTGGGCTAGAAACATTGATGATCGGAAAAGCACTAGTGGTGGTGCATTCTATATGGGGCCCTGGTTAGTATCTTGGTTCAAAGAAGAAGCAAAGCTCTATTTCCTTATCTACAGCAGAAGTAGAATATGTGGCTGTAGCATCATGTTGCACTCAACTTCTTTGGATTATGCAAACCTTACAAGACATTTAAATCAAATGTTCACCTCCTATCTCCATTATGTGTGATAATACAAGTGCCATATGTATCTCAAAGAATCCTTTTATGCATTACAAGACCAAGCACATTCCCATCAAATATCACTTCTTACGTGAACAAGTCCTTGAACAAAAGGTGAAATTGGAGTATGTTCCCTCCAAAGAACAAGTTGCTGAAATATTTACCAAACTCCTCTACCTGAGTGAAGTGTTCTAATATCTCGCATGTAACCGGAGTAGTCTCTCGCTATGCGTAAGATCAAACTCGCTTAATTTCACATTAAATTGGATACGTCCGTTGAAGGTGCTCGTGATGCACATGCCAAGGGGAGCATGGTATTGTCGGTACAAAGGATTCTGATCTATCCTTTGCCCTTGATGTCAAAGGGGGAGAATATTGCTCAATGTTTTTCTAGTCATGGTTGCCATCAAGTCCAAAGGGGGAGATTGTTGGCAATATGTTTTTGGTATCCTATTATATTGAATTTATTGTCCTTGATGGAAACTCTTTGACAAAGGATGCAGATACTGACTGTATGAAGAACTCAGAAATCCATCAGTAGTTCTATACAAGCAGAATATAAGACTGAATGTATATCTGCTTGTCTTGAATAATTTTGGTGTTTATATATGCATCCTGACGATGGATAACATCCTGACGACGGATAATTGAAATCCGTGATAGTTAAGAAACCCGGTGTTGGGTTTTATGGTGCTCTGTATACAGTTAGAGGTACCAATGTTAATACGGTTGACTGTGTATCCCAACTGGTAGACAATGAATCAACGCGTGATAACCCTCTGTATTATGGAGTAAGGTGTTTATTCATATTCCGAATGGTGGATCGAATGCACGCAGAGAACCGAGTCGAAAAGTCTGAAAGGATTTCATCGGAGCTGTATAACAGTAATTGTGGTTATATGAACTGATAATGCGGAGAAACGAATTGGCGAAAGTACACTGACAAAATCTGGGTAGAGGGGTAGAACCTTGCGAATGAACAGTGAAAGTGGTTTAAGGCTGGAAGTGGTTTTTATCGCACCACCTTTGCAGCAAAAGCGGTAATTGAGGAGGGGGGAGCGATTCCATAGATCGACCGACGCGTGTCCCTGAGCGACTTTTGAAAACCACCTCCACTGCGCGCCATCACGCGTTAATGTCCGACCAAGGATGCCCCGCGATATTGTTGTGCGTCGTCCATCTGGAAGGGAGCCATCGGATGGTGGCCGTATGAGGAAGGTGCACGATGGATAACCATGGTACGGTGTGAGTATATGATTGGGTCATTGATTATATATGTGGCCCCAGTTTAAATTATATTAATTAATCTAAGGTTTTCAGGGTTAATAAAGGATGTTGAATATGTGAAGTTGGCGAAATATGAAACATGTGATGAAATGTACGTGGTTTAATATATGCGATTGATCTCACGAACACATAAACCAGGGGTCGTTATATATATGTCTTGGGGAGTTCATAACTCAAGGAGGAATGGGATTAATATCTCAATCTCAGATTGAGATATTAAAAAGCCTTAGATTAATTATCTAATTGAAAAATCAAGAAAATAGAACAATAAGAAATTGTTTGGGGCTTGGGTAGACCCCGCTGGATTATCTAATTGATCCCGTCTAGGAATACCATCAGTGGTTGGGTGGTTTTGACTCATGGTTTTAATAAAGGCAAAACTATATAAGGAGAAGAGGATTATAGTACAATGTGTGCATGCGGAGGGGTTGTTAATGAATAAATCTCTTTAAGAGATATCTACATGATTGAACTCTGTTTCCTGAAAAAGTTGAATCTATGATGCACCTATGGAGTTGATGAAGGTTCAAGATCTCTAGATCTAGAAATGATAAATCTCTAGGAAGATCTGCAAAGAAATAATGAAGACCTGAAGCAAGTATGATGAAGAAATTGAAGAAATATGGTGGATCTGAGGGTTGAAGTCTTCAGCATAAAAGTGGAAGCTTTCTGCCAGTACAAGCTGGTGTTAAAATCAGGGGGTTGGAGCTCCCTTCCAGTAGTGACTGGAGAACGAGAGAAGGTTGTAGCCTTTTGCAGGTGGGTTCCTACATGCTGGTATAAGTCTTCACCACCACAAAAATTGTAAGAAGTTTTCTTTATAATAAATATTGAAGACAGAGACGACAATAGCAGTGGTTTTCTCCCAAATTGGGTTTCCACCTTAAGTACTGGTGTTCATGTGTGTTGCTTATGTATGATGGCTTATTTTGTTGTTACTACACATGCTTACTACTTCCTAAACGTCTGATGAATGAATGATGCAATAATCAAAGTAAAGAATTAAATGCATAATAAGATCTCTGATAAAAAAATTTCAGTCAGATCTAAATACTGATTCACCCCCCCCCCCCCCTCTCAGTATTTTTCCTAACAAACATTGTCTCAATAATCACAATGGTTAGAGTTATACCTTTTGATGTGCCCTTTTATTGAATTTGGAACAATTTATGAAGATCAATGATAGTGCAAAAAAATTGTATATGGATATATGTAGTTGTTGGCACTACATTTGTGCTTGAGTTGGAAGGAAATATAATGGTATAGCTTTCCTTTTGGCGCAAACACAATAATCCAATCATATTTATTTTATCCATGGAGAATAATGTGATATTTGTATAGTTTTTAAGTTATGAATAAATGTATTATTGAGGTATACTATATTTTGCTTCAAATGCACATGTATGCAACTTTAAAATATCAAGCACAATTTTTTCACAAGTATTGTTTTTCTCTCTATTTTGTGTATAGTTACGAACTTCCAAAAACAATTTCACTAATGTTTGGATGCATAAGATAAGACTCCTCCTCATCAACATAAAAATGTAGTAAAACTCAAATCTACACTTTTCAAGGACCTAAACTTAACATCCCTTTGTATCCATCCTAAATAGTATGTCCTTAAATGTGTATATAGGTAGGGAGTGCTAACATTGGAACTAGAGATTTGTAAAATGCAATTTATTTTCTTTTAAACTAAAGAAAAACTCTAGTTTGGCTTTTGATTATCAAGTTCAAACATCAAACATCCTCACTAAGTGAAAATATAATTTCTCCTTTTCATGGGGCTTTTAGACATCTTATGTAGCATCAATCTTGGAACTTCAAGGACCATGTTTTGGTTCTTCAACTTCTACAAATTTCTTATGATCATTATTCATACACATGCATTAAGACTACAAGTTTCATTTCTAAAGTTAAATAGGAACTTGGTTGTTTGATATGAGCTGTTATTTGACATTCTACGATACTATCTACATCTCTAATTGCATGGTCTTCATACATGTTTTTTTGTGTAATTTTCATGTAAAATACTTTTTGGTAGTAGGCACTAGATGATGGGGAACAATGTTTCATTACATAAAATATGACTACCATACTATTTAAATAATTGCATCTATATTAATTTTTTGAAAGTTGTGTGTTTTTGTGAAAATATAAAATCACACTTTACATGGTTCAACCTTTTAATTACAATTTATGATTTAATTTTTGTTACAGATTTGGTACAAGCTAGAATGGAAAATATAATTTTGGCAAAAGGGTACTATGATGATCTCCTTATTAATGGTCGAGTCATTGCACTAGGAAGGGTCAAACCTACAGAGTTTGGAACTTATTATGCCGAAGAAAGGGTCAATGCATGTTATGTTGCAATTTTGATAATTGATGTCACTCAACCAAATTTGATTGAGGATGTTGATGAAGGGGACATACATCCATGGAAGATCATGGATTTGAGGCACAACATAGGTAAATCAAAATATTGAAGCATGTGTTTAAATATTGTTGATCATATAATACTTTTTTTTTTAGTAAATACTAACCTTATTTACATTCGTTTATAGGTGAAAAGGTTTCTTCTACATTTTCTATTGGAAACAAGGTAGATCTTCTACAACATGGAGTGAAGGTGGACGAGGGCTCTATATTCAATACAGAGCTTGGAAATAAAGTGCATGGAAATATGGTAAATAAATGATGTATAGTGGTTGAAATTGAGGTGATAAAAACATGATGCTGCTCTAGCACATCCAACAGGATTTGAGCATACACTAGGGGGTGCATTGAAATCTTATGAGATTTGGCCAGAATCAGATTTGCAACCTCACTGTCATGATCATGCCATAAATATTCCCCAAGATAGGGTTAGATTCATATGTACAAAGGTTTCTCTTACACATGAATTCATGGGAACAAGCATGTGCATTTCCAAAGAAATGCTAGTTAATGTTCATGAGGATGACATTGTTGAAGGTGAAACACTAGGTTAAATGGAATTTGGTGTTTTTTTGGAAGGGATAAACGAAAATTGTGAAATATGCAGAATTGAGGATAAGTCTATACATTGTTTGGTTATATGGCTAATAAATAGGTTGGTGGACAACAGACATGTTATATTAAGGGTTAAGGAAAAGTTCAAGGAGCCACCCAAGGAAATGGTGATATGGGATGTTATATAGGACACATTTCCATTAAACAAATGGGATGGGTCTCTTTGTAATGAAAAATATAGAAACTAAATTGATATGCATGTAACAAGGCCATATAAAATGATTAAACAAGTTATGGCTACAACAAAAATTACAAAATATCAAACAAAAATAGATGAAGAGAAAGAAATTTGACTTTTGGCAGTAGATGTGTGCTATAGAAAATATTTACTTCAACATGTGTATAGGAAGGCCATTGCAGGTGTTATAAGGGGTATGGGACAAATAAATGAAAATGGTATTAGGGAATTTGTCTTGAATTCACTCATGTCAAACACAGTCATGTCAAGGAGCCATCGCCATGGCCTACCGCCTATTGCTATAAATGTAAAGGACATGAGATTTAATGGGAATATTATTTGCAAGAAAGCATGGTATAAGATAAATAAGATTCCTCAAATCACATTATATAACTACTAGCATTATTTCCAACATGGACAGATCAAATCTATTCATGGTAACACCAACACATTCAAAGCACGAGCACACACCGTGACAACCATAGAAATATTGCACAACATTGTAATGGATAATTCAGATTTTTCACCAAACCAAACACGTCAAGTTGAAGAATATGGAAAATCTGCTCCTTTAATATTGTTTCCTTCGACTTACACAAAAAATTCTTTGTTAAAAGAGATCAATGAGGCTCTTCAAAAGCTCAATTACCCATCAATATCACAGTCAACAATGAGCAAGATCTAGAATACTAAGTTTCGAGATGTGGAATTTTCAAATATCAGGAAATGAGGATGCAAGAGAGATGATTTGGATGGAAAAATCCATCTCAGATATCTTTAGGGATAATGAAAGTGAGAATCTTCATGTAAAGTTTGAATGGTGGAATCCTATTTAAGGGAAATACAATGGAAAATTTTTAGAGCAATATTGGATACCAAATCCCGATGAAACATAACTTGGCTCTATTCCAATTAATACCATAGTGTGGTCATGGATGCCAAAGAAAGAACATTGCAAGAATACCAAGATAAATAAATATGGTGGAGACGTTGTTCTTGACCTACTTGAGTGAATATCTTAAGATTCAATTTATATGATTCATGAAGGTAATTTTTTTTGAAGGATCTATTAATATACATTTTGACACACTTTTCAATATTTGTGGTATATCAAATATTCTCTTCATATTATTTTTGGAGAAGTTTTATATTATTTAGTATTTCAATGTAATCATGTGGTGATATAAATGACATGACAGTGCCATAAAATATTTAAGTTTTCAAATCTTTGTTTGACCAACATGACTTCTCACCATATCAAATATGCATAATCAAATTCAATAAGGCATTAAAAAAAAACATCTTCTAAACTTGGTCTATTAAAACAATAGGGGAGTAGCTAATTAGTATTCTATTTAATATAAACCATTTAAACAATTATTGAAAAAATGTTAGACACTTGTAATAATGTTTGAAGTGATTTTTCCTTAATATTCCTTATTATAATTGATATAAATCAAATTTTTTGTTTTGTTGCACTCTAATTTATAAAAAAATGATTTGACATTGAACACAACTAGACATAAAATATTTCCTCTTATAGATTTTGAAGTGGTTGCCAACATTGTACTAGTATAATAAATTTGTACTCGACATAGGAAAAGTATTTAGTGTCAATTTAAAATGGTCAATAATAGTAAGAAACACAATATTAATATATTGTTAAATAACTTTATTCTAGGTAAAAAAAAATTTACAAAATCTATTATTTACGAATCAAATTTAATACATAAATATAAATATTCATGATAATAGAAATAATGGAAGGAATCTAAGTTTTAGATGAATGTCAATATGTTCTTTTCAATATAATATCCTTAAACACTCCAAGAATAAAAACTAAGCATTTGTAATAAACAGTTTAGTCAATTTTATCTCTTTCCTCTTGTATTTGAAAATAATCAAATTGTGTTACTTTGTTACTATTCTAATTCATGATTGAGGCCAGGCTCATTATACAACCTAGTATGAGGGGATGTGTAAGTTTGTTTGTTTCGTTTCCTATTAAATTAAAAATAAAAAAATAAAAAATATGTTCTAAATAGAAAAATAATATGGGCTATAATTAAAGAAAAAATGAATATGTTGTAAAGTAATTAGAAGTAAAAAGAAAAAGAAAAAATGAATATGTTGTAAAGTAATTAGAAGTAAAAAGAAAAAGGAAAAATGAATATGTTGTAAAGTAATTAGAAGTAAAAAAAAATGTGTGAATAAGATGTTTAAATCTTTTACTTTTCAAAAATATTTCAGTGAGAGATTCAAATAAACTATTTGAAGATCTATGTTAACTAATTTATGTCGATATCAAATTCATATATAACTTTATATAGAAAAAAATTTGTTTTTCTAATTTTTTATGGTTAAAATTTTTGTTTGGATTTATATATACTCTATTTAGCATTAAAAAATACAATTTAAACAATGAAAAATAACACTTTGTATGTTGCACTCTAAAAATGTTTGCAAGTGAAGAAAATTGGTCCCTCTAGGCTCATGTTAAATCCGTATTTAGGATGGATCTATGCTAGTATATATTGGACACATTACTATGATAATTTGTCATTAAATAACTTTATACTTAATATATATCTTTCATATTAATATATTATTCATTAAGTCTCAATTAACTTAGTTTTTAACACAAAAGTACAAATAATAAATAATAAATAAATTATACTACTACTCTCATTCAACATTTAATTTTATCGTAAAAAAATATTTTCTCCTATCAACTCTAACATGGTTCAAAATTCCTATAATAGTATGTAATGATGATGGTGATAATGATGATTATCATCCACTAACACCAAATATGGTATATAAGAAGCCATAAAGATATTACTTAAAATTCTTTAGAATTTTATTGTTATGCTCAAAAAGCATTAAAATAAGTCTTTCAAGGTCATCATAATTTTGTTTAGTAAAAATATCAAGAAGGTTGGTAGTGCCACAAATATTTTGAAATTTAAATCCAATTTGAGTATACACTGGATGATCTAAGAGGATTTTTCATGTTCAACCATACCATATTACTAGTGTTGCAAAGGTGATAGACTTTTGAATTGAGCCAACCTTGTCCTAGTAATGATCTTAACTTAACACATACATGATATTTACTATATCATATTATAATTAAATGGGTTAATAATAGTAACATACACAATAATGCACTTAAAAACAACATCTTCTAAACGTTTTCTATCAAAACAATAATGGAGTAGCTAATTAGTATCCTATTTATTATAAACCATTTAAACACTTAATGAAAAAATTTTAGACACTTGTAATACTCTTTGAAGTGAGTTTTCCTCGTTATTATTTATTATAATTGATATAATTCAATTTTATTTTTTTTGCACTCTAATTTATAAAACAATGATTTTGATCATTGAACAACACAACTAGACTTATAAAATATTTCCTCTTATAGATTTTGAAGTGGTGCCAACATTGTACTAGTATAATAAATTTGTACTCAACATAGGAAAAGTAGTTAGTGTCAATTTAAAATGGTCAATAATAGTAATAAAAACTAAACATTTGTAATAAATAGTTCAGTCAATTTTCTCTCTTTCCTCTTGTATAATTAAAAATAAAAAATAAAAATACGTTCTAAATAGAAAAATAAAATGGGCTATAATTAAATAAAAAATGAATATATTGTAAAGTAATTAGAAGTAAAAAAAATGTATGTAATGATGATGGTGATAATGATGATCATCATCCACTAAGACCAGATGTGGTATATAAGAAGCCATAAAGATATTGCTCAAAATTATTTATAATTTTATTGTTATGCTAAAAAGGCATTAAAAGAAGTGTTTCAAGATCATCATAATTTTGTTTAGTTAAAATATCAAGAAGGTTGCTAGCACCACAAATATTTTGAAATTTATATACAATATGGGTATAAAGTGGATGATCTAAGAGGGTTTTTCATCTTCAATAATATTACTAGTGTTGCAAAGGTGATATACTTTTAAATTGTGCCAACCTTGTCTTAGAAATAATCATAACTTAACACATACATGATATTTAATATATCATAGTATAATTAAATGGGTTAGTAATAGTAACATACACAACATTTTTTTGGTAAAGTTAATAATAGTAACATAAACAAAATTATTTTCATAAGATAACCTTAACAAACTTAGCTTTTAGTACAAGCCATAAAAAATCTTAAAAGAGATAATGTAAGGAATCCAAGTTTAAGATGTGAAAGATTTGCTTTTGCAAGTTTATATAAATTTGTTTTATATAGTTTACCATGATAATTGTTTCGCAAAAAATGGTGAATATCTACATTAAAATTAGTAAACTAAGTGATTTTATAATTCCACATTTTGAAAAAACTAAATCTAGTTAAAGTTTCTAAATTCTAGATCAATGGAAAACTTCCAAATTTAATGAAATATGTGTTATTTTGTTTTCTATTTTCTGCAAGGGTAAGGGGCCAATGGAGGAGCACCATGTGTCAACAACTGAGGGGCTTTCCATGTGGGTCCCACGTTCTTACTGGGACACCATTTTTCATTCTGTGGCCCCACTTCCCTTGCCTTAACAAAATTTAAAACTTCTCTAACTTTCTTATACGAGCTCGGATTGATGCGTCATTCACACCATTGCGATCAGGGCGACGAACTCTTCAACTTGAACCTGGTTCGAGAGAAATCTGAACAATTTGATTTTTGAGCTTTCATCAGCCCTCTTTGTCCTTTGTGTGTCTCTAGAGCCACCTGGATCATTCCTCCCCACCAAGGAGATTTTGGTCCTCGAAAAGCATCAACAATAATTTGTCATTTCTATGTACAATTCCTGCACCACCAGTGTCCTAAAAAAGGTTACCCTTCCTTCTACTTCACCTTTGTCTTTCGGAGCCATAAGCGATGAACCGACACTTGCATCCTCTACAAACCTCTAGTACAGTCTCTTGCAAATTACATGCTCAAATATGACCAACTATGACCCAAGCATTCCATACTTTCCATGAGTTTAAATACTCAGTGGTAAAGTTTACATCAAACGGAAATCACACCCCATCTATCATTGCAAGACCAAAAACATCATCATCGCATTTCAAAGTGATGGAAAACACCTCATCAATTTTACATGGAAGAAATGCATCACACGATTTATAAAACAAGGCCAAAATATCATTGTTTCTTAACAAGTGATGGAAAAACACATCATCACTTTTACAATTAAAAATGCAACATATGATTTACAAACATGGCCATGACAAGCTAGCATATCTAGAAAAACAATCTAGAAAAATCATCTCTCACTTATCAATGTGAATGGATCATCTCCTTGTGGCATGTTTTCTTGTCGAGCAATTGTTTCAACCGGTTCACACACCGAAACTTTTTCATTAAGGTGCTGCTTTGGATGGAGCCTCAAACACGTGGCTCTTTGATGGCCACTTTGGTTGCACTTGCTGCAAAAGTTCTTCTTCCTCTAGACCTTCTTAACCTTTTTTTTTTTTTTGCTGCTGTGGAGAATGCTTTTCATGTCTCATCCTCCTTTGCGTTTCCATCCTTTCCAAACACTTAGAAATAACATGGCTATGTAAACCATAAAAATGACAATTTTTTCAATGCCATGATTTACAACCAGGATTAGCAACATTATTAATCAAAATGAACTCTAGAATAATGAGACTTGTTATACCTTCCCTCGTGGTATCTACTATTATTATGGTGATGAGAGCTTGCCTCATCTCTTTCACTACAACATGCACTTCCATGGGATGATGACGAAGTATTCCCATCAATCCTCTTCCCTTGTGAGTTCAACAACATTTGTATACCTTTGATTTCCTTCGAACATCCTCCTTTAGTGGATCCCAAACCTGCATAGCAAGGTCTCTACACAAGCTCAAATGGCTATGTTATGCCTTGGCCACGAATTCCAAGTCCTCCTCCTTGGTACCCCATCTTGGTGAGTAATATCATGCAAGTTCCTGTAATGGGTATCTCCACACTTCCAATAGAAATTATATCATGTGAAGAAATTGAAGAGAAATCAACACTGTTTACCTCAGCCATCAATTTTGAAACATGTGAAGAGGGCTTCTATGAACCTTCATTGCGCTTCACTTCCTCTAAGGCATCTATTGCAGCTTGTAGTTGAAGTTGAAATATCTACTTCTCCTCCTTCTATTCATGTAGAAGCGTCCTCAATGAATCATGATCTGCTTGATGAATTTCATCATGGCGCTTCAATTATTCCAATGCCTCTGTCGTGGCTTTCAATTGAAGCTGCACTCGCTACTCTTCCTCCTTCTCTTATTGTAGGAGTGTTTTCAATGTAGCATGCTATGTTTGAAGACTTTGGTTGTTGTGCTTCAATTATTCCAATGCCATTATCGTGGCTTGCAATCAAAACTGTAACTTATGTTTGTCCTCCTTCTCCTCTTGTAAAACTGTTTTCAACTCAGCATTGTCTGTTGCTTGTTTCTCATAAGCTTCGTATAACATGTCCGCTTTC
The DNA here is from genome assembly GCA_034641835.2 of Pinus albicaulis. NCBI lineage: Eukaryota > Viridiplantae > Streptophyta > Pinopsida > Pinales > Pinaceae > Pinus > Pinus albicaulis. The sequence continues at coordinate 574,358,285 of CM076577.1, forward strand.
TCGGACACCCTGAGCATGGTATCTTACATGCCTTTGACATCCTCCATTTCTCAATTAAGCGAATTTTCAATGGTTCACGTCTACAATCCAAATCGGCAAGAAGATTTCTCTAATACCACTTGATCCGAGTAAATCTTCGATACCCTTTAAACCAAGACCTTTTACTTTGGCTGATGTGTTACAATTGCATTTAATCAAAGTGTTAATGAGAATAAATGAACATCTACATGTTGTAAATAAGAGGAACATAATAAGCTTTAACAACATAAGAGATTGATAACGAAGTTTGTTTAGGAGGGACTACATCTCTGGGCCTCAGTGTCAAGATGGTGTAGACCACTGTATTAAGTGTTGGAAAGAGTGATGATGTACATGGATGGTGTTTGCTCTATCGTACAAGGAAATTTCCCTCATGCATGGGTGGCTAGACCTCTCCACGAGATGTTCAACTAAAGGAACTCTCATTCACAAAAAGGACTCCTATCAATTTGACAATGATTCACACATAATGACTATGAGTATCCCACTAGCATGGAAAAAAACAGATCTCAATCAAACATACATGTGACAATGAGTATCCAGCCAACATGACAGCAAAGATATATCAAACATAATAATAATCCATGATAGAAATTACATCTCACATCAAGAACAAAACAAGATCCCACATCAAAAATCAACAGGGATCCATACAAAACAATGCATCTCATGGAAAAAAGAAGTAAATGATGACACGACATATACCTCACATCCTTGAGTTATTTGAAGAAGAAGATGATAAACTATTGAGATCTGGCTGTACCATCAATGTCGTGGCATCAAATATCTTGAAAACGACTACTCACACATTGAATGTTGATACCTACAACTCCACTTTGAAAATTGGTCGAAAAACATAAGGCTCAGATGGAGAATATTAATGCACCATTGAACTTGTGTCGCCGAGAGGTGTATGATCGATTGTCAATTTGATGAATTCTAACAAATTGAGAATATGGTCCTTAGGGAATATTTTAGATTCTCCCTAGATTCCTCAAATATATTGCTCCATAAGGAATCTAGGAATATGCAACTCGAAACAGGAATCCGATCTCACTATTGAGATCCTTGGGAAATTTCAAGAAGAATCAGTATAAATTTGATCTCATTCTGACACCAGCGAATTTTGGCCTCCAAGGAATCTTAAAGATTGCCTCAAGATTCTTGAAGATTCTCCTCCATAGGGAATTTACAAAACCATTGCCCAAAAGGCAAATATGACCTCGCCATTGCGTTCCCCGAGAAATTCTGGTTAAAATGCATATAAATTTCAATACATTCTGACACAGGAAAAATTTACCTCCTTTGGAATCAAAAGTTTCCCTTAGCATTAAAAAAGATTCTCTCGAACTGTGTGCACCATCATGCCTTGAAAGGCATGTCCGTCTGCCATACGACATGCCTTCTCTTTGCTCACAGATCCATTGACTTCCCTATTCACTCATCTCTCATGTATTCTCCATCATTCTCCATGGTTTCCTTGAACCATTTGTATGACATTTTATAATAAAGTGTGAGAATGAATAATACAACACTTTGGTTGGCATAATCATATTAAGATAGTTGTTGTTGGGAGGTTTTGAGTTCAAATCCCATTGAGTCCAAATATTGTTTTAAAACCCAATTTTAGTTTTAATATAGTTTTTTCAAACTATATAATATATGGCATTCATATCTCCATATTGTAACAACTCCCAAAAACAAAAATGGAGGTTTCATTTAATATGGAATTTAACCATATTTAATATGATTTTTGTTACATAACAATTTACCATATTTAAACTGATTTTGATTGTTTAATAACTATCTTTAATATATAGCCCACATGGTGTAGAGAAATCAGTGATGGGGTGCGTTTTTAAGACACTCTGTATGCAAGGTCACCGGTTCGAAACCCGTGGGTGGGATGGGAGGAGAAGAACTGGAAAGATTAGGATTAGTCTAAACTACTAAAAAAAAAAAACTATATTTAATATATAGTTATTTTTTTTAATCATTTTTTTTTTGCTTTTATGTGGGAAATTAAAACCTTGACCTTCTTCAGTTTCGAGGGTGAATTCTTTGAACAAACTTGTGGTGTGGCCATGGGTTCCCCCCTATCCCTAGTAGTTGCTAATATTTTCACGGAAGACTTTGAATGAAGGGCCTTCTCCTCCTCCCCTTTTCAACCTAACCTTTGGAAAAGGTTTGTTGATGACACCTGTGTGGTGTGGCCTCATGGAAAAGAGAAATTGGACCTTTTCTTCCGTCATCTTAATGATCAATCTGATTTCATTAAGTTTACCATGGAATTCGAAGTGGATGGTAGCCTGCACTTTCTTGATGTTCTTATTTCTAGAAATGATGAAGGTTCTTTCTCTCATCAAGAAGATGCACACTGAGCAGTATTTACATGCTGTTTCTCATCATTTCCCTGCTTAGAAGTTAGGGGTTCTCAGTACCCTAGCCACTAGAGCCTTTAGAATTGTTGATGAACACCACCTTGAAGATGAGAAACCTCATCTCCTTAAGGTTTTCCTTAAAAATGGTTATAGAAAGGTTCAATGTCTTAAAGCTTTTCAGAAAGCTAAAAAAGGTCATAGGGTCAAAAAGGATCATTATGATAGGTTATCTATAGTTCACCTTCCTTTTATGCAAGGAACGACTGATAAAATCGCTAGGATCCTAAGGAGACATAAAGTTCCCTCAACCTTCAAGCCCCTCCACACCATTCAGAGTTTGCTTAAATCAGTTAAGGACCTGATCTACCCTAAGGATGGTAAAGGTGTTTACTTGATTCCATGCTCCTATGGGACACCTTACATCGGTGAAATTGATCGATCCATCAGTCAAATAATTCATGAACATGTCGCTGACCTTAAACATAATAGATCTCGCTGCTCTGCCTTAGCAGAGCATGCGGAAAAGACAAAGCATCACATTTGCATTGAATATGTGAAAGTGATTGCAAGGATTGACCATTTCCACCATCAAAAGTTGAGGGAGGCCTTAGAAATGAAAATAGCCCAGTCAACCTTAACAGGGATGATGGGTGGAGTGTTAGCATATGCTCGATCCCTACCCTTCATTCTTATTTATTGGTTTTCTTCCCTTATGTTCTCCCTCGTTTCCTTTCCTCTCCTCTATTCCCTCATTTCTTTCTCCCTTTCTGTACTTTATTAATTAATTTATTTTTATTTATTATTATGATTATTTAATTATTTACTTATTTATTATTAATATTTATTTATTCATTTATTATTTATTTATTTTCATTTTATTTATTTATTTACTTTATATATATATATATATTAGTTTTATTATTATTATTATTATTTTTATTATTATTATTATTATTAATCTTAGAATTTTATATTTTTTTTTTTTTGTAAGTAGGACTAATTCTATTATGTATAAGGAAACTAGTACAATTCAGGCACAGTGTCAGCTGTGGAAGCCTGAACACTGTGTATTGATGTCAAGCTTATCAACGAGTTCTTAGACTGCCCATATCGGGAAACCAGTCCTTTTAAACAACAAAACTTAACCGCCCGCATGCGGGAAACCGGTTTGAAAAACTTAGAAACTGTAATAGCATAGAAATAAAAACAACTGTTTTTGGACCACTGTATGAGCTGGTCGTGCCAACAACAGAAAGTATCATAGACTATGAAACTAAAACAAAAAACCTGGAGCGCAGTGCTGAGGCTAGGCATGCGTCGGGGATGGAGGTTCTTCAATGATTCTGCAGCCGACATATTCTCCACTGTCCTCATCGCCAAAGTCGCCTGTGTCCATTCTTCCTCGGGTATCTTCCACGTTTTCCTTTTTCCCCTGAGGCTCGAGAGGAAAGGAGACCGGCACCGCCGCACCTAAGATTCCAGAAGCCGGAGAAAAGAGAGCGGAGGCCGAAGAAGGGGGAGGGTAGTTGGGAATTTCCTCCCTCAGAGTGACGGAGATGAGGGCCGTGAGGACAGCATTGGAAGCAGTAGGATAAAACTTAAGTTCAGCATGCTGCGAGGATTGTCTGTAGGTTGGACGAAGAGGAGCTGGAGGGACAGCCTGTGAAGAAGTGCCACCATGAACAGGAGCTTGAGAGGGAGGGGACGAGGTGGCAGCTCCAGGAGCTGATGCCGAACCGCCAACACGACGACGCCCTCTACCTTTGCCACCGCGCGGAGGCAGAGTAGGGTTCGGTGCATCATCAGAAGGAAAATTTCTGGGAGGGGGCCGACTGTCACCTCGACTGAGGCCACGTCGGGCCCTCATTCTTTCACGGAGACGCGGCATAATCAAGCCAACACCGCTGGGGCGAGCGGGTGCAGGAGGTAGAACAGAATGGTCCAGGGGAGGAGAATAAATGACAGCAGGAGGCGCAAGACTGAAAAGATCAGAAGAGGCGGGGGGAACAGGCGGGGGTTCACAACACTGGAGCGCACCACCTCTGAGCAGAGAATTAAAATAACAATGGGGGCTTTGAGAAAAATGAAAACCTGGACTCAGCTCGATGCAGGTCTGCAAGGAACATCGCCTCCCTGTCGATGTTTTCTCAGTAGCCTCAATCGAACCAGAGCTGCAAATGCCGAACAGTGGAGTAGGCGCACTCACCTCACCAGAGGCCTTAACAACATCATTCAACTGAGCCATCGAAAAATGGAACACCTCCATAACCTCCTTCAGATTTAGCCGACCAAGGCAGGTAGAAATCGCGCGAGCGAATTCATTAATAGCAGAGTTAATACGAATGCCGGGAGCCATGTGGGCTGCCCAGGCTCCGTCCATGGGGAAATGCGCGTGGCAGCGCTCCCCCGTCGTGACGTTAATCAGCCGGATCCGGCACTAGAATTTTATATTATTATTAATTAAGAATATATAAATATTTTATTATATTAAAAAAATTTTAATTATTAAATAAAAATATATTAATAATAATTCAACTATTATTTTTTCTTTGTATTTTCTTATTCCAATCAAACTAGTAATTATTCCACGATGACTAGTTGGAGTTTCCTATCTATTTAAACTAGGTCCTAGATGAGATTTCTCATCTTGTCCTGATGATGAACCACACTGGCTAGTTTGAAACGCGTCGACAAAATTTTCTTGAATGTGATTTTCACCGAAAGATTTTATACACAATCTTTTTGTTTTGTTAGATTCGCCTTTTGAGTAGCGATTTTGTAGATTCCCTGTGGAGGAGAATCTTCAGGAATCTTGAGGGAATATTTTAGATTCCTTGGAGGCCGAAATTCACTGGTATCATAATGAGATCAAATTTATACTCATTCTTCTCGAAATTTCGCAAGGATCTCACTGGTGAGATTAGATTCTTGTTTTCAATTGTAGATTTCTAGATTCCTTGTGGAGCAACATCTTTCAGGAATGTGGGGGGAATCTAAAATATTCCATTGGCATCAAAAAATATTCCCTCAAACTACATGCACCATCCTGCCTCGAAATGTGTGTCCGTCTGTCGTCTGACTTGCCTTCTCTTTGCTCACGGCTCCATTGGCCTCCCTATACACTCATCTCTCATGTATTCCCATCATTCTCCATGGATTCCTTGAACGATTTGTATGGCATTTTATAATAAAGTGTGAGAATGAATAAGACAAAGTGTGAGGTTGGCACATTGGTTGGCATGATCATATTAAGATAGTTGTTGTTGGGAGGTTTTGAGTTCAAATCCCATTGAGTCCAAATATTGTTTTAATACCTAATTTTATTTTTAATATGGTTTTTCCAAACTATATAATATATGGAATTTGTATTTCCATATTTTAATGACTCCCAAAAACAAAAATGGAGGTTTTGTTTAATATGGAATTTAACCATATTTAATATGATTTTTGTTATATCAAAATTTACCATATTTAAATTGATTTTGATTGTTTAATAACTATCTTTACTATATTGTTATTTTTTAAAAGATTTTTCTTACTTTCATGTGGGAAATAAAATATCATTTTACTTTTCCTTTTTTGCAGAGACAAGAGGCCAATGGAGGAGTGCCATGTGTCAACAACTGAGGGGGATTACCATGTGGGTGCCACGTGCTTACTGGGACACCATGTGGCATGTTGTGGGACCCACTTCCCTTGCCCTAACAAAACTTCAAAGTGCTCTAACTTTCCCATACAAGTTCAGATTGATGCATTGTTTGCACCATTGTGATCAGGGTGATGAATTCTTCAACTTGAACCTAGTTTGAGAGCAATATGAATACTTTTATTTTTAAGCTTTCATCAGCCCTCTTTTTCCTGTGTGTGTCTCTAGAGCCACCTGGATAACCCACTCCCACTGTCATCTAAATTTTAACTTTCCCTCTATCCGAGCTTATTTCCTTCCACTTGTGGCTCTCATCCACAGACTTTCCTAACATCTTTTTCCCACATCTGGCCGCATTTACTGTGGGATTAATGTGGCGTGGGGCAAGCCGCCCACCCTTGCTACTTCGTGGCATGCTCATTTCACCACTTGTCCCTCATGAAAATAAACCTCATCATGTCGCACTTGACACCATGATCGGGGATATTGGTTTAGGTTGTTGTCTTTGTCTACAATTTCTTGCAAAGTTTCTAGTCCTCCCACATGCAATTCTCTTTCCTAGCTTCTATGTAGATACTTTCCTTTATGACTGCATCCACAATTCGCTATATGATCTTCTACTACATGTCCTGTCCTGCAGACATGGGAAGGTATCATATAATTTATGTCTAGAATCAGATCTTTGATTTCTTGTGTAAGCCTTGTTGTACAGTAGTTGCAACTAGTTTGTTCCCAGTTGGATCACTGTTGAATTTTTTGAAGGATTATTGTAACCAGAACTGAGTCTTCTTCCACTACTAGCTTAGTGTTATGTTTTTCCCTTCTTGCTATGAGGATTCCTTGTTTTACCATGTTAAGCTCTGCTTCATTATTACTTGCATAACCGAGGTCCATTGCATAAATCCTCATTACTTGACCTCTTGAGCCTTTGAATATTCCTCCTGCTCTAGCTTATCGTGGATTTCCTTTTGAGGCTCCATCATAATTTAATTTCCTAAAACCGTATGAAGGACTCGTGAATTTATCCTATGAGTGGCTTTCCATGGGTTTCCTTTTGCATGAGGCTGATGCTAGCATCTGTGGTTAGAGGTTCATCATTGCGAGTATGTGAGCCTCCTGGGTGTTCACTTTCCAGTCCTCCTATTTCCATTTATTTTCTAGGATGATTTCTCTAATATCTAGTATGGATTTCCATATGTCATTGACCGACTGTGTCTCATCTCTAAATGTTCGTCTGTTTCTTTCCTTCCAAACTGCCCAAAGGAGGAGCCCCAGGGATATAGACCAAGCTCTGTTATTGACTAGGGATTGAAAGCCCCATTTCCTCCAATTTTCTAATTTTTTTTTATGCTTGCTTGGTCTCTATCATTCTTTCCAAAGATAAGGCTAAGGTTCTGCCAGATTTTTGCAACAATCGGTCATGTATTTAATAGATGCTCCATTATTTCCATGTGTTTCTCACATAACTGACAATCTCATGGCCTAGGCATCCCTCGTTTCTGGATCTGATCTGATGTTAGTATCCTTTTGTGACTGACTATCCATAGAAAAAGTGTTATTTTTGGCCATTGGTTCCCAAACCGGATTTTTTGCCAAATTTGGTTTTCTTGATAATGGATGTTGTTTGTTTTGATATTGTAGCCTTCTTGGATATTGAACATCCCTTTCATTCAGTATCCCCATCTCATGATATCCTCCCCTGCCGATATTGTTATTTTCCTTGAATTTAACTATTTCTCATAGGTTTCCCATTGTTGGGTGTCTGGAACATTATTCTAGTGCTACCTTTTTCTCCATTTTCTCCATTTTCTCCATTGATGTTATGTCCCTCCATCCCATAATTGAGCTACTATTTTATTATTCATGATTTTTTTGAATAAGAAGATATTAGCTAAATCTTGTCTATTGAATAAATTCTCCCTTTGTTGCCATGATTCTTCCGAGAATAGGGCAGCGTTTTCCCCTCTAATTTCCCAAAAGTTGTGATTTTTTATTAAGTCTTTGTTTATCGATGCTAAATTCTAAATTACAGATCCTTTTAGCATATTTTTTTCCCTCAATCTCCCTTCCATAGAGTTTGGCATTTCATATTTTTTTTTCCCAAATTTGTTTCCACTCGTCCCTTCCTCCCTACATCTAGAGCCACCATAGCTTTTATCCCATGACTTGATTAAGCATATATGGGTCTCTCATTCCCAATCCTCTTTCTTGTTTATTTTTTGTTAAAGTTTTCTAAGAGAGGAGTGCCCATTTTTTTTCTTGTTGGGGTCCTTGCCATAGAAATTTCTTGAAGATATTTGCCATGTCTGTACAACTCATTTTCAGAGCTTCCAGTCCCGATAGCTGGTAAATAGGTATTGATTGCTATTGAACCTCATAATTACCCTCTCTTTGACTTCCTTTCTCACATTTTCCCCTTAATTTCTCATAAGATCACATACCTCAATCAATGATAAATGCCATGTTTTGTCTTAAGAAATGCATTTAAATGACTTCCCTGTTATATTCTCATGTTCTTTCTATTTGAATAGATTTTTGCAATTTAGCTACAGAACGCAGCCTATTCTGCAGCTAATCGTGGATTCCATAGATACTCTCATGGTTTGACAGGTTTGAGGTGTCAAATGGAGAATTGAGCCACATGGGAATTTCTAGAATCATCTCTACATGGATTTTGTCCTATTCACTCGGTCAAAATCGATAGAAAAGGAGGCCTAAGATCATGGTCGAAGGCATGGTCAAAGTACGTTAGCTGAAAAAAAAAGGACTCTTGATTTGATATATCATAGTAAATCAAGAGTTAAATAGTCCAATTGCAATTCTATAAATGAATTAGCCACCTATAGCAAGATTATCTGATAGAAATTTATGTTTATTTTCTTTAAATACCGGTTGTATAGAATCGAGAACAATCATAAATTAAGTTTTAAGTTAACCTTTAAGATTTCGCTGATACGCTGTGTATTAAGAATTTGTTCTATCATAATACAAAGATTGTGTTGCCAATGATTGCTTAAGTGCATCCTTAACCAGCTAGGATTTTAGTTGAATCAGTTGCAGAGGGCCTCTACACTAGAGGAGGTTTTTCATTTATGGTTTTTAGTTTAATTTTCCTTACTTTGTTTTTGATAATTCTGTTTTTTTAGAGGATTAATGTTTCATTCCAGTTTTGATCAATAGCATAACGTTAAATCATAACTGTGTAATCCTTTTTCTTCTAAATACACTTCATGAAGATAGATCTTCCTATTTTAAAATTGAATCATGTTTGAAGTAATAAGAATTCAAAGTTATCTAGTTTTTTTTTTCTTACTGTTTTATCATTTACTTTCTTAGAATAGAAATATCAATTAATTGTATCAATGGATGTTCCTATAGATCATTTCAAGAAGATGATTCTAAACTGAATTATTGAATGTCTAATTCATACAGTTATTGAGTTTTTCCTCTGCACATTTTACTTGCTTTCTAGGAACTTAGGAACTGAGGTATAATTGATTTCTCATACAACATCTCAAGAAGGTAATACTTCACATTGAATGATGAAGTAAATCAATCATAAATTAGTTGTTTATAGTTAGCTTTACATGCTTTCACACTCACTTTTATATCCTCATTTAAATGTATCATTTATGTTCCTAAAAGTCATTCCAAGAAATTGATTCTGTCATGTTTCTATACTTAATGGCTGAATGTCTAATTCATGCAATTACTGAGGTTTTACTTTGCATATTTTACTTGCTTTTTCATTAAGTATAATTGGTTACTTAACATCATCTCAAGAAGGTGATACTTCATATTGAGTGCTGAAGTAACTAAGTATACATTAGTTGTTTTCCTTTGCACACCTTACTTGCTTTCTTAGAACATTAGAAGTTAAGGTATAGATAGTTGCTTACACAACATCTCAAGAAGGTAATACTTCATATTGAATGTTGAAGTAACTAAACATATATTATATATTTTACTTTTTTGCTTTCCTTTAGAATAGCACTACAATTTCAATCTCAGTTATGGGAATTAGATCCATGGAATAGGACTAATGCTAAGATAGAATTCATCAAGTTAGATACTCTGTTTTTCAGACTAGAATTTAACTAACCAACAATCTTTGATTCATTTTTATGTAAATTAAATTAACTTAGGAATAATTCCTTTTCTTCCTTCTTAAAATTAATTAGATTCATTTAATATTTTTCATAGTTCTATATTAAACATTCTTAGACGTCAAAAGACAAAAGGCCCAAGAACAACATAAAACAAAAACAACAAAGTAAGAAGAAGGCTAACTAAGCACATACAGTGCATAACACTTCATCAGTTTACAAACCTCGGTTGATAATTTATGTCAGAAATTTAAGACATTAAATTGACTAAAAATTTTGGCATCGTTGTCGAGGAAGTGTAATTAGGTAGCCTCATTTCTTAAATCTAAAAAAAATGATATGCATAGAGAAAGAGACTCTAGGGGCAGATTCATAGCTAGAGGCAAGATTTCAATCCCTACAACACCACTCCATCCACCAAGATTAAGAAGTGATACACCTCCATCTCAAACTCATTTTTCATACTTCACTATCCATAGACTTCCTAAAGTTTTAAGGTCATAAATCCAATTAGGAGGATCTCCTACTTCATCCACTAAGGCAGTCTTAGAGGAAGAAGATCCTAGATCTCCAATAGGAGTAACATTTTTCACCTCTACAGGGGAACATATTCTAGCTAAAGAGTTAGAAATTCCTAGTGGAGAGGAAGAAGAATATCCTTTCTTCAACATACCATTGATAGAAGAACCAGAGGAAGAGAAGTTAACCTTGCAGGTTGAATCTTATATCAGCTCCGAAGAATCTATAATGGTAGGAAGAAGAGAAGAAGGAGAAGGAGAAGGAGAAATTCTAAATGGAAAAAAAATAATATTTGGAGGAGGTAGAGGTAGAGGAGGAGATAGAGAAAGAGGTAAAGGAAATTCAGAAGGAGGCAGAATAAATAGGGTAATTGATAGTTCTTTTGATTCCCTATAGTTGATGAAGAAAAAAATGCCACAATGAAAAATATCTCACATTTTTTCCTCCCAAATTTTCATGGATTAAAAAGTGAAGATCCTGAAACCTTTTTGTTTGAATTTTAATTCTTGTGCAGAACTTATGATTATTTACAAGACTCTCAAAAACTCAAATTGTTTCCTTCAACATTGAAAGGAGCAGCTCTAAAATCGTCCATGAGTTTAATCACTCAGTCTATAAGAACATGGAATGACATGAAAAGAGCATTTTCATAAAGGTATTTGGATTATTGCATACCATGGAAAATTTTAAAAACCCCTCTAAATTTATATGTATAATAAATGGGCGAATCCCCATGATACATAGGAAAAATGGAAGGCGATTACATCAATAATATAATATGTATATATAATTTTTTTGGCGAATCTCTCACTAGATTATATTTTCTTGTAAAATTATGGCGAATCTTTCATTGAACTATAAAATATTTTAAGATATTGGAAAATATTTCACTAAATAATAAAACTTTGTAAAGTCTTGGTGATTCTTTTACTAAGTTATGAAACATTGTGAATTCTTGCTGAATCTTGTGATAAAGAATAAAACCATATATGATAAGAGGCAAACTATTCATTAAACTGTAATATACTAACTTACATGTTTGGAAAAAAGAAACATAATTTGGTCTTTCTATAAAAAATGTTGCAAGCTTCAGTGAGTGTGTTTGTCAAGGTGCTTAATGTACACTCTTGCATATCCCTCTATCAGTTTTGATAATATTCCACCACAAAGTTCTTGAATGTGTTTATCTTGACCACCACTTCTATCAAGGTAGGAGAGATTAATATTCTCTCTACCACTTATGTCAAGCTATGAGAGATTAATGTTTTCACAAATCATGGCATAAAAACACATATTGAGTCTAAATATTTTGTTTACTAACAAGACATAGGGACTTTATATGGTTGATAAATTTAGATTACAGAACTCCAACATTGCATATAGCATGTTCATATGTAAAGACAATATTCTACGAGAATATGAATGATTTTATAGAAAGTGGTAGGGCATCTCAAAATTCAAACAACTACAAAGAAATGCATAGAATAATAGAGCTCCATTATCAATGATATAGTGCAACCGTGCAGTTATGAATGTATGAAATTCATATAGTACACAACATGTGTCTCAAAATCAGTGTAATACAAAGACCCAGAATCCATGGCTGGCATCAAATAAGTTGTTATTAATTCTTACACCAAAACATCTATAATAGGAAGTCTTTGGAGATTCTTCACAATGCCAAGAGCTTGGCTTTATCCAATTGCTATTATTTTTTGGTTGATTTCTACCATCTTGTCAAGTTTCTTTTTGAATTATGCATTTTCAACATCCAAGATAGTAGAAAAAATCCTTGTTGTAGTTTTTTTTTCCTGCATCAGTAAGAAAAATACATTTCTAAAATCCATCCCACACAAAACATCACTAAAACTCAATTTTAAACACACAAAATGGATTCTAAGTATTGTGATCTATATGAAACTTCTAACCCACATTACTGATAACATGCATATCAAACTATTTTTTTTTCAGTCCAATGCCTTCATAAAATGTTGTCCTCTGTCAATCACTCAGATACATTGTGACATATACCTACAAAAGAAAAGAAAGTGTACCCAAAAGAAACCATTCACACATAATAAGAAACGAAAAAGAATATAATGAATATTGAATGAAAATAACAGACATCATATTGCCTAGATATTTAGGATATATTAGATGTAATTCAAGAATAACTCATTAACAGATAAAAGAACCTTGACCAAAGCTTGGCCTTCCAATCATTCAGAAAATTTGGTTGTGCTTTCAATAAATCTGAGAAAAAGTCACCATGCTTATTCTCATCCCATCCCCAGTTCTCAAAGTACTTTAATATAGGAAACAATTAATACTCGGGGTTTTCTCTTAGGTGCCTATATATGTTAATACATCTCCTTTAATCAATCATCTCATATAGTTAAGTGGCATAAAATATGAAGTTAGGCTTTAAGAAATTATATTTGTGCGCATTAGTGAGGAAATTGAGGTCTAGTGCAAGATTAAAATATGATAAACCCTTGTTCAAAAACCTATAATCCAATGTGATAGATATTGAAATTTCAATAGAGTTTAAGATCCTTTGTTTTGTTTTTGAGGTCATAATTGCGGAATTATTCTTATTATCTCTTGAAGTTATAGAGTTTTTGTTCTGTTTCAACTAAATATGTGCTTTTTTGGAAGATCTGACTAATCCATGTATTACATAGTCAATGCTTGGTATTTTTCTTCCTTGTGCTGCAAAAACTCTGCATCATCATTAGGCACACCATCATTCTCACTCATCAACTCCTTTATCACCTCAAATAAACTCAATAAACCCCAACTATTCCTTGTTGCAACTCTCCACCTTCTTAATATATTGGGTAGACTTCCTAGGAATAAACATTATATTGTACCATTGGTCCCTTAGAAACATAGGTGTCTTATTATAGGAGGAATCAAGATGTAAGGCACCATGAACTACAACTCTCTTCTTTGTTCTCCAAATGAAATTTCATTCCTCCTAATATGGTGAATAAGGCTAAAAGTGGACTAATTCTTGTCAGCTGCAAAAGAAAAAACAATCTGGAAAGGTACCAAAAAACAAGTTGATAAAGCTTCAAAGCCCCATCCCCTTCCATCCTATTAGGCTCACGTATGATATGTTAAGTATTTCTCCCTTGCATCCACATTCTAATCTATTGAAGGGGCCATTAACTTCTCCAAATGAAAGAAAATGTTTCCAAAGAATAATGTCGTCTTCGATTGTGAACATCCTAATAAAAGTGATTCTTAACTCCACCTCCTAATCATTAATAGGAAGAAACTGTTTTGAACTCTTTGGAACTCTTTTGAGAGAACAAAGTTTGTCTATTTACCTATTATTTCATTTTTTTCAACAACCATCAAGTTGGGTCCATAAAAGATAACTATAGGTATACTATGGTGTCTAAAGTCAGCTCTTGATTTTTGTATAGGGAAGTTTGAAACTTAAATTTTATAAGGAAGATATATATATATATTTTTAGGGCTACATGTTACCCTTGTTTTTTATAAACAATGTGGAGGAGGATATCTAAATATTAATTTGTCATTTCCAGAAATGGTCTTTTGAGTTCCTAAATTAACTGAGGAATATTTTAAATGTATTTTTCTTCTCTTTGTGATTGGAAATAAGTGTTGGTATTACAAGGCCTTGTACTTTGTTTTCTGGACTAATAATTTTCTTACATTCACTAAAAATCAAATTTGAATATTTTTCTTGCAGTTTTGTGGTGGATATGTTAGGAATAAACCCTTTTTTCAAGGAAAACCTCACATGGAAACTAAAGGTATGCTTCTTGACATTCATGGATGGCACTCCCAGTAAAACCATCCACATAGACTATTACACCTAATCCAATGGGATTCAAACCAAGTGTCTTCTGGTATGGAACTAGTTACGCAGTTCCTTGTGTAAGCTAAAACCCTAATAAAAGTTGCAATAGTCACTCTTATCTGAATTCATTCAAATAAAACATCAGACATGATTTTTTGATGTAATTTATTTCAAAGGTTCACCACAAGCTTGATGAAACACTAACAATGATACTTGAGACTGAGGTATATGCTACTTACAGTGATATGGAGGCAACTCTATCAAAGGTCTTGTGGAGGGATTGTGAGTGCCTCCTTGATAGTCTTGTATAGTGTCATCTCATGGGGATCTTGTATGATTCAGGGTTGGGACTAGGAGACCTACTGTGTTCGATGTTCAAAGACTTGTGTATTGTACTTTATAACTCAGTTGAACACTGACTGTCTAATAGAAGAAAAATAATTGATTTTGGGTTTTCCCCCTTGTGGGGTTTTTCACTAGTCTCTAACCAAAAATTCTGGCGTCCCTATTGTGTATGTTTTTCTCCTAATGTTCCTTATTGTTCCGCTGCATTTTTAATGTTAATTTTCTCTCTATATAATTGCTTATGATGATATGGGGTGAATGTAATGTGAAATTGTTGAAAATTGTAAAAATACAATTATCTACAGCAAAGAATATTTAGCCCTTAAAACTTTAAAAAACTTAGACACAACCAATACGAAGTGTAGGATAAAAATTAGGGATCCAAATGGCAATCGGGGATTCAACACCACCGCAGGGAAAAGGCCCCATACCCAGTTCAAATTCCTAGTAACAAGTGACTTTAACATCAGTATCACGAATATGAAACATAATTTGCATAACATAGAGCTGTAAAAGGGTTCCTATTCGAATTACATGCTAGAATATTAGTTTCATTATGGAGGAAAAATAGTAAAACATAACTATACATGATGGGATTTTTCCACAAGATAAGAATGGTCAACTTATTGGGCAGGCTCTCTTAAAAAATTAGCAACAGAATTTAATACAATGTTATATAACTAGTTTTATTAATAAATCAGAAATTAAAGTCTCATTGACCAAAATCAATATGTAACCAAATTACATCTCTCTAAAGAGATTACATATCTCATATGGTCAACTTATTGGGTAGGTTTTCTTAAAAAAATTGGCAACACAATTTAATACAATACTATATAACTAGTTTTACTAATAAATCAGAAATTAAGCTCTCATTGACCAAAATTAATATGTAACGAAACTACATCTCTCTAAATAGATCACATATCTCATTCACTACATGCATTAAACATACAATGTGGATCTCCACCAGAAGTGCTCAATATTCCAGAACAAGAAAATGTGTCTGAGGGATGTGTCAAGACTCCCCATGAATTTTAGATAACGTCATGGGAAACATCAGTGTCCCTGACATATGGGACCTTGTCTGAACCTAAAAGGTAAAAAAAATTAAATATATGAGAAACAATGAGAAGTAAAAAACATAAATAATGAAAACATGAAATAGATATTCACATGCTATTTACAGTTTCGATTTTTTTTAGTATTTTGAAAGCGTTGTGCAAAAAGCATGAGAAGCATTATAGTATTCCCCACAAAAGTGAGATATCCTCCATGCCTCTCCATGAGTTTCACCACAAGGGGGGCATCGGGAAACATCCTCCATGCCTCTCCATGCCTCTCCATGAGTATCTCCCACTGAGTTTCCCAATCCCAGAAATGTGACAAGTGTGGATTACGTGCCAGGTGCCCCAACCAGGAGAGCATGTAATAGCAATTTAGATCAGGCTATGCCAGCCTTGATAGACTATTGATGGTAGCATATCTTGAAATGTGTTACAGAGTTATAATCTAGTATTATGGACAGTACATGTGAAAATAAACCCTACAGTTTAGTGCCTTAATACACGTGTTGATCACATTTATTTTTTATGAAATGAATTGATCTAGAATTTTTCTTCACAAAAAAAATGAGGTTCTCCTATTCCCCATCTTGTTCATGGTTAGAAAAAGGTGTAATGAAACCAATTGAAAATATTCAAGTTACTTAACTGTACAAATTAAATTTCCCAGGATGATTTTCCCACAAATAAAATCACTTACTTTGGACTAATTACAATGACGATAAGCTAGAAATGTAAGATTTGATGCTTCTTTCATGTAATATTCATGGAACTTTAGGTATTCTTTCATCATACTGTTTAATTCAGACCAAAGAGGGGATGACAACAACTGGGGAAAAATATGATGGGACATTGAATCTTGCATTATGTTCTTGGTTTCCAAACTTTTGTACCTAGTAATAACAGTGATTCAATAAGGACCATAAAAGTTGGATATTAACAAGAGTTTACACATTAGTTTATTATAACTAATAGAAATTACAACTCAAATACAGATGTAGTAGCAATGCAATATGTGTACATGTGCACAAGCTGAAGTCTGTATTGCCAAATATACCTATTACAAAACAAGACTGCTATGCAGCTTTGTAACAACTATAAAAATGCAAGATAAGTGCTTCAAAAACACATAAAACTTTTGATGGTCAGTTAGTAAAAATAAAAAAATCC
The DNA here is from genome assembly GCA_034641835.2 of Pinus albicaulis. Lineage (NCBI taxonomy): Eukaryota > Viridiplantae > Streptophyta > Pinopsida > Pinales > Pinaceae > Pinus > Pinus albicaulis. Next base: position 574,375,390 of record CM076577.1, read on the forward strand.
AATGTAAATCTATATTCTTAACCATTGCATTAAACTCATATCAAAAAACACCTGAAAGTCGCATAATATAATGGAAATATGCTGGTGGGCATATTTTTTCCAAATCTAGAAACAGTGAATAAATTTTGAGAAGTGCTAACTTGGTTGCAAACATAAAGAAATATATTCCAATCTACATTGCATATTTTCTTATTATTTTCTTTAAAAACATCCTTCATATTTTAATTCCATTTTAAACTTTTTTTATTCACCTTTTTTTTTTCTTTTTTTTCTTTTTTCAGGGTGAATACCATGTCAACCAGCATAGCATAATCAAGAAGCAATGACGATGAACTAACCAACTTTTCAAACTAAATCAATTCTAAACCAAAATTCAACAGGCATTATAAATATACCCTATAGCCAAGGAAATGTAAGGTCAATGAACACCAAATAGTGCGCATAACAATTTACATTGATGTAGTGTCAATATAGGAATGGTCCCAAGAGACAGGTCTTCTGAATTCATGGACTACATTACAACACTCATTCTTAATATTAGCCCTATACCACAAGAAAATAATGATGTATTTGAAAAAAAAACCCATAAATACTCAAATACCCGAAATCAACACCAGAGGGCATATATCAATACTTGTCGAGTCTAGGAATTCCTACGATTAATATTATTGTATGACGATTTGCATCCATTTTCTCTACGAGATGATTTTCAGAAGAATCCCCATAAAATCAAACCTGTTAATTAAATAAGAACTCAACATTCAAAATCCATCTCATATCTCTGACATGTATGTTATGCCTTTAAACCTAAGCTAACTTTGCAGACAAGGTTAAGGACAGACAAGTTACAGGACTACTCATGTACTTCAAATAAAACATGCACCCATGTATTAAACATAATATCTTAAACAAGGTGGAAATGCTTTTTTCAAGCATGGAACTGTTACAAGTCAAAATTCCTCTTCAACTTTGAGGAGAGATGAAGAGGGTAGTGTATGCCAAGTTTGGAAGCTAAAATCTCAAGGAAAGTTTGAATAGCCCAAGTGTGCAAGTTGATTTCCATGTGGCAATAGAATGGTTTTCGATTGAAAATGAGTTGGTACAAGTGGATGATGAACTGTTGTATGATCTCAAATTCTGGACTATGTGTTACCAAAAGGGAGAAGAAAATGGGAAAGGGTTGAAAAATGTGGGAGTAAGAGAGAGTGAACACCCACTCCTTCCTCCAACTCATAATTCATAAGTGGGAATTCAACATAATAAGCAAATTGTACACCTCCTTTCCAACCTCTCCTAATCTTTGTAACTCTACTTTTGCTTCTTTCAACTTGCATGTATACCTTTCGTGCCATATCCCATCTCAACAATATCCTTACTCTCTAAAACCATCATTGAAAATCTTTTATAACATCTACCCAGTTCCCATACTAGAGTTGTACCTCTTTCTATATTCAGGGGATTGTTACAAGACATTAACAAACCTTAGAATTAAGAAATGCTAGAAACCAAATTACTTTGCATTACTTCCACTTTTTCTTATATATATAATCCTACCTTTCAATGGCTAGTCTAGCCCTTGCATTTGAAATAATATAATATTAAATTCCAGTTACTCGTTCATCTCCTGGAGTCACTTTTAAGTTTTTTCAATGCGTCATACAATGATACCTAGAATGTATATTTTTTTTATATAGCACCTCAATAATACCAAAAACGTTTATGGTTGACAAGATTTTCCAAGTGTCAATATGATGCTTTATCATTTATATATGTTATATCGGCTATACTCATACTGCTATGAATATATCAACCTTGGAGAGTGTCAGCGAAAATTACAATGCTTATGTGGCAAAAGGTAACACCATGGTAAATGAAGGATTATGATATACATAGCAGGGAATTTTTCAATGCATCTGAATCAAAATATTCATGAAGTAACCAAAAGGATGAGTGAATTTAATAAGAACCATTGCATAGAATTAACAACTTTAGGTTACATATACACTTGAGCAGAAAATAAATTGTAGATCTATGTCAAGCATAGGTGTTTTAGGTGTTATTAATTTATAAATACTCAAGCATAGACGTTTCGGTATAAATTGCAGATTTGTGTCAAGCATAAATGTTTCAGGTATTATTGATGTGTTATATTAAAAAAAAATACATTTTAAATATCATTGTAAGACGTATTGAAGGCGTAGAAGGTTTCCCCAACACGTCGGAAGGTAATTAGAGAAGAAAAAATGGACAAAAAAATAAACTGTACATCTAAAGAAGATGGAAATTTTGAGGCATTTGTTGCTATAAGAAAGAAACATTGATTTATGGAAGATCCCACTTCAAATAATATTGTTCCTAGACTCAAGTAAAGGGTAAAAACTAGTTAGGATAATGATATAAATGCAATAATTCAGGAGGAAGATTATTTAATAGAAGCCCACTGGAAGGAAATTAATGATACAATGGATTTAGTGCTTGAGATTCAAGAAAGCTCTATTGTAATTTCCTCAGATTCAAAAACCAAAAAGGAAAAGTAACCTATTCATATATTAAACAATGTGCGACCATTCATATAATGCAAACAACCAACTAATCAGGACATATCACTTTGTTACGATATTCAATCTCCCAATTGCAATAGGCATTAACCACATGCACTGGATTCTGAGCTAGAAACCCTTGAATAATGACTGTACGTATTAAAAACATTTTTCCTTTTAGGGCTGATGTATGGTTGTCTAATATGTCTCACACAATGAATAAAGGAAGGAGAATGGCTTCCATCAACGAGGTGTCGAATACCAATCAATGGTTCCCTATGACTTAACATTCCATTAATTCCTAAAACAACAACAACATTGTCATTGCAATCAATGATCCAACAGAATAATCAAATATATATGGCTCATTAATGAATTGAAAAAATATGGGAAAAATTATAACTCTATGATCAATGAAGCGACGCATAAACTCCCAACCATCCAATCGATTTAAATGTTGTGGCTATCATTCACCACTCAAGTAAATTTACATTTGGAATGTTATAGGTGTATTAGCAAAACAATAGTAGGACCAATATAAGGATTTTGGTGCAGTCATGAGTTGGAATGAACATGTGATGCTTGCATTCCTAACCAGAACAAAACATTCAAGACATTAAACACACCATACATACAATAGTAGCAGGTCGTAATTCATGACAAACCTGGGTATTGATGTCTTTATTGTCACATGTATAGCCATTGATGAAAGAGACTCATAGTATACATGTGCTAAAAAGGATGACCCAGGTTGAGGAATAGTTTGTGGCATCCATTGTTGTTGCCTATGATGTTGTTATTGCCTATGAAGACCCAAAAACCGCATTGAATTAGACTAGGGTGACAAATTGGTAGAAGAAAATGTTTCAACCCACTCCGATACATTGTAAATTCCCAATTTAGGAATGTTTTTATCACTTGGGATATCGTCATTAAGTCATTCATCTTCATCTCTCTAATGTTCTTCAAATGAGACAAGTCATTCCTCTTCATCTCTCTCATTTTCTTCAAATGGGGTGGGCATTTGCTGAGATGATCTTCTATGTACATTTCAAGCATTTTCACCAACTCTGTTTGCTACAATGTCACCCTAGACAGTGCTAATGGAAATGGCTCATGTAGAGAGCTCCCAAAATAGTCACCAACCAAAGATCTATTGTAGCTGCAATAGTTTCCCTTATGTGAGAGGAGGAAGAAGGTGAATAATTAAGATAGCCCGAACTATTACTCTTCAGAAAAATAGACCTAATTAGGGGCAAAATTCTAGACCCAAATGATGGAAGAGCAGGATGATGCAACTGCTGCTGAAAATGATGATTGTGACTAGAATTGAAGCTGGAACAACCTTCTGCAGGAAAATCAGAAGAAACCCATTGTGACTCTCCTCCATCCTGGGGTTCATAATGTTGGTGTTTAATAGAATGGATATTACCTTCTCTCTCTAGGTGAGCATATTTCTACTAGATGGATGTTGAGTGTTGTTGTTTTAACTATTGACCAATGCTATCTCCTTGGACCTATGATGTGCAAATGCTCTGAAAATAGTGATTTTTTTCCACTCATCATTACATTCTCCCTCCACTGGTGTCTGTGAGAAAAACCCAAGTTGGTGTGCCACTACCAATTAACATATATAAATCATTATCAAACATACTAAAATATTTATTAACAAGGTAGAAAAATGTTTCTCAAACATCACATAAAAACACAAGCACAGAACGATAATACCTACTATAAGAAAAATACATCTTAAAATATATATAAACAGTAAAATTTTAAGAAGCATTTACATTGTTTTAAACTTGATGAGGAAGTCATGGAAGCATTCTTCTCGGCCTGTTTTTTTGCTTGTTCACCTATAGAGATTAACCCAACTAACTCCAAATTACAAGTAAAATAGGGCAAATGGCCTAGAACAGACCACACAGTACTATACATAGGCAGTGCTACTCCTGCTCTCTGAGCTATCTCTTACAACAATTTTTTGTATGCCCCTGTCTCATCCTATTCAAACCACGTGCGATGACCATCAAAGGAAATAGAAAATCTAGAAAATAAGTTTCAAAACTCCACCAAAACAAAATCCATATAGGTATTCTTGTAGCAAGAGCTCGAGAAGGGCCTCTCTGGGAAAGAGTATTAAGGGCCTCCTCTGCAGTGACATGTTCAGCTTGTCTCAATGTGTTGTTGTAGTTTGGGATTTCAAATACTTCTCCATTTAAACTAAAAATATATTTGAATCTGGGGGCATACTTCCTTCCTTCTGCTAGACTGTTTCATTATTTTGATGAAGACAAAGGGTTACAGACTTCTATTGCACCTTGTCAGGCTTCTAATGTCCTTAGTGAGGCAGGTAATGAAGGCCTAAGATGAGATGAGAGGTTCAAGGGTCAAAGAAAAAGGAATCTAGTGAGAGGTTAAAGAGAAAAGGTTAAATACTTCTTTTTTTCCACTATTTTTGGACTCGGCGGTGTCTTATTGTGCTTTACGCAAGACTAGGTCAAATGTAAGATCTAGGCTCAAAAAATAGGCATGCATAAACAGGTATGTGCGACTGTGGACTTGATTTTTTTCACATCCCTACTAGTAGGTCTTATGAGCATAATAAGTAAGAAAGAGACATCCCTTTCAGCAAGTAGGACAAGTCGGAATGCCCTCAATCGGTAGCTAGTTGCTCCCCCACCACGCCATAAGGCGCTAAACCTAAAAGTAGATGATTCAATTCAACATGTTATAGTGAAACATTAAGAATAAGATTCAAATTAATATCTCTCTGCATCTCTAGTGATAACTTGGCTGCAAAGAAGTTTGGGTTCGAGGGTGAAACACCTAACTCAGCTTCCCTCGCTCCTTTCTTGTTCCCCCCTTCTATGAAGACACAATTCGTCATATACTTGTTCCTTATACAAGAGAATCAAAGTGAAAAGCAGTCACGGACTTGTTCCTTATACAAGAGAATGGAAGTGAAAACCCCTGAATTTTAACAAGTGTCATTCCCAGATCGGGCCAATGACATTCCTAGATCAAGGGCGATTGGAAGCAAACCCCAACTAAATTACTTGAGATCAGGGCAACTGGAAGCCAATTCCACCTGCATTACTAGAAATCAGAGCGATTGGAAGCCAAGCCCACCCACATTTCTAGAAATCGGGGGCTATTGTAAGAAAACTCCACCTCAAAACAAGGCGAAACGGGGGGTATCAATGTTTATCTCGCTTATTCCTTATGGCTAAAATATATTAATTATTATTTTTTAAATAAATTTTGGGAAAACTATAGAAAACTATAAAAAATGGGTGTAGTATAAAAAAATCACCTCTCAAAAATATAAAACCCCTTAAATTTCATCCATGGGCTAAGATTCGCCCCTAAAATTTTCTATGATAATCACACACCCTCAAAATCATCCTTATTGGGAAACTGGTCCCATTACCCTAGTTGGAGCCACTACACCAAACAGAAAAGGAGCTGCTTTAAGGTCTGGACCGAGTGTTTCCCCCCCATGTTGCGGCAGCAGAATTATAAGCCCTCAACAGGTAGCTAGCCCTACGAGGACCAGAGAGGGCTCTCTCTTTTTCCCTTTTTAGTCAATGGAATGACCAAATATATATTGATCTTAAGCTAGGTATGTAAGCTTAGTAAATAGGATCTTTGTTTGATGTTTTGAGTGTTGGATAGGAATGTCAGTGAGGAGGCTAGGTCTAGGGTTTTTAGGTGTGAATTTCAAGGTAAAATTGCAGAGAATGTGTGAGGCGGGATATGTAGTTTGAAAGAATGCTTAATTGGTCATTGAGTATAGGATGGAGTGATAGAGAGTCTGAATGGTCACTGAGGTTAATTCATTCATTTAGAAGTAAATAGACATATCATGTAAACCTTCTCTAAAAGAGAGCATGAACATACCTGATTTCTGATTATAAACATACAAGATAAACACATGGAAAGATGTATCTGAAAGAGGAAAATATATCAATTAACATGAATAGATAAACATACACAGGAAGAACAAATTATCCATTGCATACGACATGATTCTCACCACAATTTTTGCATGATTGTATTTGATTTCATTCCAAAATGTTGTTACAATAGCTCCAGTGCAAAATAAGACTCTCCAACCCATCTATCAAACCCAAAAAAAAGACTAAAGAGAGTCTACTAATATAAAATATTAACCACGACACCTCATTAGGTCAAAATCCCATCCAAAATGCATCATAAATACATGAGATGGGTAATTTCCTAGATTCTATGGAGGTTAGAAACCATTCCCTGAATTTTAGCTATAAACTAGGAGTGTGAGTTCCTTACATTAAATTACATGTTCCCTGATGATAAGAGGAAAAAAACAATGAAATTACTCTAATTCAAACTCATAGGACAACAAAACCTCAAATTTATGACATTTTCTGAGCTTGACAATTGTCATGAGGAATCCAATGCATATGTGTAACATTTCTGACAGAAGCATAATATCATTTTACAAAAGCGTAGCAAAAATTTGCAACCATTTTTAAAGCACTTTTAGGATTCCAAATACAATTCTAAGAGAAATTTCAATTAGTGTTGTGTGTCTAGTTTCCATAACATCTTGAATTTTTAAAAATGACCCATGGGAAGGCCTCCAAAATTTCAATCTCCGAAGGTTACTCCAGAATAATAATAAGGCCTCCAAAAAAGTTGCAGAAGCATAGAAAATGAGTGGTTTTTTGGCCTTTTTTGCAAAATTAAAGCCTTTCATGCAAATAGGGTTCCTGATTTGTGATATGGTCATCAAAATGCATCCAACCATATAAATAAATCATCATTTGGATGCCCCTAAAATAAGCATAGAAAATTCAAAACTTCTTAAAATTGGTTTTGTAGCACCTGTGAATCATGGGCTAAATAGCCAAGGAAGCTTCGGCCAAAAAATCTAAGCTATCCTTCTCTTTAATCTTCCTTTTGAGTTTCTTTTAGCCTTTTCTTCAGTTGTTTTAGCCTTATTTGTGAAATTGCGTTCCTAGTGCGATAATGATTTTCCATGTCTCTTTGTAGGTTATTTCCCCTCTTATCTCTATTCAATAGCTTCTCCAAATGTTCATTTACCCCTTCCAACCAAATTTCTCTGTCTTGGTTTATCTCCATGGCTTTCATCTCATCAAAGGTCAACTCTTTAGGTGAATGAGATTATTGTCTTTCTAGCTCCAGCTCCCTTTTGAGGCCTCTTGCCTTTGGCCTTCTTGGTTGTGTTTTAGTCTCTATGTCCTACATTAGATCAAAATATATGATCTTCTTACCTTTACCTTTATCTACCTCTAGGTTTGGCTTAGGTTTTCTTTGTAACAAATGCTTCACCTTCAATTGAAAATTATCTTACTGCAAGAAAGTGATTTGAGAATTAGCAATAGAGAAAATCTTCCTCAACTATGTTATTTCCTCATCCTGAATCTTTCTAATGCTCTCCTCAGCTGATTTTATCTCAACCTGGTCTGCTACCTGTTGACGGGAAAATATGTCCGGCCAACAGTAGGGGATCTCCCCAGTAGAAAGTCCCAATTAGACATAAAACCGTTTGGAATAGGGATCCCGTCCGGGGTGTGGGTCCGGCTACCGCTTAAATGACTTTCTCTTCGGTCTCGAAGAACCTGATTGAATCTGCAGACATACACTTATTCACATGATACAGAATACATGACTGATGTATCAAACTGATATATAACACTGCGTGTAGCAAGGTGATAAGCAAAAATGCATACGCCCAGGAAATGTCGTTAGCAACACATCTATGGGGTAATGCATGCAAGATAATCTGACCACCAAAGAAACAGTTCTTTGTGGCGAGAGTATTCCTTAACTTTCTAAAAGATGCAATGAAATGCTAATAAAATAGTTCATCAACATTCATTGTGATAACACATGGTAAAATTGAGCATCGTCAAACACAACCATAGATAACCATGGAGCATGAATAACACAGCATTCATTAATCATACGATATTCTGAAAATATACGCAGAATACACACAGTATTGTCACAGCTAAACACATCATCCACAAAGGGGTTTTAAACAAGTATCTGTATTACATATGCAAGAGTATAACCCTTCAATTGCAATGTTATATTTCTCTTCAGTCCACAAAAGAGAAGCCCTTAACTATGTACCCCGCAGGGGTTTTTATAGATTCAAGAAACGCCCCTTCAGGCTTTCCGACGCTTCGACTTCTCGACGGTTCAGCTTCCCTGCGACCTTTGACGATCATGCGACCTGCGACCGGAGGAAACAATTGCGACCTGCGACCCATGTGCAGGTGCGACCTGCGACTCAGGCGTATGCGCGACCTGCGACCTGGGGACGGTCGCGACCTGCGACCGAAAGAACTTAGCTATGGAGGTGGTCGTGTGATTGAGAGGTCTGGAGCGTCAATTTTCTTCCCCTTCAGGAACTCTCGCCAGGTCTGGTAATCTGCTGCTATAGGGGAGACTTGAGGGGATTCTTCTTTTAATCGATGCATACATTCCAGGGCATTCGGTATCAGAGTCTCCTTCTTCTGGGAAATCTGGATTGAGAGGGAGGCAAGCTTGGTATAGATTTTTACTGGAGTGACAAGCAACCGATTTAGGTTCTCTTGTGATGCCTCAAATTCTGGTGCGGCAGCAGCTTGTCTCACGGGTTGCAGAAAAGACTGAATTTCCTGATCTACCTGCTCCCAGTCTTTAGTTTCATCCAGTGCCCCTAACGACGGAATGTGATGAAGAGCGTTCATGGAGTCTATACCACTGATCAGGTGATTATATGCAGACACCACTTTGTCCAAGTCTTTGGCCAGCTTGTCTTTGGACTTCATCTTCATCCGGATTTGTACTTTGGCGTCTTGTGTGTGACCCCAATCCTTCCTAGGCACATTTTCGGGAGCTTGCTGGTACTGCGCTGTCCAGTTTATCATTTTGTCTAAAGCTACCGAGGCTTCCCTGAGCTGCTCATGCTTCTGTTTGGTTTCCGCTCGTGCCTCTGCCAACGGGGCTACTGTTTGTTTTAGGGTGAGCATTTCCCTATATACTTGCTTCATGGTCGTTTCCAACACATCACACTCTTTCATGACCACCAGTGGGACCTCATTGACTTGGGAAGGCTTACTTTGGAGCTGTCGCACTTCACTCTCCAGCACTGATTTCTCCTGTTCCGCTGTTTTTAGCCTGTTTTGTAGGGAAATAATCTCCCTGCTCATTCTAGTGACATTCTCCTCCGTGGCCGCGGCAAAAGCGGTGCCTACTGATGCTATCATTACAGGGTTAGTTCTTGTATCTGGGACTATGTCCTTTTCAGTGGCAACCGTAGATATGGAGGAATGGCTTTGCGCCAAGGATTTTCTTCTCTCTTGCCGTATTTTGAAAGAGAATTGGTCAAATGTCAATCTAGTCAGGTCGAAGACCTCTTCCTCTTGTTCCCCGGGAAAATCGTCATCAGGGAGGATACTTTTCTTGCCACAAGGAGGAATCTCCAGGGGAGATATGTCGATATCATCTATCAGTTCATCCTCCATATCCTGCGTTTGTCCTTTTCCTTTCTCCTTTTGCCAGCGCTCGGCTTCTGCCTTGTCATGTTCCTCCTTCTTCCTATGTTCTGTCTCTGCCTCTACTTCTTTTTCAGCTTTTCTCTTTCGCTCTGCCGCGGCGGCTTGGTCTGCCTTCTTTTGACGATCGACTTTGTCAAGTTCTTCCTTAAGTGCTTGTTCTGCCGCCGCTTGTGATTCCTATTCCTGTCTTTCCTTTTCCTCAGCCTGCTTCCTTTTCCGCTCTATCTTTGCATCTTTTCTACGTTTCTCTTCATCCTCCTTCATTTTCTTTTCTTCTTCCTTCTTGGCTTGGACCTCTGCTCCTTTTAGCTGATCCGAGGTGTCAGTCTTTGTATTGGTCCGGGTTTTCTTATCCCGAGAGGAAGAAGAGCCTCCTAGTTTATGGCTCTTGTCTTCTACATTTTGGTGATCCTCTTCTTCTCGGTCAGAGTCAATCCCCAGAGCTAGTTGCCTGTCTGCGTTGTACCAGTTTCTTTTTTCGTCCTCTGCCGGGCGTTCCACATGCTGATAACTCCATTTAAAATTGGCCCTTTTACAATGCTCAGGAACTATTCTGACTGGGTCATAAGTTCGGCAATCCAGATTTCTAAAGTGATAACCTTTTATCTCTTCCCCTTCACGCCCTACTTCTCTGGAGTCCTTGACTGTATAAGCACCAATGGTGAGGGGTAGAGCGGGCCAAGGTTTCTTCTTCCCTTTGGAAAGGACATTGGAGAAGCCCGAGGTCATCTGGAAACATACCTCTTGCATGAGCACCTTATCGGTAATAAACTTAGGCAGAGCATGTGGTGCTTTGAATGTGCCAAATACTCGGATGATTGTAAATTCAGCGAATGGAAACCAGTGCGCCACCTGACCTAGTGTCTCCATTGCTCGCCAAGACATGCAGGGGGTGTCTTGACCAAATAGTTTCCCGTAAAGGGCGGGAATGAATATCTGAGAGATTTTCTCAATATCTGACTTGTACCTGGATTCCCATAATACCTTGGTCTGCAAATGGATTGCCCGGGTCTGTTCGGAGTCCCAATTATGTGGCCATCCCTCAACATGCAGCTGGGCACAGACAGCATCCAATAAATACGAAGCCATATAAAATTCTGACGGCGTTCCCTCATCTGGGGCTAAAGCCGAAGCCAAATTTGTTTGCATTGAGCCCATTAATATACCAGCCCAATTGAATCGAGTGCCGTGCACTGTTACGTGTTCCATAATAGTTGCCCATGCGCCGTTGAAAGTGGTGGCGTCCGAACGTCCGTACACTCTGCAAAACATGGCGGCCACTAATTTATACACCTTCCTCAGACTGGCCACCGGGTACTCCTGGTCTTTCTTGACTTTAAATTTATCTGGTTCCGCCCACCATTTCCTGATTGTATCAACCACCGGTACTTCATTTGCAGAAAACCATCTTGGGGTAAAATTTTCCTCTGGTTGGGGCAACGAGTAGTAGACCTGGGCTTTTGGGCCCTCCAACGTTGCAAAAGCTTTACCTCCACTATCTCGGAATGCGAACCTCTTGGGATCCGTCTTATGTATGATCCAGTCTAACATTTCTGGGCACGGAAAGATGGCGGGATGTGCCCCTGCTAGGTGCAATTTGGATCTCTTGACCTTTAGGTATACTTCCCGGTCCAGGAGATCTTTTGGAAACTCATCTTCTGGTATGGCGAACTCGTGGTATACTTCATACCACCTGAGGCTGTCCCCCTTTGCGAAGGTGCAAAGGGTGTCTCTGTATATTGGTGGAGGAGATGTCTGTATGTCTGTGTCTGACTCTTATTCCACCACTTGCCTACCTTTCTTTCGGGACACCTGGGGTGCCATGTCGCTAGAGTCAGAGAGAACCGGTATCGTGTCTGCTCCAAATTCACCTGTTGCATTCAGGAAAGAATCCCAGGATGAGAAAGACATGATGATAACGGCTAAATGCAGTCCACACATGCAGAATTTAAGTAACTGTTCTCTTGGGGTCGCAGGGTCGCTGATTAACAAAAGAACTCACATGCGACCTTGCGACCTTGCGACTAGGTCGCAGGGTTGCAGAGTCGCTAACAGAAGATCGCGCGACTTTGCGACCTTTCGACCGGGTCGCTGGGTCGCAGGTTGCGCTAGGGCCTACCCAGGGGTTTTCGAACGCGCGCGGTTTTGCGGATAATCTCTCCCTAACGGGAAACATACACAGCTGGAAAGGGTCTAAACTGGAGATAGGGCATAGCCATGAGGATCTGGGCAAGACAAAGGTGACCTTAGGGTTTATGAGAATCAAAATAACAATAAAACTCAACAGAAAACCCTACATCCTCACCAGCAAGCAATTAAGACCATGGGGAGGCCCAAAATTTGGCAAGAAATGCTCGCGAAGGAAAGACAGGGAGGAAATGACAACTTACCCGGAAGAAAACGCGCCAGTCGACCTGTCAGAGCAATTCCACGATTTTCGCCGCGAGTCACAAATGCGACCTAGCGACCTGCCCTTATAAAAAGGAGTCGCACGTGCGAGCACTAAATGAGGTCGCAAGTTGATAGTTTGCGACCTCGCGACCTTAAGGTCGCTGGGTCGCAGGGTCGCTGAGTCGCCAATTCCTCTAATTACTTAATTTTGCGACCTTGCGACCTCGCGACCTTAAGGTCGCTGGGTCGCAGGGTCGCAAATTTCCCGACTTCCGACTCTTGCGACCTGGCGACCTTAAAGTCGCAGAGTCGCATAGGTCGCATGGGTCGCAAATAGTGGATTCGCGACTTAGCGACTTGCTCTTAAAAACTTTACTTAGCTTCTTCTTCTAGTTTCAAAGGGGCTCCAAAAAATTTAGAAGTGTGTGTTATTATCTTTTTGTATTTTTTGGAGGGTGTTGTAGGGGCTACAACAAATGGCGATTCACTGGATGAATACAGAGTCTCTGCCGATGAAAGGTCGATGAGGGAGGAGGGAGGGGCCTAATACTAGCTTGTTCTTTTACCTCAGAGTTTACACCTTCCTTCCTTTGTCACCTCGCATCGTTGCCTGGCCTTTTGGCTTATTGGGTGCAGATCAACCGAATTTTAACTTTTCGTGCTCCAGGATCGGAAGGGTTGGAGAAACCTTGGACAACTGCAGGGTCCGGTACAATTATTTCGTCCTCATGGTGTTGCTCCGCTGCCAGCGAACCTCTTGGCTCCGGCGGAGTCACTGCCTAAGGAGTCATGAACGTTGCTCCGCTGCCAGCGAGACTGGTCAGTACCCCGACGGAGTCGTTACATCACCTCTCTGCGCAGGAAGCCTTTCTCAATCCTTTACCCTTTATTTGTGTGCGATTGCACTTATTTGAGAACGTGCCTGTGGCACTTATTTAGATGGGCATATTTTGCCTGGGCGGATGAGGGATCCCGACTTATTTTGCTTGCAGAGAGGTTGCTCCTGGTCTTATATGAGGACTTGGGTTTTTCCCGGATGACCTAAAATTCCCCTGAGTTAGCTCTGTTCCCTTGCGATCCGGTTGCTGCTATGTGAGACCTTTTCTGCCTACACCCTTCAAAGCCGCTAGGTGGTTCCTTATGCTTGAAGACTCCAGTAAGGCCGTGTACTATCCCTTGGTGCCCATTACAAGCGATTTTTGACTGCTCCGTGTTTTGCGGGAAGGGCCTTTCATCAGCATAGAACCTATCAAAGAGTGAGCCAGTTGCGATAGCTTATACAAGGTCCTCCTTGTAGATTTGGAGAAAGAAAAATTTATTTAGTTATTTATTTATTTATTTATTTATTTTTTTAATTTTTTTTTGACAAGTAGAACAAAACCGACTTTTATAGTACACGGGCAGAAACAGCCCACTGAGGGCTACTCAAGTAAAATAGTGTTTGAGGTCATGCCCGTTTACCGGGAGGACCTCGACTTTTCCTTCCAGAGTTTGCAATTGGAATGTATGGGGACCCACCTTTTCTTTAACCTGATAGGGACCTATCCATAGTGCTTGAAACTTGGCATGCTTTCCTTTTTCTTCGTGAGCTTTATCCCACTTTAGGACAAGATCTCCTACTTCAAATTTTTTATCTCCTGCAGACTTTTTGTTGAACCATCTCTTGATCTGACTCTGGTGGATGGCGAATTTCTCCCGGGTTTTCTGCCTTTCCTCTTCTAGTTTCAGCAGGGTGTCAATGCGGGTTTGCAAGGCGGGGCAAGGGGTACCATGACACTCTTGCGATAACTGCAGAGTGGGAAGAGATAAATTGGGCGGGAGAACAGCTTCTTTCCCATACACGAGAAAATATGGTGAGGTGCCTATCGAGGACTTAGGGGTGACGCGATCAGCCCAGAGTGCATTTTGGAGGGCATTGTGCCAGTTGCGTTGGTGAGACAGAAGCGTCTTTTTAATGATGCGAATCATATTTTTATTTGTTGATTCTGCTAGACCATTTCCTTGGGGATAGTACTTTGCAGAGTGTTTAAGAACAATTCCATTTTCCAAAGCAAAATCATATAATTTAAAAGATGAAAAATACGTTGCATTATCAAAAACCAAGGAAGTTGGAACGCCAAACCTGGTAATGATGGAATGAGTGACAAATTGCATTACCTCCTGATCGTTGATTTGGCGTAACGGTACTGCTTCAACCCACCTGGTGAAATAATCAGTAGCCGTTAGAATGTACCGATGTTGCTTAGAAGAGTGGGGTAAGATCTCACCAATGACGTCCAGACCCCATTGTTGAAAAGGTTCTTCCACTGCTACTGACAACAAATTAGCGGCGGGACGCGCTTCTCGGTTTGCGAATTTCTGGCATTGAATGCATCTCCGAACATATGCGTGGGCATCTCTGAAAAGAGTTGGCCAATAATAACCTGCTCGCATTATTTTATGAGCAGTGGTGTCTCCGGCAAAATAACCTCCTGCTGGTCCATCGTGCAGCTTGGTTAAGATTTTCTGAGTTTCGTCATGTTCCAGGCAGCGCAACATGACCCCATCGGAATGTTTCTTGAAAATATTCCCTTGGATTATCTGGTAAGACGCCGCTTTGAGTCTGATCGCGCGTTTTTTCCGGGCATTTAGAACTGGGTCCAAAACACCGTGTGCTAAATATCCCGAAATATCCGAGTACCAAGAAGGGTTCCTTATCTGAGGAATGACGTCAGTTTGGTACATATCAATTTCTTGCTCCCAATTATCTTCTTCAATCTGTTGGGAACTTGCGGCCTCTGCAGCCATTTGGCATAGACCTTGCCCTTTAACTGTGCGCGCTGGCTTAAACTCTAAGTCATGCTCTTGCATACACACAACCCAATTCCCTCGTCTCTCGCCCAGCTCCTGCTGCATGAACAGTGAGCGAACAGCTGGGTGGGGAACGTAAACTGTGACATGGTTTTTTAAGATGTACGGTCTGAAATGTTTGACCGCTTTATATACCGCATAGGCCTGTTTCTCGATTTCAGGATAATTTAATTCAGCTCCCTGCAAACCGGTTCTCATGAATGAAATGGGACGCTCGTCATTATTTTTGTCCTTTTGTGTGAGTACGGCTGCCAGGGACGAATCCGAAGCGAAAGTATACAAGCTAAAATCTCTGCCGAAATCTGGGCTCTGGAGGGAAGGTGCTTCGGCTATCGCTTTCTTGATCTGGTTGAATGCTTCCTTTTCGGGTTGATTCCATTTGAAGGTAGCATTTTTCTTTATCATTCCCTGCAATGGCTTCACTATCTAGGCGAAATCTGATATAAACTTACGTACAAAATTGATCTTACCCAAAAAGGATTGCATTGCTTTCTTACTATTGGGGGGAGGGATCTGAGCAACGGCTTTCGCACGTTCTGGATCAACGACAATGCCTTTCTTAGTTATGATATGACCTAGCAGATTTCCTTCTGCTACGGAGAAAATACTCTTCTTTGGGTTGAGCGAGATACCGTATTTTCTGCACCTTTCGAAGATCTGTCTGAGGTGACGCAAATGATCCCCCCGATGTTTAGAAAACACAGTAACGTCATCCAAATAGACCACCACACTCTGGCCTATCAGACATCTGAACGCTATATCCATAGCTCTTTGGAAAGTTGCTCCTGCGTTGATTAATCCAAAGGGCATACGCCTGAATGCGAAGGTTCCCCACTTAGTCCGAAAGGTAGTCTTTAACCTATCTGGTTCAGCCACCAGTACTTGATTGTAGCCAGAGAAACTGTCCAACAAAGAGAAAATTTCTGACCCGGACACTGCTTGTAATATTTGCTCCATAGGGGGCACCGGGTAATTATCTTTATTCGAGGCCCGGTTTAAGTTTCGGAAGTCCACACATAAGCAGATTTCACTTGACTTCTTCCGCACCGGAACCAAATTGGATACCCATGTGGAATGGCGAACTTTGAAGATAATGCGTGCATCCAAAAGTTTTTTGAGTTCTTTTAGAATCAATGGCTCCATCGTAGGATGTACTTTCCTGAGCTTCTGTTGGAATGGTTTTACATTTTCTTTAATGGGTATCACATGTTGTATGATTCGAGTATCGTATGTGCGTAAGTCCTCATATGTCCAAGCGAATACGTCACGATACTTGCGAAATAGCTGAGTGAAATCTTGAGCCTCTTGGGGGGTGCAGTCTTTACCCAGGTTGACGAATTTAGGATTATCTTCTGATCCCAAGTTCACTTGTCGATGGGCCAAGATAGAACTCTGTACTTTGGCGTTTGGGGGCCCTCGGAAACGATTTTGCAGATCAAAAATATTCTCAAGTGATACCACCCCTTTAGGCATGGGGTTTCCTTTGACTTGTTCGTACTCCCTTTGCATAGCTTGGTCGTGCTCATCTTCATCTATAGCAGCGTATTTGAATATCTCTGAGTTACACATCAAATCCAGCACCTGTTGATCATCATCGAAGACGCGCAAGTTAGTGACATTGTCTGGGACGGAGGGTTTATATATAACTTCAATAGAAAAACCATCCCTCAAAGGGGTAAATCTGGCAGCGGCATTAGCCACAGTATCTGCCACTGCGTTATGCATCCTAAGAACAGATTTAATTCCAAAAGCGTCAAAAGCAGAAATTAATCGCCATACCTCTTGCTGATACGCCTTTAAATGTGGAGACAAACAGTGAATAGTATTGCGTACCTGCCGAGTGATAATCTCGGAGTCTCCAATGACCCGTAAGCATTTTACCTTCAAATCCAGCGCCTTTTTAAGCCCAAGGATCAAAGCTTCATACTCGGCAGTGTTGTTGGTGCATTGAAACTCCAGCCGACAGGAGATTAAGAATTTATTCTTATGAGGATCAAGCAAAACGCAGCCAGCGCCAGAACCATCGAGATTTTTGGAACCGTCGTAATACAAGGTCCATATGTCGCTTTCCGGGCCTTTGGGGGCAGTGGATTGCGGAGAAATGTCGGCTTGGTGTGAGATAGTTTGGGCTTGTTCCTCTGCGACGAGCGTCATTTCAGAATGGACCTCGGGGCCTACTGAAGACTGAGGAGGCCGGTAACATCCAAAAATGGAATCTAGAAAACACATACCAAGTTCCTCCTGGGCAAAGCTGATGGGTTCATTTGTGGCATCCAAATCAGTTACAGTGTGTTTCATGTATGGTTCACTTTCGACTCTGATTTGGTTGTTTCTCCCCTTGTAAGGTAGCCATAAGTGGGACCAATCCGTGGCAAAGTATCCTTGCAACTTGCTAGACCAATCCCTGCTAAGCAGTACACCATAGGCTTCAGGGATGTCAACAACCACAATATCAATGCATTGATGGACTCTAGAGTCGGATGAGAGGCGGATGATGACATTGTTTAATTCTCCAACGGCTGGTACTTGTGATCTGTCAAGTTGAATGATTTTTGCGTCAGTTTTCTCTGGGCGGATGTTGAGTTTCTTGCACACAGATAGAGGCATGACATTCGTGGATGCATTGGAGTCGACAAGAAAATTGTGAACGTTGAAGTTAAACATCTCAAAAGACAAGAGGAAGGGAGGGGTGGATCCTCTCGAATTCGTGTTGACAACGTTCACTATAGACTGGAAATCTGGACTGGTTTGTGCAGATGTGTTGCTGACATTTTTCGTATTTTGGTTGTTGGCGAGAGATTTTAGAATAAGTTCCTTTTGATTCGTGATGCGGGCCAACTCATAGAGTGAGATATTAGCTCTGGTCTTTTTCATGTCCTCCACTATGTTGTAGCTAGTATCAGTTTGGGGACTAGGTTCGGTAGTGGTTTTCGAGGGTTCCACCGGGAGCTTGCTCTTGTGACTTGCTTTGCTGTTACTATTTGTGGGCTTCTCCGGCGTAGCTTGTCCTTCGTTTCCAGGGGGAAGAATTTTCCTCAGGAAAGCCCTTTTCTTGTCTTCATATGATTGTTCGGGGATAGATCCTTTGCTTCTAAGACTATAATTTTGAGTGGGCTGAGCCTTGGGATTGCCTGCCATGTTGATATCAATGGGAACAAGACTCTCCCCCCCGCGTATTATATCAAAAGTTAGAACAGAGGCTCCTGGTTCCCCATCTAGGAGCGAGCCTTCATCTCGATCAGAAACATCATCCTCTGTCTGGTTTCCCGGAGTTTGGTCATCCAAAAGTTGGTTAACCACCGCGGTCATGCTGCCAATCCATTGCGGGCACATTTTTTCAGAGTGGGCAGCTTGGTGAAAAGAGCAAAAATTATCTTTCCCTATCTCTTCCACGTTGAGAGCGGCGCTGGAGTTTGACGGAGGTCTGCTGGTGTTGGGATTACTTTTCTTGAAAAAGGGTTTTGGGGGTTTAGTAGAAGTTGATGTTTCAATGCCTTTTCTCTTCAAGTCAGAGACCTCATTCGTTAGTAGTTTGAGGGTCTTGGCCATACTCTCGAAATCAAAAGTTTCTTTCTCTCTATTAGGGGTGGAAGAGTGACCTTTTTTAGTGATTGGTTTGTGATCATCCTTTCCTTCTTGGTCCATGACTCCTATCGACAACATGTCTTTTTCTACCGCGAGAGCAGCAGTGTAATTTGCTGTAAGGGTAGCGCGGGATTCACGTTTGACGAAAATGGCAATATCCCTAGGGAGAGCTTTAGTATAGTAGTCGATGGTGATAGAATCGTCCAATGCTAAGTTTGGAGGAAATTTTTGCAATATTGTGGCGAAGCGTTGGTTAAAGTCTTTAACTTTCTCTTTTCTATGACACTTGATAGTGCTTAACTCTGTGAGGAGCATAGAGGGTGTTTTATCTTCTGCAAACTTTTGCAGGAACACACGACGGAACTGGTCCCAGGATGTAATAGAAGCACTGGGTAGGGAACGATACCAGGTGGCCACATGGTTTACAAGAGTGTGTGGGAACAGTCTACATGCGACATCATCAGACTGAACTCTCATGATTTGTAGAGACAGATAGAAACTACTAATATGGTCTTCCGCTGATGTGGCTTTCTCAGGATCGAACTTAGGAAGATGCTTCTCTGGGTGTCTAGGCATATCATGGAGAGGACCTAAAAGAGCCAATGGGGATTGAGCCATCCAGGCTAGAGGCTGCACCCTCCTGGGGTGCTGATGATATCGAGTTTCTGCCTCGGACTCACTTCCCGTCCCTGACACTGATGCTCTTTCATGATGGCGAGAGTGTTCATCTCGGCGTCTTTCATGGTTATTCATGTTTCTAAAATACTCCCAGTTGTGGGGAGGGGGCCTATTTTGGTTTTGGTGGTGATGATGGTTGGGTTGGTATCTCCGGCCGCGGACTATATCTCCTCTACCTCCACGTCCATGACCCCTGTTGACCCCACCCTCATTTCTTCGAGGCCTATTTCCTTCCCCCGCATTTCTTCGGGCTGTGTTACCTTCTCTTTCATTTCTTCGACCCCCTTCTCCTTCTTCTGGTGGGGAATACACTTGGTTGTTGTTCCACTGATGTAAGTCAGGCTGAGGTTCGGGGAAAGGTTCCGTATCAGGGAAACCTTCACTATCTTGGAGAATGGGGTCATTTTCCTGGACAGCCCGCCCGAGGTCTTCAATCATGGAGTTCACAAGTTCAGGTATGGTGCTGACTAGCACGCCATTACGAGTGACGTTCTCGGCTGGGGTCCTAGTGTGGGCTAGGAATTCCATGATTGGAGCATACCGTAAATCCCTGACGAGATTGCGGGCGACTGGGCGTAAGGTTCTCAACTGTTCGTTTGTGATTTCGAAATATTGAGCCTCCTCCCTTGGAATATCTTCCAAGGGGGGAAGATGAGGTTCGTTATTTATGACCTCCCGGTGGGGAGTTTGTGACGGAATGTCAGTTGTATGCTGGGAGGATGCCATGGCCCTCCTTCTAGTGACAAATATGTTGACAGGAAAATATGTCCGGCCAACAGTAGGGGATCTCCCTGGTAGAAAGTCCCAATTAGACTTAAAACCGTTTGGAATAGGGATCCCGTCCGGGGTGTGGGTCCGGCTACCGCTTAAATGACTTTCTCTTCGGTCTCGAAGAACCTGATTGAATCTGCAGACATACACTTATTCACATGATACATAATACATGACTGATGTATCAAACTGATATATAACACTGTGTGTAGCAAGGTGATAAGCAAAAATGCATACGCCCAGGAAATGTCGTTAGCAACACATCTATGGGGTAATGCATGCAAGATAATCTGACCACCAAAGAAATAGTTCTTTATGGCGAGAGTATCCCTTAACTTTATAAAAGATGCAATGAAATTCTAATAAAATAGTTCATCAACATTTATTGTGATAACACATGGTAAAATTGAGCATCGTCAAACACTACCATAGATAACCCTGGAGCATGAATAACACAGCATTCATTAATCATACGATATTCTGAAAATATACGCAGAATACACACAGTATTGTCACAACTAAACACATCATCCACAAAGGGGTTTTAAACAAGTATCTGTATTACATATGCAAGAGTATAACCCTTCAATTGCAATGCTATATTACTCTTCAGTCCACCAAAAAGAAGCCTCTAACTATGTGCCCTGTAGGGGTATTTATAGATTCAAGAAACGCCCTTTGGGCCTTCCGACGCTTCGACTTCCCGACGGTTCAGCTGCCCTGTGACCTTGGAAGAACACGCGACC
Organism: Pinus albicaulis; assembly: GCA_034641835.2. NCBI lineage: Eukaryota > Viridiplantae > Streptophyta > Pinopsida > Pinales > Pinaceae > Pinus > Pinus albicaulis. The sequence continues at coordinate 574,396,507 of CM076577.1, forward strand.
TGCGACCTGCGGAAGAGACTGCGACTTGCGACTTAAGCGTAGGTGCGACCTGTGACCCAGGCGTATGCGTGACCTGCGACCTGGGGACGGTTGCGACCTGCGACCGAAGGAACTTAGCTATGGAGGTGGCCGTGTGATTGGGAGATCTGGAGCGTCAATTTTCTCCCCCTTGAGGAAATCTCGCCAGGACTGGTAGTCCGCTGCTATAGGGGAGATTAGAGGGATTTCCTCTTTTAATCAATGCATACATTCCAAAGCATTCGGTATCAGAGTTTCTTTCTTCTGGGAGATCTGGATTGAGAGGGAGGCCAGCTTGGTATAGATTTGTACTGGAGTGACAAGCAATTGACTCAGGTTCTCTTGTGATGCCTCAAAATCTGGCGCAACAGTAGCTTGTCTCACGGGTTGCAGAAATGACTGGATTTATTGATCTACTTGCTCCCAGTCTTTATTTTCGTCCAGCGCTCCTAACGAAGGAATGTGATGAAGAGCGTTCATGGAGTCTATACCACTGATCAGATGATTATATGCAGACACCACTTTGTCCAAATATTTGGCCAACTTGTCTTTGGACTGCATCCTCATCCGGATTTGTACTTTGGCGTCTTGTGTGTGACTCCAATCCTTCCTAGGCACATTTTCGGGAGCTTGATGGTACTGTGCTGTTCAGTTTATCATTTTGTCTAAAGCTACCGAGGCCTCCTTGAGCTGCTCATTCTTCTCTTTGGTTTCCGCTCGTGCCTCTGCCAATGGGGCCACTGTTTGTTTTAGGGTGAGCATTTCTCTATATACTTGCCTCATGGTCATTTCCAATACATCACATTCTTTAATGACTGCCAGTGGGACCTCATTGACTTGGGAAGGCTTACTTTGGAGCTGTCGCACTTCACTCTCCAGCACTGATTTCTCCTGTTCTGCTGTTTTTAGCCTGTTTTGTAGGGAAATAATCTCCCTGCTCATTCTAGTGACATTCTCCTCCGTGGCCGCGGCAAAAGCGGTGCCTGCTGATGCTATCATTACAGGGTTATTTCTTGTATCTGGGACTATGTCCTTTTCAGTGGCGACCGTAGATATGGCGGGATGGCTTTGCGCCAAGGATTTTCTTCTCTCTTGCCGTATTTTGAAAGAGAATTGGTCAAATGTCAATCTAGTCAGGTCGAAGACCTCTTCCTCTTGTTCCCCGGGAAAATCGTCATCAGGGAGGATACTTTTCTTGCCACTCGGAGGAATCTCCAGGGGAGATATGTCGATATCATCTATCAGTTCATCCTCTTTATCCTGCGTTTGTCCTTTTCCTTTCTCCTTTTGCCGGCGCTCGGCTTCTGCCTTGTCATGTTCCTCCTTCTTCCTGCGTTCTGACTCTGCCTCTGCTTCTTTTTCTGCTTTTCTCTTTCGCTCTGCTGCGGCGGCTTGTTCTGCCTTCTTTTGACGATCGACTTTGTCAAGTTCTTCCTTAAGTGCTTGTTCTGCCGCCGCCTATGCTTCCTTCTCCTGTCTTTCCTTTTCCTCAGCCTGCTTCCTTTTCCGCTCTGTCCTGGCATCTTTCTTACGTTTCTCTTCATCCTCCTTCATTTTCTTTTCTTCTTCCTTCTTGGCTTGGGCTTCTGCTGCCCTTTGCTGATCCGAGGTGTCAGGCCCTGTACTGGTCCGTGTTCTTTTATCTTTGGAGGAAGAAGCGCCTCCCAGTTTATGGCTTCTAACTTCTAAATTCTGGTGATCCTCTTCTTCTTGGTCAAAGTCGATCCCCGGAGCTAGATGTCTGTCTGCGTTGTACCAGTTTCTTCTTTCGTCCTCTGCCGGGCGCTCGACATGCTGATAACTCCATCTAAAATTGGCCCTTTTACAATGCTCAGGAACTATCCTGACTGGGTCATAAGTTCGGCAATCCAGATTTCTGAAGTGATAACTTTTTACCTCTTCCCCTTCACGCCCTACTTCTCTGAAGTCCTTGACTGTATAAGCACCAATGGTGAGGGGTAGAGCGGGCCAAGGTTTCTTCTTCCCTTTGGAAAGGACATTGGAGAAGCCCGAGGTCATCTGGAAACATACCTCCTGCATGAGCACCTTATCGGTAATAAACCTAGGCAGAGCATGTGGTGCTTTGAATGTGCCAAATACTCGGATGATTGTATATTCAGTGAATGGAAACCAGTGCGCCACCTGACCTAGTGTCTCCATTGCTCGCCAAGACATGCAGGGGGTGTCTTGACCAAATAGTTTCCCATAAAGGGCGGGAATGAATATCTGAGAGATTTGCTCAATATCTGACTTGTACCTGGATTCCCAGAATACCTTGGTCTGCAAATGGATTGTCTGGGTCTGTTCAGAGTCCCAATTATGTGGCCATCCCTCAACATGCAGTTGGGCACAGACAACATCTAATAAATACGAAGCCATATAAAATTCAGATGACGTTCCCTCATCTGGGGCTAAAGCCGAAGCCAAATTTGTTTGCATTGAGCCCACTAATATACCAGCCCAATTGAATAGAGTACCGTGCACTGTCACGTGTTCCATTATAGTTGCCCATGCGCCGTTGAAAGTGGTGGCGTCCGTACGTCCGTACACTCTGCAAAGCATGGCGGCCACTAATTTATACACTTTCCTCAGACTGGCCACCGGGTACTCCTGGTCTTTCTTGACTTTAAATTTATCTGGTTCCGCCCACCATTTCCTGATTGTATCAACCACCGGAACTTCATTTGTAGAAAACCATCTCGGAGTAAAATTTTCCTCTGGTTGGGGTAGCGAGTAGTAGACCTGGGCTTTTGGGCCCTCCAACGTTGCAAAAGCTTTACCTCCACTATCTCGGATTGCGAACCTCTTGGGATCTGTCTTCTGTATGATCCAGTCTAACATTTCTGGGCACGGAAAGATGGTGGGATGTGCCCCTGCTAGGTGCAATTTGGATCTCTTGACCTTTAGGTATATTTCCCGGTCCGGGAGATCTTCTGGAAACTCATCTTCTGGTATGGCGAACTCGCGGTATACTTCATACCACCTAAGGCTGTCCCCCTTTGCGAAGGTGCAAAGGGTGTCTCTGTATATTGGTGGAGGAGATGTTTGTATGTCTGTGTCTGACTCTTCTTCCACCACCTGCCTACCTTTCTTTCGGGACACCCGGGGTGCCATGTCGCTAGAGTCAGAGAGAACCGGTATCGTGTCTGCTCCAAATTCACCTGTTGCATTCAGGAAAGAATCCCAGGATGAGAAAGACATGATGATAATGGCTAAATGCAGTCCACACATGCAGAATTTAAGTAATTGTTCTCTTGGGGTCGCAGGGTCGCTGATTAACAAAAGAACTCACATGCGACCTTGCGACCTTGCGACTAGGTCGCAGGGTCACAGAGTCGCTAACAGAAGATCGCGCGACTTTGCGACCTTGCGACCGGGTCGCTGGGTCGCAGGTCGCGCTAGGGCCTACCCAGGGGTTTTCGAATGCGCGCGGTTTTGTGGATCATCTCTCCCTAACGGGAAACATACGCGGCTGGAAAGGGTCTAAACTGGAGATAGGGCACAGCCATGAGGATCTGGGCAAGACAAAGGTGACCTTGGGGTTTATGAGAATCAAAACAACAATAAAACTCAACAGAAAACCCTACATCCTCACCAGCAAGCAATTAAGACCATGGGGAGGCCCAAAATTTGGCAAGAAATGCTCGTGAAGGAAACACAGGGAGGAAATGGCAACTTACCCGGAAGAAAACGCGCCAGTCAACCTGTCAGAGCAATTCCACGATTTTCGCCGTGAGTCACAAATGCGACCTAGCGACCTGCCCTTATAAAAAGGAGTCGCACGTGCAAGCACTAAATGAGGTCTCAAGTTGATAGTTTGCGACCTCGCGACCTCGCGACCTCTGGGTCACTGGGTCACAAGGTCGCTGAGTCGCCAATTCCTCTAATTACTTAATTTTGCGACCTTGCAACCTCGCGACCTTAAGGTCGCTGGGTCGCAAGGTCGCAAATTTCCTGGCTTCCGACTCTTGCGACCTGGCGACCTGGCGACCTTAGGGTCGCAGAGTCGCATAGGTCGCATGGGTCGCAAATCGTGGATTCGCGACTTAGCGACTTGCTCTTAAAAACTTTACTTAGCTTCTTCTTCTAGTTTCAAAGGGGCTCCAAAAAATTTAGAAGTGTGTGTTATTATATTTTTTGTATTTTTTGGAGGGTGTTGTAGGGGCTACAACACTACCTCAACCTCCAATGGAGATAGTTCACTATGTTGGTTCAAAGGTGTTTCATCTTGATGCATGAGAGGTTGCTCCTCTATTTCTCTTTGTTCAGCAATATTGTCAAGTGTAAGTACACTTTTGATATATTTGGGTGCAAATACCTGTCTCTTTCCCTTCTCATAGGTATGAGTAAACTCAACAACCCTAGGAGCCTCTAAAATCTGAGTTTGTATGTTAGAAGAGCCAACCTTCATTGGTTGTGCTGACAGTGATGGTGATGATGTGCTATGCATCACAAGAAGGATAGTGGTGGGCGATGCTACTACTCTTTCCATGAAGGTTTCCCATGTCATGTTGATGGATGAAAGATGATGCAAAAAAATTAGTTTTACCAAACCATGGTGAAAAACACTTTGGTAATGATATTGGTTTCTTCTCTGAACCTTCTCAAGCGTTTTGATAAAACTCTTGTACAAGTAATGTGGAAAATCAAGCGATTTGATAGAGGTGAAATGCATCAACAACCTGATATGGTACCTATACAACCTATAAAATCTTCCTTCACATGTGAAATACTTCATTGTTAACATCATCAAAGGAGCGTATTTGTTACGGAGTTATCTGAAAGGGAAGAGGTACTTTGGTTCCTCTCTAGCATGAGGTTTGAGAAATTGTTTGTTATCTTCAAGGTCTAATTCCATGCCCTTGAACCACTTATCTCCATGACTAGGAATACATGTTTCTCAATAAATCAGATTTGTTGATAGGTTAAACTCTACGCCTACAATGATGACCTTTCCCGTGTTGAGATTAGAGGCAAATAAGCTTGTAAGTTGAAGATGATATCCTTCCTCCATGATCTTCTCACGGAACTTTAAACATCCAGTCCTTTCAAAAAAAATTCTCACGAAATCACAAGGATGAAGTATTTAAAATGATGCAAAAAGAGGATGAGAATTTGGAGGATTTAATTGAAAGATACAATTATAACATAAAAAAAGAAAAAATGGATAATTTAGATCAAGATACTTTAAAAGCTATTTTATCAAAAGCCATTAGAGATGAATGGATAGACATTCTCAACATGATGGGAAAGGGAGATATCTCTCAACTTCCATTATCTGACATTGGTGAATTATATATCCATATCTCAAGGGGAAAATAAAAAACTAAGAAAAATCCAAGAGATCCTTCTCTTGCTAAAGTAAATAGATCTGCAACTGGAACAATAAGTAGGGAAAAAATCGGAAACATGCTTTATGAATTTAAAACAGATATTTTAGGGAGTCTTAGTGAACAGATAGACACCCTTAAATTACAAAACAAGCAGAAAGTTGAGACTGATTCTTTAGCTATTTTCTGTCCCAAATGCAGAAAGAAGCATGCTTTAAGAGAATGTCCTCTTGTTGCAAAAGTCATAGAGAACTGTATGATTTGTTCATAAAGTCATGAGACTAAGAGTTTTCCTTCAATTCCAGGTCTTAAGGTTGTTTTTCAAGAAGAAACAACTTCAAATCCAACAGAATCTCTTTTCTTTGTCTCTAGAAGACCATGGTAGGGGCCACAAGCTCAAGGCTTTAACAATCAAATGTATACTCAGCCCCCACCAAATTGGAATTCTTGGCAGCAACCTTGGCCTCAATCTCAATCTCAATCTCAATCTTGGGCTCAAGGAATGCAAAATCCCTATGGAAGATTCTCTCAATACTACCAATATCCTCCATCATATCCAAACTATCCTCCACAACAAATTCCTCAACAAAATCAACAACCCCAACTCCAAAACCAAAATCCACAACTTTCACTTCCATTTCCATAGAGACCAAATCAGCTACCTTCCCAACCATTACCAAACCCCAACAATAAAAATCCTCAAAATACCTACATGATAGAAGGACAACAATTTCCAACTTACATGATTGCTCCTCTAAATCTTAATGATGTCCAACTTAGATTTGGTAGGATATTAGAAAAGAAAAAGCCTTTTGTAGTTATTCAAGAACAAGATAGTTTTGAGGAAGATTCTCTACAACCAAATAAAATTTTTGAAGAAGGAACATCTCTTCAAAACCAAAATTATGAAAATGAAAATAAAAAAGAACCAATAAACTCAACTCCTAACATAGAGCAACCATCAATACGTAATTCTACACCTTCTTTTCCTGAAATACTACAAGTTGATAGAGGGGTAGAAAAACATATTATGTTGCCCAATTATGATTTTCTAGATGAATTGAAAAATGTTTGTATCAAAATCCCTTTGTTACAGGCCATTAAAGAGATTCCAATTCTAGCCAAAACAATAAAGTAGTTTAGCATGAAGAAACCAGGAATAAAAACAAAATAAATAAAAAGAATTCAACTTGTAGGAAAAATTGCAGACATAATGATGGGAAAAATTGCCATACAAAAATATTTAGATCCAGGAAGTCCATTTGTAAAAGCACATATCAATGGATTTGAAATTCCAAATTCAAAATATCAAAGATGACACTCCATTTGAAGATAAATTTTCTGATGAATACCTTTTTGCAATAAATTTTCAAATTCCTTGGTTTGCAGATATTTCTAACTACCTAGTCATAGGAAAATTACCTTCACATTTGTTTCCTAGAGAGAAAATAAAAAACATTCAATTAAGTGCAAGTTACTCATGGATTACTAATGAATTGTATAAAACAGGTCCACATCTCATTATTAGAAGATGTGTTCGAGAAGATGAAATTCTTGAAATTCTTAAGGCATTTCATGATGAACCTTGTGGTGGACACTTTGCTGACAAGAGGAAAACCTATAAAATTCTTCATTTAGGATATTATTGGCCATCCATCTTCAGAGATGCCAAATAATATGTAAAAAGGTGTGACAGCTACCAAAGGGTAGGGAAACATGCTCCTTCAAATGAAATTCCATTACAACCTCGGGTACTCATTGAACCTTTTGAAAAATTAGCCTTGGATTTTTTTGGGCCAATCAATTCACCGTTTAAACAAAAGAGGTATATTTTGGTATGTATTGATTATGTCACCAATTGGGTAGAGGCTAAAGCATTACTTTTTTTTAATGAACGTTCTGTAGCTAATTTTCATTTTGAGGATATCTTCACTCGTTTTGGTGTCCCAAGAGAATTGTGACAGATCAGGGAGCCCATTTTACATCCAAGTTGGTGAAAAAGCTCGTGGAAGATTACAAGATCAAGCACAGAAAGTATACTCCTTATCATCCACAAGAAAATGGTCAAGTAGAGTCCACCAATAAAGTGATTGAAGGAATTCTCACTAAGACTGTGCATCTACATAGAAGAGATTGGGTATAAAGGCTTCACTAAGAATATTATATGGAGGAATACAACATGACATACTCCCTATGAACTTTTTTATGGGAAGCAAGTCCTATTCCCTATAGAGTTTCAAAACCGAACCTTCAAGACGACAGTCTAATTGGGACTTGATTTAACAGAAGCACATAAACATAGATTGGAGCAACTCAATGAGCTTGATGAAATCAGGCAAGATGCAGTTCAAAGAACCAGTATAGTCCAGCAGCAAAGGGATAAATGGCATGATAAGTATATCAAGGAGAAAAAGTTTCAAGCAGGGGATTGGGCACTTTTGTTCGATTCAAAATTCAAATATTTTCAAGGAAAGTTTCAGACTCATTGGCTTGGGCCTTATGAGATTGAAAAAGTCTTTGATAAAGGAGCACTGAAGTTAATAGATGAAGAAAAGGTACCTCTTATTGTGAATGGTCATTAGTTGAAAGTATATCATAAACCAATTTCAAGAGAAGAGTTTATCAAGATTTTCCAAGATAATACTGATATGAAGTTAGTGAAGAAGAATTCTTCTTCTTCACTAAATTATCTTTTATTTTTCCTATAAAAAAAAAATATGTATAAGTATGAAAACCAATCAATGATTGGCATACTTCTACAGAAAATACAGGGTGAAAATCAGAGATTTCTGACATCCTATATTTTCCATTTCTTTTCTATAATAAGTAACAACACAAAACTACAGTCATATTCCATTTTCATTCGATTGTCACAGTCATATTCCACCTCCATTCCATTTCAAAATCATATTCCACTTACATTCCATTCCAAAAACCATACTTCATTTCTTTTACAGATCACATTCTACAGCTAACTACATTTCGCAGTTGATCACATTCTGCAGCTGACTACATTCTACAGTTGACTACATTCCACAGCTGATCACATTCTGCAGCTGATTTCATTCTGCAACTAATTATATTTTGCAGCCACATTTCATTCAGCAGTTCTGACACAATTGTATAGCCTACAAACAAATGATGATTACAGGAAATTTAAGGATTATGTTTTGAAGACCAACATGCTAAAGGGTACCTAAAGGATCAACACCAAAAAAACAACAAACAAAAAGGTTAGTTCTAAAAGGTAAAGTGAAAAAAAAATTATTTTAATAGCAAGGTTAAAACATTAGCATGTATAATATGGATAGTCATATGCTTCCTTGACAGATCGTCATTTGATTTGATTACAATCTCCATCATACCACAGATCAGCCACATCCTCCACATTATGTCTCATAATGGTCCATAATTGACTCCTTCATTGATGATTAACGTTCTTGATCGGTTGAGGTGACATACCTGTCTACGTTTCTTCAAAACCCTTGCCACCTATTTATTCATACAAACCCTCGATACCTTTCGTCAGTTCCATAACCCAATTCATTTCACAAACAGAGAAGGGTAATTCTGAAGGTTGAAAACTCTACAGGTATGGGACTGATAGTAAGATCAGAACTGGTGGGAACAAAGTATATGGAAGGATACCCTCAAATGAACGAAATGCTACGGAAAGCTGGATGGCTCAAATTCATAGAGGAATTCGATGGTTTCCACAAGGAAATTACAAAATCTTTTGCTTGTTATTTTGATGGCACGGAAGTGGAAATTGGAGACTTTAAGTTCACAGTTACTAAATCATTCATGGCCAAAGCCACATAACTTCCAAGGCTTGGTGAAAGGTGGTTCAAAAACAAGGAGTTCCACAGTGAATCATGGAAGGTTATGCTCAAAAATCCAGGTATGGATGTCTCTATTTTTAGAAAATGTATTCCCAACTCACCTCTTAAAGTAAATGGAGGAATATGCTCTTGATTTTACAGAAATTTATCACCTGTGAAGGAAGTTTTGGTTGCATGTATGTATACCATATCTGTTTACTAATGAATTTCTTATAAAATGGTGAAATAAATCTCCCCTTATTTCTGCTAAATAGCTTAAAAAGGATGTCCACAAACATGTAAAAAAGAATACAGTTCATAGATAACACCATGCATCACCATGGGCTGCTAAAGATATTGGTTGAGCTTCATTTAAAAAGCATAGGAGATACCTGGGAGAGATTTCTTATTAGAAACCATTTTCAAGAAGCACCATAACAACCCAAAGAAGATAATGTCAGAAAGAGTAGAAGGAAGAAGATTGATATAAACATTGAAGATAGACCTCCATATTTATTGCAGAAGAATGATGAAAATCTCATCTCTGAAGAGCTGGTAGAAATCAGAAAACAAAATAAAAACAAGACAGGAGGAAAGATAATAAAGAAGAGTAGAGATACAAATGAAGAAAATGTAAATCCTCCACAACTGAGAAGGAGCTCCAGACTCCGAGGTTCGATGAAGAGAACACTACCAAAAGAGACAGAGTTTGTAAGTTTGGATGAGGAAACTCCAATACCATCTCCTGTCAATATTTCTCCTCCTCATAGTCCTCAAAATTCTCCTATTCATAATTTTGAAGTTAGCCCCAGAAGAAATTCTCCAGGCATAGATCCAACACAACAAGAAATATATGATTATGTAGAATTATTGGAGAAGAGAAGTGAATCAATGAATCCAGAACCTTCTATCAATCCACAAGAACCTCTAGTTGATGCTCTCAAACAGGATATTTATGAACTAGAGATATTGAATAGACATATCACACAGGAGAATGAGACCTTGAAGCAGCAGAACAAGTTGGAAAAGGTAATTCATGACAATACCATTCTGCATTTAGGACTATGGTACAAGAAGAACAGGAAATTGAAAAGAAAGAACAAGTTACTAAACAAGGAAATCATTAATCTCAAGTACAAGCTTCTTATGTGAAGGTTCAGGATCGAAATCACTTCAAATAAAAGTAAAAGAAGGAAATTGGATGTGTTTCACATTTTTGGAAAATTGTTGTGAAACCAGCTCCAAAAAGAGAAGAAAAGAGATATCAATGTCTTAGAAATAAGCTACTTCGAGGGGGAAACCTCCAATACATTACATGAATGAACAATTCTTCGATGATAAAAATGAAAAAACCTCCTTTCTATATAGAGGAGTCCATGGGGCCACATTGTAATCCTAGTGGGGCCACAATGTAATCTTAGCCGACCTAACAATAATAATGTAAGGGTACAATAATAACAATATGAGGGTTATAGGGGTACATCAATAACAATAAGGGGGTCTACACTAACATAATAAGGGACTACACTAGTAATATAGGGACCTAACATGCCCCTCTCCTTCAAACAGGTGTTGTCCTCAATGCTTGATTATTTCTTGATGCTTCTGTATAAGATTATCATCCTCCCATGTGGAATATTCTACAGGAATGTTCTTCCAATTGCTGAGATAATTTGAAATTGATTGTACTTGTTGAGTTCTTATTTTTGTGACTGCTTCAGAACTTCTTTCGATGTGATGTTATCATCCAGTTGTTTCATTTGATTTTGCACCAAAGTTAGGTTATCCTTTGAGAGTTGGAGAACTTGATGTTGATGCTCGATGTGATATTAAACTACTTTATCATCCATAATAGATTTTATTTGATCCTTCAAACAATCCAACTTAGCCTCCATTTCAGATTTTAAACCATCTATTTCATTTTTGGTTCCTCTTCGTAAGATCGAAATTTATTTCACTTGGTACCGTAATTTTGATATCTCATACTACAATTCTTCCTCTTCATGCGTCATAGTATAGCTTTCTGAGGGCTTAATGGGTATGGAATTCATTTTTGGAGGCATTATAGAACCCAAGACTGATAAAAATTCTTCAATATGCCCTTGGAATCAATTCAACTTGATTCTTCAAACAAGACTTATGCAATTCGGAAAAAAAACACACACCTTTTACTTGCTTTTGAGGAGCTCGATATTGAAATTGACTTATCTCTATAATTGTAGATCCTAAATATATAAAATGTGGCCCTGTAGTAGTCCTTTGAAGCTTCTTTCAAATGCCACAGGTCTGACTTGATTTGGATTCTTCAAGGAAAAGTTATGTCCAATATCCCACAATGACCTAATTATGGACTGGTTCAGTAGAGCAAACTTGTACGATTTGCCACGTGTCACTTTTTGCTCGTTTAGCTCTTAAATTTATAGATACGAAATTAAATTCCGTGTACTTCCAGCCACTTTTTACATGATTCCAATCTGATGCTCAGAGAGAGCGTTATGAATCGTTTCCCATGATCACCTTTTTTATATGAAATTTGGGAGCGTGAAAAAGACCTAACTTCCACAGATCATATCTACGAAAATATTGCGAACCAAGCTCTGAAATTTTGCAATGATGTTCCTCAAGATTTCAGCTTCGCGCTCTAAAATTTCAGCTTCTGAACCTTCGTAGACAAAACTTTATAGCAACAATTATGCAATGACCTTTTTAAGTGAAATTTAGGAGCCTGCAAAAAGCCCTAACTTCCACAGATGATATCTCCGAAAATATTGTGAACCAAGCTCTGAAATTTTGCGAAGATATTCCTCAATATTGCGGATTCGTACTCTAAAAATTTCATCTTTTTAACCTTCATACAAAAAATGTTATAGCGAAAATGCCACGATGACTTGTTTGGAGTAGGGAAACCCTAGAATCCAAAGCTCTGATACCAAATTTTGTGAAACCAGCTCCAAAAAGAGAATAAAAGAGATATCAATGCCTTATAAATAAGTCACTTTGAGGGGGAAAACTCCAATACATTACATGAATGAACAATTCTTCAATGATACAAATTACAAAACCTCCTTTATATATATAGGAGTCCATGGGGCCACAATGTAATCCTATTAGGGCCATAATGTAATCCTAGCCGACCTAAAAATAATAATGTAAGGGCACAATAATAAAAATATGGGGATTATAGGGGTACAACAGTAATAATAAGGGGGTCTGCACTAACATGATAAGGGACTACACTAGTAATATAGGGACCTAACACAAATTGCATGAGGACATGCAATGACTTCGCAGTGGGGGTATGTTGAACCTCAAAATTACCCTCTCTTTGACATCCTTTCTCACCTTTTTCCCTTACTTTCTCATAAGATCACATACCCAAATCAATGCTAAATTTCGTGTTTTGTCTTAAGGAATGCATTTAAATGACTTCCCTGTTATATTCTCATGTTCTTGCTATTTTAATAGATTTTTACAATTTAGCTACAAAACACAGCCTATTCTGCAGCTAATCATGGATTCTGTAGCTACTCTGATGGTCTGATAGGCTCCAGGTGTCAAATTGAGAATTGAGCCACATGGGCATTTCCAGAATCATCTCTACATGGATTTTGTCCTATTCACTTGGTCAAAATTGATAGAAAATGAGGTCTAATATCATGGTCAAAGGTGTGGTCAAAGTACGTTAACCGAGAACAGAAAGACTCTTGATTTGCTCTATCATAGCAAATCAAGAGTTAAACAATCCAATTGCAATTCTATAAATCGAATTAGCCACATGTAGCAAGATTATCTTATAGACAGTTATGTTTATTTTCTTTAAATATTGGTTGTACAGAACCGAGAACAAGCAGAAATTAAGTTTTAAGTTAATTTTTAAGCTTTTGCTGATACGTTGTGATTAAGACTTTTTTCTATCATAATAAAAAGATCGTGTTGCCAGTGATTGCTTAAGTGCATCCTTAACCAGCCAGGATTTGAGTTGAATCAATTGCAGAGGGCCCCTGCACTGGAGGAGGTTTTCATTAATTATTTTTAGTTTAATTTTCCTTACTCTATTTTTGTTAATTCTGTTTTCTGATTAGATTAATGTTTCATTCCAGTTTGATTAGTAGCATAACGTTAAATCATAATTGTGTAAGCCTTGTTCTTATAAAAACATTTCATGAAGATATATCTTCCTATTTTCAAGTTGAATCAAGTTTGAAGTAATAAGAATTCAAAGTTATCTAGTTTTTTATTCTTACTGTTTTGTCATTTACTTTCTTAGAATACAAATATCAATTAATTGTATCAATGGATGTTCCTACAAGTCATTTCAAGAAGATGATTCTAAACTAAATGATTGAATGTCTAATTCATACAGTTATTGAGTTTTTCCTCTGCACATTTTACTTTCTTTCTAGAAACTTAGGAACTAAGGTATAGTTGATTTCTCATACAACATCTCAAGAAGGTAATAATTCACATTGAATGATGGAGTAAATCAGTCATACATTAGTTGTTTACAGTTAGCTTTAGACGCTTTCACATTTACTTTTAGATCCTCATTTAATTTTATCATTTATGTTCTTAAAAGTCATTCCAATAAATTGATTCTACCATGTTTCTATACTGAATGGTTGAATGTCTAATTCATGCAATTACTGAGGTCTTCCTTCGCAAATTTTACCTGAATTTTCATTAATTATAATTGGTTACTTAATATCATCTCAAGAAGGTGATACTTCATATTGAATGCTGAAGTAACTAAGCATACATTAGTTTTTTTCCTTTGCACACCTTACTTTCTTTCCTAGAACATTAGAAGTTAAGGTATAGATACTTGCTAACACAACATCTCAAAAAGGTAATACTTCATATTGAATGTTGAAGTAACTAAACATGCATGAGCTATTTTACTTTTCTGCTTTCCTTTAGAATAGCACTACAATTTCAATCTCAATTATAGGAATTAGATCCATGGAATAGGACTAATGCTAAGATAGAATTCATCAAGTTAGATACTTTGTTTTTCAAACTAGACTTTAACTAACCAACAATCTTTGATTCATTTTTATGTAAATTAGATTAACTTAGGACCACTTCCTTTTATTCCTTCTTAAAATTTGTTAGATTCATTTAATATCTTTCATAGTTCTAGATTAAATATTCTTAGACATCAAAAGACAAAACCCCAAAAAACAACATAAAATACAAACAAAGAAGTAAGAAGAAGGCTAACTAAGCACATATAGTGCATCACACTTCATTAGTTTACAAATCTCGGTTGATAATTTATGTAAGCAATTTAAGACATTAAATTGACTAAACAACTACAATACTTCTTCGACTATGGGAATTCAAAGTGTATAAGGACCAATTTTGAAGGTGAGCTTGTATATGGTTAAGTAGATCTTTCCATCAATATACTCAGAGGGAGTTAAGGTTGAGGGGTATACCCAAGTATTTCGTTGGCAAGGATCTAATACGAAATCCAAGGGTTCTTGTTAGAAAACCTTGGACTTGGATATGGGTGTTAAAAAAAATACATTGGATTTATCATTGTTTATAAGAGTTCCCAAATCATCCATGAATTCGTGGAGGATGGAGAGGATGGATTTAACTTCTTTTGAGGTAGCTTGGAAAAACAAAATTATGTCATCCAAGAACTATTTATGTATAAGAGTGAGACCATTTCCCCAGAGATTCAGACCTTTGAGTTGTTCTCTCACCACCTTATTTTTAATATATCTCCCCAGACCTTTTGCAACGATGATAAAAAGGAAGGGTGGAATTGGGTTACCTTTTCTGAGGCCTTGAGTTGTGTTGAGAGGATCACAAGCAAAGTCATTCAGCAAGATGGAAAAAATAGGGTAGGAGATAAGCAATAAAACCCATTGTATCAATCTTGGGTTAAAACCAAAATCCTGGAGAACGCTTTGAAGATAATTCCAATTGAGACGGTCATAGGATTTTGAAAGGTCAAGTTTAATCATCATTCCTTTGGTTTTGATGGTTTTGAAGGAGTGGATGGATTCATGGGTTGTGATTATGGCATCTAATATTTGTCTTCCTTTAACAAAGCTAGTTTATTCTGGGGAGATCAAGGTCAGAAGGAGAGGCTTGAGACGATTAACCATTATATCAGAAAGGATTTTATATATTACATTACATAATGCAATAGGTCTAAATCCAGCTGGTTCATCTGAGTGATCCAATTTAGGAATTAAAGCAAGGAAGGTGGAGTTTAGAACAACATGTACCTTTCTAGTTCTTCACGATTCCACAACAATATATATATATATATATATATATATATATATATATATATATATATGTGTGTGTGTATGTATTAAATTTTTTACTGAAATTTGTGGTTAAATTTACAAAATCTAAGCAAAATAATCAAAATTCAAAAAACTTTGACAATGAAGTGACCACACTGGGACTAATAACTTATTATATCTTGTAACATATGGACAAGGCCAAATCCCAATACCATTAATGCCTTTCTCTCAAATCAAAATTAAATTAAGCTTTTTTTCTCATCTCAGAAAATATACTTTATAAAGATTCATTTATTATAAAATGTAATATTAAAAGTATTTATAATTTTTAAAGTATAAATTAATGAATTTGGGTGATGTTCAATTTCAATTAAATATAATTAATTAATGTGTGAAGTTAATCTCGATCAAATTTCATGAATTTGATTGATTTCACTGAGATTACACTTCATCCAAGTTTGAATGTAAAATATTCTACAAATCCTACAGACTTTGATCCCTGTTGGGCTCGAGTTCAACTCTTTCTTCCAAATTGCCAATATAGTCAATATTTTTGGTGGTAATGTCAAATTCATATAAAGATATCGGGAGCTTATCTCATTTTTTCATCATCCTTATCACTTGGTTTACTTGATGTATTTCAAAGTTCGCAAATCCTACATTCATAGCCAAATGGTCTTCTCTGTTTTATTCATCAGCATACAACAACCTAGGATTTTTCCTCTTCCTTGGGTTCTAGTTTAATTTCAACTACGGTGGGTGCTTCCTTTCACTCAAATAGGGTTTCCAATTGTACGCTTGGTCACTCAGTTTATATGTCTATGTTTGAATTTTTCAGTTGCCTCTTTTGTTCGCAATATTTCATGATCATCTTTTGACAAGTCCTACAAAATAGTGCTATGATATTATTGAAATTATCTTTACTGGGAAAAATAAATACAGTGTACATTTGAAATTATGCAAGAAATTCAACTTGAAATTATACTAGAGAGGTATCATGATTGTTTAACATAGATCCAAATGTCTTAAACCCCAAAAACATAATTTCATAATTTTAATATATTGCAAACTTCAATAATATTGATTAAGAAAATAACAACCATTTTCTAATTTTCCTTAGTTATCCTACCATAATCTATAGTCTAAATGATTTAACTATATATTATTAAATAGTATTTAGTTCATTCCATATACTGTTAAAGAATATTTAGTTCATTCCATAATTGGAGGTACAAATATTTGTCTATATTTTTTAATCTTGTAAATATAGTAAATTTCAACCTATGAGGTACAGTTGGTTTTTTATTGGGTTTTAAATTTTTGGTCTAGGTTTTATGGGGAATGGTTAAGGGTGGGAGCCACAAGTGGGGAGCTTCCAATATTTTATCAACCCCCCCACAATCCTGGTGACAACATCCTGAAGTAAACAAAAAAATATTTCTTCTATCCGATAACAAATCTAACCCCACCTAAACTCAAATTAAGGTAGACCTAACTAGAGTCTCCATGTATAGTTGTTTTGAAAGCCACAACAGGCCCCCAAAGTACTATCATTTTTTCCCTGGTGTTGGAACCCTATTCCCCATTCTAATATATCTTGTATTGGCATTTCGGATCGAGATTCAAGCATGCACCACAACCACAACAGTTAATCTGTGTCATGCCATCGAAGAAACCCGCTAGATATGAAATATATTGTGGTCTCAAATGATGTGAGAGATCTCGTGGTGGTGGACTTCCCACATCCATACCACCCCAACCCTGTAGTATATGTCCTGCCATAATGTCTGGAATAGTGCCCTCTCCCTGGAAAAACACAACATAGGGTTTTCATCTCGGTTTTAGACTGCATTTCTTGGTAGGCAAATAAGGGTTATCATTTCCACGACATCCATTTAATTTTTTTATTGGAGACTGTGGTGCACACGGAATAAGTGGATTTTCCAGGGGAAGGGAACTAGTCTGATCATTCTAGCAACATAGATACTATAGGGTTGGGGTGGTATGCATGTGGGCAATCCACCACCGCGACATCTCTCACATCATTTGAGACCAAAATCCATTTCATATCCAGTGAGTTTCTTCGATGGCACGACCAAAAATAACTGTTGTGATTGTGGCGCATGGTTGAAGCTGGATCCGAAATGCCACTACAAGATATATTGGAATGGGGGATAGGGTTCCAACACCAGGGCGGAGATGTTGGCACTTTGGGGCCTGTTGTGTTTTAAAAAATACCTATACATAGATAATTTGTTTGTATATGGAGACTCTAAGGTGATTATTGATCACATGAATCATAATACTACATTTGCTCCACCTCAGCTGTCACAATGGATGGAACATATATGTCAGCTGAGGGGCTCATTCACCCACATATCATTTCACCATGTTTACTGGGAAAAGAACGGGGAAGTAGACAGATTGTCAAAGAAAGGTCTACATGGCATATACGGTCAAATGCACTGTGTGATTTTTGATGTTGAAGGCACATCGACGACTAGATCGGTGTCGTTTTATTGAATACAGGATGGTCAGATATTTGGATAGTTTTGGAACTATGGATGTTTTTGGGTTTACTTATTAGTTTCTTGTGTGAGTGTTCATGTTTATGCTAGTCAATATCTATAGAAAAGGACACATGATATTGTTTTTAGCACTATATTTTTTATGTAATGCATGCAAAATGTGTGACACATGGGAGAGGGTGCCCGTGAAGGGATACTCGATAGAAAGAAGAATGTATATTTTTGTATGACTGGTATCATTGAAAATTGGTAATTGAAAATTGCGCTAGTACATAATATACACCAGGCAACTTTTTTTCTTTTGAAAAAAAAAAAAACTATATGCAATTTCAAATTAAAAGAAATACTCATAGTTAGGATCAGTAGAGAGAGAAAAAATTGACAATATCACCTTGGATACTGTTAGAGAGAGAAAATTGTCATTATGACCTTGGAAATTGTTAATACAAGACTCCAATACTCCTTCAAGATATGGAGACAAATGCTAACATTATTCACATTAAAAAATACTCTTCTCATTAACAAAAATACTGATAATATATTTTATAAGTATTAAACCAAATTTAAAATATAAATGGTATTTATATAAGTATTAAACACTTTCAGTGATGAGATCAAATTAAAAATTATTTGCTTCACTAGACACCCCAAAATTAAATGAAAACTGATCAATATCACAAATTCCACTTACTTACGCTTCCACCCTGTTATCCTTGATAACAACTAGTTTTTTCTATGTTGGTCTTAGGTAAGTTAGGTTAGGCCATTACAATGAAATAAGGTCGTGAAGTTCATTAATTTTCAAAAAAAATGTACATATGTGGGGGTCTTAAAGGTCATCATTAAGGTGATAGGTTTCAATGTCAAATAAAACTCCAAAAATATCTCATGCATAAGTGAAATTGGCCATTTCATGTAAATTTGGCACCTCTACACAAGTTCGTAGCAAAATTAGTGTAAAACAGTTAGAATTCACTACGAACTTGCCTGAAAACTCTGTTTTTATAGCGAGCTGAAGTTTTGGTATTTTTGAAGCATTTAATCTATTCAAAGAGAATATGAGTCATCAAAAGAGTTGAGGAGTTTCATTGGGACACCTGTTGATGAAGATCACTTAGCAAAAGGAATACATGGCTACCACCACACCATTTTTGCCACCTCATCAATACATAACTCATCTTCAAAGTTGGAATATAAGGACTTGAAATCTAGCATGAAATTTTGCCACCTGATCAGGGTTTTTGACGCTTCAGCATGTCAGTTTAGTTCAATGGATATGGTGCCAGAATAATTGAAGAAAAATGGGTTTGAAGATTATTGTAGTGGATGACCCTATTGCCCCTTGAAAGACAGTAAGACACATTTTTTTGCCAATTTTGTTTTAGGATACTCTATCAAATTAGTTGCAGTGTTGTGAAATTTTTTTTTGGAGGTAAAGAGTGAAAATTGAAAAATATGGAAAACTTAGGCAAGTTCGTAGCAAGCTCCAGGCTTGAAGCCAATTTTTCGCTACAAACTCGTTATAAAATGTTTTGAGGTAAAAATTCCAAAAAATATCATGTCAAGGGTGGATGAAGACATATGTTTACCTTATTTTACCTAATTAAGACATGCGTTTACCTTATTTTACCTAATGAATTCATGTGTTTACCTTATTTTACCTAATATATATATATATATATATATGTAAATTAAAAAGTTCAATTAACATCTGGAAAAAATATTGCATAGTAAGTCACTGGGTGAGCGTAGAAGCCTCAACACCCAGAGCTAAGAACAGATTAGAAGAGTTGTACCTCTGAGGAGGAAATTTACATTGGAATTTGCTGAGAGAGTGATATGTCTTACAAAAAGGTGGGAGCAAAGCCTAGAACAAAAAAATCAATTCTAGCTTCGCATAGAGAGGAGATTAAAGCATGTTGAGAAACTGTACAGAAATGTGTTTCGAGTAGAGCATGAGAAAACTAGTCATAAGCAAAAGGGAATCTAGAAACTGCAGAGGCATGAGTAGACCATTAGGCAGTGTCTTCCTCCAAGTTGTCATCCAAGCTTATGGGGGGCTCCGAGGCGCTACCTTCGCAAATGACATACTAGGCTTTCAGAGATGTGGAAGGGCCTGCTGCCTCCCCTTGGATTTTAGGCATCCCATGTTGATTTGTTGTTATGCACTTGAGCATGATGTAGTGAGGAAAATCTTGTTCATGGCTACTATGGAAGGAAAAGCGAGATCTTGGTATGAAGATTTTCCATCTGCTAGTACTTATTCTCTTAAATATTTTCATTCAGCATTTTTTGAAAAATGCCAAGAATCTCATCCTTCTTTGTCATTGGTTGAGAATTTTTGTTAAAAATTTGAGGTTTTCATTCAAAGTCTAGAGAATTCCTATGGTGATGAATATTTCATGGATGAAGAAATTCTAGAGGCTTTGTATGAGAACCCTTTCCATCACCAAGAAGAAAAGGTGATTTCTCCCCTGGATGAAAGTGAAACCAAGAAGGATCCCGATATTGACATTCATGTTTCATCATCTAGAGTTGATGACAATTTGTAGCAACCTGATATATATGAAGATGGTTGTTCCAGTTTCCTTTCATTCTCTTATGTTCTAAGATTTTAATTCAGGAAGAAATTTGTGAAAATCGAAATTTTGATTTTTCTCGCATAAAAACTCAAGAGAGTCATGATTCATCCACTGAGTTCAAAAACAATGTACATCATCAAGAGACTTATGAAGAATATATTTATGAAACTGTATGCACAAAAAAATTAGACAGTGAAATTATTCATGGTGATAACTACCCACGATTGCAAGAAAAATATGAAGAAGAGAAGATTGTGGCCACCATACAACCCATGGATCCCATGGATGTGGAAATTTTTTCTATTCATGATGTGTTTGCCTCAATTGAAGATATACATGGAAATATTGATGAACGGGTTTCTCTCATTTATTTTTCTAATCATCAGGTAAAGGTAGCTAAGCATCTTTTTGAACATTATTTTGCTGACCTATTGGAACCATTAAGAGAGGAAAACCTTTTCTTTTCTCCATGCCAACAAGAGGTAACTACTTATGTTTTTCAAGATCTCGTGGCTAGTCTATCATATTCCTTAGAGAAAAATAACGTTGTGGAATTTATGGATCATGAGTAGATGTTTAGTGGAAGTGTTGAGTCATTATTTTCTAAATTTTTATTTATGCATGGTGCAGTTGACTACAATCATAAGTCAGACAGTCATTTTCTTAATTGGCTACACTGGAGTGATCATTTCAATGAGGGTAAATATATTTTTAGCAGGTGTGTATAACAACAATCAACTTTTGAAGCAGAGGAGAAGGCCCTATGACTTTGGTGATGTGTTGTCAATTTTTTTTTCTTTTAAAGTTTTTAGATTTGTAATTAGTTAGTTAGTTAAGTTTAAGTTTTTAGTGTTTGACTCCATTTCCCAAACTGTAGGGTACTATTTTGCAGTGTTCTTATGACCTCACTAGGAGGTTTCCATCCCCATTGGATCCAATATTAGGGTCCTAGGGTCTAGAGATCAAATGTCTCTACCTATTTTATTCATTTTTCGATTTTAATAACAATTTAGCCTATGAACCATTGTTGTCATAGTATAAAGCATCATTTTCCAAGGTCCCTATAAGATTTTTCATGTCATAGAGAGTCCTTAAAGAAAATATTAAATTTGAGAGAGTATGAGTCTATGAGAAGTTCATGAGGTAATTTTTTCATGTGGAGTCATTTAGGGTTCAAGCGGTATGTATCACAAATCAAAACCATGAATATAAAAAGTTAGGTTTCATTTATTAAGGTTATATGGGTCTGTTGTTAATAGTGTCCATCATGCCTCATTTCACCATACATAACTCATCATTCACTATTCACCATTTAATATTCATCATTATTTTTCATATAATCCCTTCCATAAACCCCTTTAATTTTCATCTAACATCATATAAATCACCTTTCGTCATCATTTCTACTACATCCCTCCACAAATCATTACCATCATTCATATTCCATGATCAAAATAACCCTTTACCCAAATTTTACATGCATGACCAAACATAACATATGAGGCCCATATTTTCAAATTTCTATTCATATTGCACTCTTCTCTGCTTCAGTCTACATTTCGTGCTCTTCTCTGAGAAAGTTTGATAGTTTTCATTGCACAAGGTCAAAATTAGCTTGGCAGAGGTTCAAAGGTGGGTTTTTTCAGCTGTGAGAATGTTTTTGCGTAGAATAAGAACAATTGTTTTGAAGGTATGAAATCATGGTTATAAGAACTCAGAAGTTGCTACATTATCACCAAGTCATATCAAGCACATATATGCACTCATTCGTGCACAAACCATCTGCAACCATATCAAACATGGAGGCCTACTACACTTTGCTACGAATTTTCTTTGAAATTGATTGTTACAAACATCAATTTCAAAATATTTTTTTGACCAACTGGAGCCAAATTTCAAAAAAATTAAAGAAAATTTTCTCAAAAACAGACCAATGAACAAAAACCTCCTTCATTTTCTATACAGGTGTCATAGATTGGGAGATTCAAATCTTCAAAGCCTATTTTTCATACTGTGAAATTTATTGTTTTAGGCTTGATTTTAGGGAACATATTCTAAGGGGTTGGGATAGAATTTGAGGAAACTGAGAGAGGTTTCTCTAAAAAAAAATTCATCTAAAAAACCTCTCTCATTTTATAAATGGATTTTATAGTTTCAGAGTTACAAGTGTCGCTTGGAAACCCATTTTCCACAATTTATTGCTGACAAAATTCTGAAATTTCTGAAATTCGATTTGTAAATTCGAATATTGGTAGCTTGGAAACATGCTTGGAGTCATAACATACAAGTGATGGATTGTTGAAATTGCTTTGTTTTGGAGCAGGAAATGACATTCAAACCCATAAATTCTAAATTTTGCTTATGGTGGGTCTTGGTCCAACTCAATAGCATCGTCATCATACCCATCATCTTAGTTTTAGTCTATGCGGCCTATGACTACGCTTAGCTAGAGTCTATTGCGCAACTCGTCACTCAGTTGTTTTTTTTTTCGGTTATGTTCAGAACTTTATGTTGTTATACTAGTGATCAGGATAGGAGTGAATGGATAGGGACGAAAGATTTAAATAAGATAAGGTTGATTTTCTTAAAAATGATGTTGCATATTTTATTTTAGCGTTATCCTAGTTTCAATTTTAATACTTGATGTTTCTAAGTTGAGTTTTTTTCGAATCTATTAGTGAATAACATGTACATTGTATCTATTTTATGATTTTTCACTTTGCCTAAATGTATTTGAATAGAAAAAACATGGAAAAAGGGTTCGGATTTGGGAGAAGGCATATGTGTGTGTGTTTTTTTTCCCGAAATAAAATTATTAGTGCAGACAATTTTACGCTTGACTAGAGATTCTTGTGGTATGGATTTAAAGTTTCCGCGTTTCTTATTATGTGTATGTTGGTCTCAATGTCTTTGTTAAATTTTTACTTTTAAATTGGCTCTAAATAGTTTTCAGAATTCATCTATGTTGATGCTCTGAATGATTGTTTTCCTTTATAAACTATGATGGAATTCACCCTCAGTTAATTGCTCCATTGTGGTATTCTTCTCGATATTTGGTCAAAAATTATATGTTGTAGAATTAATTTAATGCTTTTTTACATGGGATTAGATATCTTTGTGTGTTTTCAAGTTAATTTCAAACCTCACTCACTATAACAAATGTTATGACTTGAAATTATACCTGCCTTACCTTTGTTTTCATAAGTGTCTGATGTAAGTTCTAATAATTTTGTATAAAAAATTTAATCATGGTTTTATGCTCAGTGGCCCTCCCTCATAAGTATGAAAACCACCATCATTAAATCCTATTTTACATTTACAAATATGGACTCTGACTTATGTCCTTAAGCCTTTTTGTTTACACAATTTTCATTATTTTGAATGAGGGAGCCCCCTCCAGTTGGAGAAGCTTAGTTTCTAGCCAAAAGAGGTTTATGGTTACCCATGTAAACCTTTTCTCAG
Organism: Pinus albicaulis; assembly: GCA_034641835.2. Classification (NCBI taxonomy): domain Eukaryota; kingdom Viridiplantae; phylum Streptophyta; class Pinopsida; order Pinales; family Pinaceae; genus Pinus; species Pinus albicaulis. Next base: position 574,420,514 of record CM076577.1, read on the forward strand.
CCTAGGGGTTCAATTACAGGGTTCTAACACTGTTTATTGGAGGAACTATTATGATGAGTGGTATTATTTTCCAGCCTCTTTTTCTTCTTATGCTTTGAGGCAGTTTTGTCATACCATAATTAGTTTCTACCTTTATACGACTCATTCCTAAAGTAAAAAATTCCTTTCTTCCCTTCTTATGCTTATTAAACCCTAAAAATAGCTAAGCTCGTTTTAGACTTCTTTCATCCGCGTTAAAAAATGAAAACACCATGTTCATTTTGGTCTTATTTTCATGACTTGTTAAACTTATGAAAATCCTAAGCTACTTTTTCCCATATTTCTATGCTCATAAAACCTATTTGAAAATTCCAAGCTATTTTTGTCTTTCCTTTCTTATTAAGTAAATTAAAATCAGCAAGTGATCTCTTTTCCATTCTCAAGATAGTTAAACCGTGAGGAGGACACGACTATACTTTTATCTCCTTTTTAACCTCATTAAACGTTATGGAAAAGGAACCTATTGAGCATACTTTTCTTCTATTGCATTCTCATTAAACCATGAAGGAGACTAAAAATGGAAAATGGGAAGGAAAATATTTATTTCTGGTAGTTATCAAAATGGTAGCATTAGTCATGTCGGCCTTGAACATGGAACCTATCTGCGCCATTATATCATAGTTGGGTTTTAGATTGCCTATGATCAGTACCATACATATGATTCTATTTAATCCTCCAAATGGTTACTCTTCCAGTAACTACGGAGAGTGCTTCAATGCTTCCGGTGTTGTTGCACGATATCACGTGGTGCTCATTAGTCATGCTACAAAGTCACTTTTGTGTCGTGTAATTATGTGTTCAAGATAAGTCTCAACCTTTTTCGGCCATCTGCATTCCTTTTGACCTTTTTTTGTAGGCCATCCCTGTGTCATTTGTACTTCATCATATCATGACTTCATCGATTCACATCATATCTCAATATATTTCACGTCGACTAATGGAGGATACATCAAGTCCCTCCTTCGATGGATCTTCTCTTATCGACTTCAACTCAATATCCAGGAGCTTGATCTAGGAACCCGTAGTACCTTGGAGATTGCAGTCCTTAGTGGAAGGCTTCCTTGCGATTGACAGTTGCTTTTCCTCATTGACTCATAATCGGCCGAGCCTGCGAGTGTTTGAATTCAACTCATATATTCACACGTATTACCTTGGGGTCCATTTTCATCATTGGTGGGTACCCTCACATCTGTTAACAATACCCCTCACTGATTAGTGGTCAGAAAATTTCTACAGTGCTCGCACCAACATATATGTTCGAATGTTGTAGATTCGTACCATCAGGGTTGTGTAGAAGACCCTAGGTTAGGGACATCTCACTCTTATATGGAACCCTTCCTAAGATGGGATGGATTTATGTATCGTTCATGTACTTTGAGGATTACTTTGGGGCACCTTATGTATTATGTGTCCATAGTCCTAATGATGTATATTGTGGCATAGATGCACATTGTATTTGTTGGTGATTATGATATTTTTGATGTGTCACATGGATCCAATATGTATTTTTCATGGCCATGTCTTAGCATTTCATGTCATGGATCCACAATGTATGTTTTTCAACCATGTTAAGTTTATATTTATAATTGAGCATGGGTATTTCCACCTTGGGGATGTTATCAGCAGAGTTGAGACTCCATCATTTTGGTTCCTCTGATCCAAGTTTTCCTCCATCCTCCCATTTTTACCTTTAAGAATTGTAATGCAATTTGGAAATCCATTACTCTTATGACCTCATGCATAGGAGGAATACGTTATCAACCTAATTTCCTAGTATGCTTCAGTATACATGAGCAATTATGTAGTCAACATTTTTGAAAAATACCTACCTTATTTTTAGCCATATTTATGCATCTTCGTTGGGACCTAGTGCCGAACAGAGCGATGATACTCTATCTTCATTGGGATCCTATGTTATCCTAACGAATATCATCCATTTTTTATGATTCTACTCTAGCAAATATGGTTGAGCTTCTAGAGTCTTATTTTCCATATGAGATCGGATTAGAGGATCATGTCTTCAAGTTGGCTTGGGCGTATTATTGGAGAATCTTTCTAATTTATTTGTATCCTAAGCATCCAAATTCATCCTCTAGGAGAGGTATCTAAGCATATCTATGCTAGTGATTCCAAAGGGTCAAGCTAATGGTTAGTTTTTGAGTCTTGGAGAAACTGGGATAACTATAGTTCCCTAGATCTGAGATTTTAAGCTCAAGCGATCATATATCCTTTGTTTCATTTGGAGGAGGAGGCTATGCTACAAGCTTGAGAAGAGGGCTTCATTGACTGGAGGTATATAATTTTGTATTGTGATATATGATTAATATACTATCATTTATTTCTTATACTTGTCATATGATGATGATTTTTGTTTGTACATGTTGTTTTTAGGCTAACAAGCCCTTTGCAGAAGTCCATTTTTTGCTTGGTTAGTGGTGTATTTGTGCAGGGTCTTGGTTTGTGGCAGTTGGAAGCAATATCTTAAACTAGGAGTGAGCCTTTCTCTGCACCAATCTCAAATTACTTCACCAACCTAGAAATGTTCATGGTACTAGCCTTCAAACTCTTCCTTATTGTATCATATATGAGTGTGAATACTGATTGATTTTGTAAGAAGTGAACTAGGGATAGATTTGTTGATTCTTCTTCAACATTACACACACTACTCTAGGTAGATCCTTAGATTATTTGTTGGGTTAAAAATAGTCTTCTAGCTCAAGTGAAATTATCCCATGATAGTATTCTCTCTCCCCTACTTACAGTCACATGTTCTGATGGAAAATCATCACGTGACCATCCCATGCAAAAAAAAATTGTATGTTGAAGGAGTGTGTATGGAAAATGGTTCTGTACATTCATGACACACCAAGATTCATAATTTTAGGAAGGTAAATAAGAATGATGGCCATGCTAGGCACTCTCTACTCAACATGTATGAGATAATCATGTACATATGGCCCTTCAAGCTGATTAAGATTATTCCCATTCACAATGACAGTTAAATGACAAAGTCTTATCTAGTTATGTCCCTTCATTAGTATAGGATAGGTAAATCCTCCTTGTCGTGCAATCATGCAAATTTTGATGTCATTGTGGCTACTTCTACCTATCTCCAAACCACTCCTCTTTTCCTTCACAGTTGTGTTCATGTAGTGGAAGTCAAAATGGTGTTTGAGCAGGAATATCAGGATAAAAAAGAGATGGATGCAATGTTTATTGAATTCCTTATATACCCTAGTTTGTCCTTCACTCAAGGTACCATATTCCACCACACTATGGTATTATATTGGCATACTAGAGCATTTCTGGATCATGCTCTCTCTTCTCGTGATAATGACTAGAAGGATCTTTGTAGCTGCATGGAGATTGAGAACATAATAGGTTCCTGATTACTCTAGTTTATTGGATAGTAAAGAAACATGGAGGCATGATCCAAGTTGAAGCTCCTGAGTCTTCTAAGGACACCCCAATTTTTCTCTACTCCACTTTGGAAGAAGTTGGTCATAATATTCCTATAATATCTCAAGTTTTTAATAATTTTTAATTTCACGATATTTATTTTTACCCATTGGTCATTAGATAATTATTACTTCTAGGCCCAATTTCCATAATTGCAAACCCTTTTAAAATTTTTAATGAATTATATACCACTCTTTTTGACATTTAGACTACTAGACTTGGTTTCCCTTTCGGTTAGGTATATATATATATATATATATATATATATATATATATATATATATATATATATATATATATATATATATATATATATATATATATATATATGAAGGGTATGTTTGGAATACATGCCTACATAAAAAACATAATCACTACTTATACTTTATTGGAAGTTATTATTCTAGGTCTAAAATTGCTAATGATATGGTTAGAATAATATCACAATATCTATGTGGCATTTTTATTTATGTTAGAATATCAGAATACACTAAAAAAAATTACATATATATATATATATATATATATATATATATATATATATATATATATATATATATATATATATATATAGATAGAAATCGGAAATTATTAATAGAAAGAAAAAATATTTCAATATGGCCCTTAAGTAAAATGCTTTGATGTAAGTGATAAATGTTGGGGCCCTTGTTTTTGATTAGTTTTTGAAATCTTGGCTAGAACATTTTGAATTTTGACCTTTTTGAGTTGCGGCATGAAGACACATGGCAACCGCGACCGTGCCGCAACTACCAGGAGTCGCGGAGCTACCAAGGTGGCGCGGAAGCATGGGATAGCTTAAGATAGAACACGCACAAGTACAGATGAAGAAAACACACAGCAGAAGACAGAAAGTGGAACACACAGACAACAGGAGAGAAGCTGGGAGAAGTTGAAGAAAAGACACAGAGGAACTGATAGTTGCGAGAGCGGGTGAATAAATAACAGTCACCCGGCTGGAAGAAGGAGAGGCGGAAGAGGTTGCGAGGCTCAGAACAAGGGAAGACGCATAGAGCGACTGCGGAAGAATCATGCATGACCTTCCTAGGGTTCCTCATCTTCTCTATTCTACCTTTCTATTCCGAAATCCATCTGTATCAGATTTGTAAGCTATCATTGAGAATGCCATGTAATCATGTGTTTGGCCAAGAGATTAATACAATGGAAGGTTGCTGTCTCAATAAGATGTTTGCATGCCTGTAATGTGTTTATGCTGGTTTAAAATTTTATTTGCAAATGTCTGAATGCTTATTAAGTGATCTTGCGTATATAACTCTGTATATGTAATCGATGCACTGTCCTTCATGAGTTGTGAATTTTTTCCTTGCCATTGATCTCATCCCCTTCTGCATGTGGTTGCGGCACGCCTCGGGTGAGACTCACTACTCTCCGGAGCAGGGTGAAAATTCCGGTGTGTTCCTAGACTAAACCGGACCCCTTTTGTTGGCCACAACTCCTGAACCTGGGTCTTGTCCGCGAGACCTGACTTCTCGCCAAAAAATGGTTCCGTTGCCGGGACCTGCATGTTCTGAGGGGACCTAGATCATGGTATCGAGGATTTTTGAAGGAGAGATACGGCGATGGTGGGATGATCATATTGACCAGTTCATTGCTCAGCAAGCAGAGCTGACCAAGAAAAAGGAGGCGGCGATCAAGGAGCTTGTTCTTTTCTCTGACTCAACGAGTGATACGTACGAAATTTTCTGGGGAAGGTTCCCTATGGACCTTTACAATTGGTTGCGGAGGTTGCGAGCGACGGTGCCCCAAGAAGGCTTGTGGAAGATAAACCGCGGGTGGGCGCACAAAGATCTGGTGGCACTGCACTGGGTGGACACTGAACTGACCCGCGCAGTGGATTTCTGGGTAAGGACCACGTTGGAAGGATACACTGTGGAGTTTGCTGCTGAGTGCTACCAATCCTTCTCGAAGGCCGAGGCTGTTTTCCACTCAGGGCTAAGAGGGAAGCTGCTGAAGGAGATTTCGCTGTGGATCAAAGCTCTGATGGTGGACGAAGGGTTGATTGAATTCCACAAAATGAGTATGGAAGCGTAAACCACCCGTGCTGGGGGAAGGGTTCAGGGGACCGATGCTGTGTAGAATGTGAAAGTGGGGAGCGGGTGTTGGCCGGATAAATCGTTCTTGCGGACAAGACCGATCTCCCTAGTGTCAGAAGACAATCTAGCAACAAACGAACAACTAAGTTTGTCTTTCTCTAGATATATTTGTTTTACAATTAAATGCTATGAAGGTGTCGATCCTACCTTAGATCCAAATGCTTATTTGTGGTCGCAATGCTTCCGTTGCATCAATAATCCTTCGTCGTAACAAGGGCCCTTTTGTCACAAGAAAGTATCATCTTTTGTTGATCTGCAATCACAAACAAGAAAATATCAATAGCACCTATATAACAAATAATCATAAAACATACCTATCATAGTGATCAAGGAATCTATGAAATAAATGATCAAACGACAGCTTATTGAAATAAACAATCGAACGACAATTTATTGAGAAAAAAAAAACTTGATTGTATTAATCTTAAAATATACAGAAGAACCTTACAACCTTAGCCTTGATGTTCGAAAGGCCTTCCCGGGGTCCGAAGCAGGAATCTCCTCTACTTTGATAAGTCTTACACTCTTCCTCCAGGAGCACAAAGAGGTATGTGATCTTTCCTCTCAAAAGCTCAACAGAAGGAAATCTAAATCTCAACAACACTTCAACTCAAATATTTTACCCATCAAAATATTCTTCAATCCTCCATTAGTTTCCTTAACATAAAAACTTCACTTTGACTTTACCCAATGCCTCCTTTTATAGAGCAGATGAGGAGGTTAGGATTCCACCTTTAAAGGGATAGAATCCTCCTTCAAAGGGATAGGCTCCTCACATCAAGGGATTAGTTCCTTAAGGTGTGGGATACATGCACCTTACTAAAGCGTACTCATCCCCAGAAAATCTCATCTAGAACCTTCCAGAATTGACCGAAATTCAACTTTTTTCAGTTTTCTTTCGTGCTTTTTTTACTTTACAGGGGTACCACAAGCATTACACTGGAAAAATGCGTTCTAGAACGCAGTTTCTCTTCACATTACCTGCGTACCCTAGCTAAAAACACAAGTAAGTCTCATATTAATTGCGTACCCAAGGATTTTTTGAGTTTTAAGGGTTTTTCTTCTATTTTTAGGGCTTGGAATGAGGAAAAAAGGTTGTAAGACTTGCAAAGGAGGCATGTATGAGTGTTTAATGAGCTCATACAGTCAGCAGAATGTCAAGGTGACATTTTTTAGTGTAACAGATTGCCCCCTAAAGTGCGAAGTCTGGAATAGATGAAGATGAAGTCTGTCATATATGAAGAGTGAAGTACTTTATCATTTCAAGGATCATCCCGTGGACACCCCAGTCGGAACCTGTAAAAACATTCAATGCAAAATATATATATATATGTAATCATATCATCGCTGAGGTAGGCATTCCCATACTCAGATCAAAACTAACTAGAAACTAACTCTAAATTGTTCTGATACAGGAATGATTTTGAATACATCACAGTATAGACATATGTCGACACAGCATGGACGCAACCATCTGTTTATAAATAGTCTATTGTATGAATGATAACAAAATTCCTCGTAGCCTGGATGGTAGAAACTAGATCCAGGGTCTTGATTTCCGCATCTCGAACTAGTACGATTCTATCCATGTGAATAAATGTGTTGAAGTCGAACATGGTAGAAACCACTTGATTACTAGTCAATGATGAAAACTATTAACAAGTGTGAGAGAAACCACCAGTAATGTCAATGGCTCTCAAAGTAATCAGTACAATCCATAAAATGTGAATGAATGAGCTGAAGTCGAACATCTCATGGAATCATTCAATCGAAGGTCAATGATGCAACCTGTCGTCGAAGGCGAGAAACCTGCCATTGAGGCATGCAGATTTCAAGGTACTGACGATTTCTGGATCAACTTCCTAGATAATGAGTTGTTGTCGATAGAAAGTGATCCGTCGTAGGCAAGCCCACAACATGAAATCATAGATCAAGTTTTGAAAATATATCGTGGTAAGGACTGACTCAGGGATGGTCAAAATGGATGACAAATATTTTGCAGATGAATGGTTTTCTTGAACTGTCCTCTTGAACACATAACGACACTGCAGATGGTTTGGTGACAATTGACCCAAAGCTAATACCCAGAAACCGGCTGAAGACTTTCAATGTGGTTTGATTAACTATTAGGCAAAGGATTTCCCAACCCAGGTGGACAAAAAGTGTCATGTTCAAGAGTGGTTAACGATTTTCTGAATAATAAAAATGTAACAAACAGGTTTGTTTTTCTCTCTTTTCCCCCACCATTTCTGGCAAGTACCTCTTTATTTTTGACAAGCTTGAGGAGGATAACATTTGCTTTTTTATAAGCTCATCCTTCGGATGAGTCCAACTTAGTTTAAAATTTGAACCCTAAGAAGGAGTGGTTCGTTCCTGTTTAAAAATTGAACAGGCCCTTTACTGTTAAATTTTAACGAGTCCAGTATAGGAGAAACTCGGTGTTTTTCATTTTTAGGGAGTCAGAAGAAAAAACTTAAGAAAACTCCATGGGTGTACTTTTTCGTAAATTTAGTCTCTCGAGCCCGAAAAAGGATAAAATAATGCGGGAGAGAACTCTATTGACCGTAGTTAGTCAACGTATACCTTTTTCGTAAATAGTCCATTTCAGTCCGTAAAAGGGGTAAACTTATACTAAAGGGACGATCATTCATTTACTTTAACGAGTTCAAATGATCAAGTACTCGGCAATATTTTCATGTTTAGAGAGTCTGAAAAGGGCTTAAAAGAGGACTCCAAGGTTTCGCTTTTCCGGTAAGTTTTAACGAGTTCGAAAAAGGGATAAAAATGTACTCATGGTTTTCACTTTTTCGTAAGTTTTAATGAGTTCGAAAAAGGGATAAAAATGTACTCCTATGGCCGACTTTCAATTTAATTAACGAGCAGGAAAAGACGGAAAGAACTCGGCATTTTCATGTTTTTTACTAGAATGAAATATAGCAAAATAATCTCGGGATTTTCATGAGTTTAATGAGTCTTGAAAATAACCGAAATTGACTCAAGATAGGTTTCATTTTTTTACAAAATCTTGAAACAGAGAAAAACTATGCTTCTGAGTGGTTTCATTTTTACACAAGCTTGAAACAAAGAGAAAACTGTGCTTGATGCCCCCTAAGCGTAACTGCTAGAGCGAATGCCCCCCCAGCTTCATTTCATTCAACTAAGTACACTACTGGTAATTAATAGCTGGATGGAATGAAGGTTCATTTACGAGATTCATATGAAAGACCCGACCTAAAAACTAACCTAAATATATGACTTAACATTTACGAGGTCTATTCAAAGACTCGACTCAATTAGGGGAGGATTTGTTTCATTTTTTAATGAGCTTGACACAAATAAAAACTATGCTCATGGCAACGTGTTTCATTTTTTAACGAGGTTGACATAGTAAAAGGGACTATCCTTAGAAACTACTTATTTCTAATCTACCTACATAACCTACTGATTCATTTTTTAATGAGGTTGACACAGGAAAAGAATTGTCCTCATACCTGATTCATTTTTTAACGAGGTTGAATCAGTAACAGGAACTATCCTCTGACCAACTGATTCATTTTTTAACGAGGTTGACACAGGAAAAGAACTATCCTCATACCTATTTATTCTAATCTACCAATCTACTCTCTACAATCTACCTACTGATTCATTTTTTAATGAGGTTGACACAGGAAAAGAATTGTCCTCATAGAAGCTTGTTTCATTTTTTAAACGAGCTTGACACAAGAAAAGGAACTATGCTCTCGACTAACTGATTCATTTTTTAATGAGGTTGACACAGGAAAAGAACTGTCCTCAAACCGACTGATTCATTTTTTAACGAGGTTGACTCAGTAATAAGAACTATCCTCAGACTCACTGATTCATTTTTTAACGAGGTTGACACAGTAAAAGGAAATTTCCTCGGCCTAACTGATTCATTTTTTAACGAGGTTGACACAGTACAAGGAACTCTCCTCACCAAAACATGTTTCATTTTTTGACGAGGTTGACACAGTAAAAGGAACTATCCTCATACTCACTGATTCATTTTTTAACGAGGTTGACATAGTAAAAGGAACTATCCTCGGACTCACTGATTCATTTTTTAATGAGGTTGACACAGTAAAAGGAACTATCCTCGGAGACATGTTTCATTTTTTAAAGAGGTTGACACAGTAACAGGAACTATCCTCGGACCACTGATTCATGGCTTCAAACTAGAAGAAACACATGTCAATGGACACACCTTGATCATGGCTTCCAAGAGGTCTTCATCAGAAGGAAGAATAGTTCTCTGGAAGGAACACATGTCAAGGGACTCAAAAGGGATAATAACATCGCGTTCAAATAATCCCATAGAGTTTTCCATGTCAATTACTGGATCTAAGTCAAAGGAAGACGAGCTTACAGTGAGAGGCTCGCTTACATCGGTAATTGAAAACATGGGACTAGTTGCCACATAATTAACCCGTGGCGGGGTAGATACCACTTTCGAATCAGGAACATTTATGGGTGTCATATTAGTGGTAGTCGAAACAAGAATAGGGAACGAAAGCTGGTCTACAGTCACAATATTGCCATTGTGAGGGAAAGACATCACGCGAAAGAGTGTCAATACGACAGCTTTCATTGCATAAACATAGTCTCGCCCAAGGAGTAAATTGAAATCCAAGGGGCCTTGAACTACCATAAGATCAATACAGACAATTTTACCTTCAAAAGTAATAGAAAACTTAGGAAGGATCCCCAAAGGTTCACTAATGGTTCTGTTAAAAGCTTTCAGATTCTGCGTAATAGGCACAAGCTGAGGGGAACCCAAAGCTTTCCAAGCAGTTGAGGATAAAATACTAACAGAAGCACCTTCATCTACTTGTGTGCGGTGTATGTCCCTACCACCAAACTTCACAAAGATTTGGAAAGGGATAGAGGAAGGAAGACGAGGTTCTGTCAGTCTATTCCAATCAAAGGAAAAGACCTCAGTACTTGGAGGGGGTTCTATAGAAACAGGTGAAATGCCCCCCGGCGTAGAATAATCTGATGTAACAAGAAGAACCTGAGCAGTATGAAGTTCACTCTCTACAGGGAGAGTGGGATCGACTGAATGTGAAATCAAATCGACCACTTGATCAACTAATGGATCATCAACCTGAGTGATATGAGTTTCACTCTCCAATGGAAGAGTGGGATCGACCGTACTTGAAGCTAGATCAATCACTCCGTCAGTTGACGGTAGGTTGAGAGAAAGTTTACGGTAACCAGTTGGAAATTCTTGCTGTGGAACAGTAAGGTTTTCCAACAATTTTGAGGCTTCATCCATGTGAGGGCAAATGTGAGTTTGATGACTCCCTTTGCATAACTTACAAGGAAACCTAACTTTACCCTTTTTCCCAGGAACCTGACTATCACTGGTTGATGAATCAACAGAAAGTTGATGAGATGTTTTTGACCATACTCCCAAGACCTTTGGAATACCAGGACAATTAATAAGGAAGTGGTCACCATAACAAAGCCTGCAAGGGTATTTGGGTTTACGATGCATGTTGGAGGTTTCCTCAACACAACTAACACTTACATCCATGGTTGGTTGGTTGACTTCTTTCTTATCTTGCTTCTTCTTCTTCTTCTTCTTCTTCCCTTTCTTCTTTTTCTTAGTCACCTGGTTACTAGCGTCAAGGCTTTTACCAGGCGAACAGGAAGAAATGGAGGAAGAAATTTTAGGCGAAGAAGATAAAGGTTCAACAGAAGGTTGGTGATGTTGAGATGGTGAACTCTATTGAGGTGAAGCATACGGTTGAGGTGGAACAATTGGAGTATTCGGGGCCAACGAAGTTGAAAATAACCATATTGGTAAACCTATTGTAAATCCAGGTAATGACAAAGTAGCCATATAAGGAGTACCAACATTTCCAAAGCAAGGAAAAGTACTAGGATTCTCGTTAAGAGGGATTCCTTGGTTGGTAAATTCTGGAACAGTTGCCATTATATTCAACTTCAGTGAATTTTATTAACAATTTAAAACTAAAATTAACAATTCACAATTCACAACTAACAATTAAAATTCACAATTCACACCTATGGTCTCTAAAAGTAAAAACAAACAAATTAACATGCGCTATCAAATCTAGGAGTCAAACCACACACAAATAGTAACTTCCCGTACTAAAAACACTAGTTGGTGATGAAATCCAACATCGTAGAATTTAATACAAAAAGGGCGGTTGGAACAGTTACCCCGACAACCTGCTTAATGAAACAGACTGGCACAAGTTTCTTCACAAAACCATCTCGAGTGAAGAAAACCCCCCAGAGAGTCCAAGTGAGTCTAGTCGACGTCTGCTCCAGGTACAGTGGGATCTTCCCTCCACCGTCACCTTAGGAAAGAATCCTATAGATTATGGCCACTAAGGTTACCAATAGAAACAAATATACCTGGGGGAACAGTCTACGATCCGACACACACACAAGGGCAGAGTAACAAAGCTCAATCCCCTTGAAGGCTCCTTGACATAATCAAAGGTTTACCGACAAGTGACCCCAGGCTCCTCGACAATGGTCTATCCGAGGTTTACCGTTGTTAATACGTGTATATCTGCTATCGTTCCCAATGAGGAAGGATTGATTACCTCACTGGTTCAGATATGATCTCGTGCTTGACTCCTTTAGGAGGAGCTTCCCCGAGCATACATGCAACAATTGGAATTTTTCCTACCGCAAGATCGACTACTTGTTTGTTTTACTGTCTTGGAGAGTTAACTAAAACCTATTCCAAGACACTAGCCTAAGCTAGATTGGTGGAAAGAGCCCTAAAAATGTAAAAATTACTAGATGGATTTTATCAAGTGCTGTGTTATTTAGGCTGTTATTACTCAAAAGGGTAAATGGATATGAAACCAATGGTGTTATGACCTGACCCAAAACTGAATGCAGTCGAATATGATAATGTAATCTTTTCAATTCGATGAATCCTAACTAAAGTAAGGAGAGAGTTTCCATTTGCTTCCAACAATGCAAAGATTGATAAATAAGAGAAAATATAACAAATTCTCTAATGCACTAATTTTATCAAGAAAAACTAATGCAAATCAATCCCAAAACAAATTTTTTTTATTTTTGTGTTTTTGAAACAAGCATAAAAACATCTAAATTCAAATCAAAGAAAAACTGATCTAAATCTATGATTGATTTTTCAGAATGTAAACTATGCAATTGTAATCTATGCACAATTCACTTGAAAAGTATGGAAATGTAATCTATGCACATTTTTCATTCATATTCTGAAGATGAGAATTCTAAATATGCAAATGTGATCTATGCAAGAGAATTATCAAACACAAGATGATCCTAATGTAATCTAAGAACCAATCAAGTGCAAGTCAAGAAAATTGGGTGAGAGTTCCAATGATCAAAAAACACTCAAAGGCGATTAACACTCATACACAATTGTGAAAAGACTGAGACAAACCTCCAAGTAATGACCAAAGGAATCAAAATTAAGAATATCTCAAAAAAGAGACTCAAAACACCCAATTAACTTAATGGAGATTGATGAGATGAAGAATTTGCTGAAAGAAATTCAGAAACAAGAGATTTTTGACAGAAAAATACAAATCTGGGTAGATGTTAAGAATCCTAAATTAAATCTAAACTAAACTGGAAAAATTAAATCTAAAGTTTTTCAAAAAATTTAACAGGGTCCGTAGGCTTCTAGAAGTAATAGGTGCGGTACCTCATTGTTTACTAAAGAAAACATGCGAAACTGCCCGCACTGTCCAAAGAAGGCAAAGTGCGGTCCCAGGAAAAAATAGAGAAAAACATAAAAGATCTCAAAATTTTCAAAAACAGATAAAAACTAAGCTACCCAGGCAAATATCCATCAATAAAAAACCAGGAAAAACTTTCCCTCAAATCAAAATAAAAGAGAACCAAAACAACAAGTTCTTTCCCCAGTGGAGTCGCCAATTTGTTGGCTGGATAAATCGTTCTTGCGGACAAGACCGATCTCCCTAGTTTCAGAAGACAATCTAGCAACAAACGAACAACTAAGTTTTTCTTTCTCTAGATATATTCGTTTTACAAATAAATGTTATGAAGGTGTCGATCCTACCTTAGATCCAAATGCTTATTTGCGGTCGCAGTGCTTCCGTTGCGTCAATAATCCTTCGTCACAACAAGGGCTCTTTTGTCACAATAAAGTATCATCTTTCGTTGATCTGCAATCAAAAACAAGAAAATATCAATAGCACCTGTATAACAAATAATCATAAAATATACCTATCATAGTGATCAAGGAATCTATGAAATAAACGATCAAACGACAACTTATTGAAATAAACAATCGAACGACAATTTATTGAGAAAAACAGAACTTGATTGTATTAATCTTAAAATATATAGAAGAACCTTACAACCTTAGCCTTGATGTTCGAAAGGTCTTCCCGGGGTCCGAAGCAGGAATCTCCTCTACTTTGATAAGTCTTGCACTCTTCCTTCAGGAGCAAAAAGAGGTATGTGATCTTTCCTCTCAAAAGCTCAGCAGAAGGAAATCTAAATCTCAACAGCACTTCAACTCAAATATTTTACCCATCAAAATATTCTTCAATCCTCCATTAGTTTCCTTAACATAAAAACTTCACTTCTTGAACTTCTCTTAACTTCACCCAAAAGGCTACCCAATGCCTCCTTTTATAGAGCAGATGAAGAGGTTAGGATTCCACCTTTAAAGGGATAGAATCCTCCTTCAAAGGGATAGGCTCCTCACATCAAGGGATTAGTTCCTTAAGGTGTGGGATACATGCACCTTACTAAAGCGTACACATCCCCAAAAAATCTCATCCAAAACCTTCTAGAATTGACCAAAATTCAACTTTTTCAGTTTAATTTCGCGCTTTTTTGACTTTACAGGGGTTCCGCAGGCATTACACTGGAAAAATGCATTCTAGAACGCAGTTTCTCTTCACATTACCTGCATACCCTAGCTAAAAACGCAAGAAGGTCTCATGTTACCTGCGTACCCTGAGTTTCAGAGATTTTTAGGGTTTTTCTTCCAGTTCGGAGGCTTGGAATGAGGAACAAAGGTTGTAAGACTTGCAAATGAGGCATGTATGAGTGTTTAATGAGCTCATATAGTCAGCAGAATGTCAAGGTGACATTTTTAGTGTAACAACGGGGAATGGATGTTGAGGTCGCATGCAAGTTGCGTGAGCGACGTGCGCATCGGCGGGCACAAATCGCCGATAGGTGGCGAAGAAGGGTAATGCGAGATTTGAAGAGAAGGGAGATCGAGAGGAAAAATCAAAAGGAGGCGCCTCAGAGGACAGGAACTATGGGTTTGGATACCCGGGAAGAAGACGGGACAGCAGTGGAAGTGCAGTGGGTGCATGGGAGCCCAGCGACGCGAGAAAGAGAGATAATGACTAGCGAAGATAATGGAAAGATGCAGCCCGAAGAGAGTTCCGATGACGAATGGCACGGCGTGATGCAGCGGATGTTTCAAGATCAGACGGCACCCACCCCTCCAGGCAGCCCTACTTCCCACCTTCTGCATGGCCAGGATCCCGACCTTCCCCTGGTACTGTATCAACCTTTAAGTAATATTTTTATTCAGTTACAAGAATTGAATCAGTCATACAATAGTTCATCAGCGTCAGTGACGTCCGGTAACAGCAGCGTTAGTAGTAGTGGTATTTTTCCTAGTGGGACCGTTACGCAACCAGGACCTGGAGGATTTATCCTGGTCAATTCTCCGCAAGCACACATGGCTGGATCTTTCACCCGGTATCCAGAGTTCTCTGGCCGGGGCAATGATGATGTAGAGCAACACTGGTATCTGTGCGAAGCCATCTGGAGGGCTCGGCAGACGCCAGATGCAGGGAAGTTAATAGAGTTCCAAACCACGCTCAGAGAGAGGGCTCTGCGATGGTTTATCAAGTGGTCCGAGGCTCATCCTAACCCCGTAATTGCGGACGTAAAGCGGGATTTTGTCTGTGAATTCAAGCTTCCCCAGACAGACCAGCAGGGCCTGTCCGAGCTGTGGGAAATTAAGCAGAAGGAAGGTGAGACCGCGTGGGAGTTGATGCGGCAATTCAAGGACGCGATTGGGAAACTCAGCTACCCGATTGATCCAAACCACCAGAGGGACTGGTTCATCAAGGCTCTGCTTCCCTTGACACGAACCCCTCTCACTCAGCAGAAGATTGATAATCTGCAGGACGCTTTGGAGCAGGCCATGAAGATTGAAGCCATGGCGGGCTACCCACAGGAATATCGAGGGGGGGGCGGCCCCGCAAGATCCTTCTTTGATAGGGTTGCAACACCAGATTGCCAGCTTGACTGAAAAGCTCAAGGAGCTTCAGCCAGTGAGACCAGCGCAACTGAATGTTTGGTGTACTCATTGCTTGGTCGAGGGTCACGTCGCAACCGAGTGTCCTCGGTTGCGCGGCGCAGGAGCAGGTCCATCGGTCGCAGCAATCCAGGGGGGCCCACCGCCTGGTGGCAGCGCGGCGATGAACCCGCAGGGAGTCTACCAGCCGCAACAGACTTACGCAGGGTTCCCACCTCAACCGAGTTCCTCCACCACAGAATACTGCGAGATTTGCCGGACGCTGGGGCATCCTCCTCAGATGTGCCCGATATTACAGAAGTACTCCACGGTCCCGAATAATGTGTACTGCGAATTTTGTGTTTCCACGACTCACAACACCGAGCAGTGCAGGGCGCTCGATGCACTTGCGGATCGATTGGATCGTCCCTCCTACAGGGTGAACAAGGCTCCAAGGGGAAGAGGCAGCGGCATGCGGGGAGGCCGCACAGGCGGACACGGTCCGATAAAATGTTACAACTGTGACCAGGAGGGTCACGTGGCTCGAGAATGTCCCCTCCCGAGATGACCCTGGTGTTCCCAGTGCTGGGTAAACGCCCACGCCACAGAGGACTGCTCGGATCTCATCAAGAAGTGGGAAGAACGGGCGAGGCAGAGGGGAGCGAATCTGATAAAATCAGAGCCGCAAGGGACTACAACCCCAGACTTGTAGAACGTCGCGATTGTGACAAGGGGCAGGAAGAAGACTGGAGAGGATGCCCATGGGAAGGAGCCAGCACGAGTGGTTCGGCCGGCATCCCCGAAGAAGCTGATCAGGCCCGAAGTCCAGAAGAAGTATTTCCAGGAGGCAGTTGAGGCATTCGCCCAGTTGCAGAACGAGGGAGGTTTGGAGGAGCCCATGCTGCCGAAATCTGGGGCGCAGAACGTCACAGGTACTGTGGTTGAGGATTGGCTTCGGCTATTCCTCAGGATTGTTGACAACGTTGCGCTGCGGCAGCAGCTCAAGCATGCGTTGGAAGGAGCACTACAGGGGCGCACAGGACTTAGGGACCCGACGGACGCTGGCCCTCAATACGTGCAGCGCGTGAAGCGGAACAAGCAACAAACATGCAAATAATTTCGGCTTAACACGCAGGTCGCGGGATTCCAAATTAGCGACACCATGTTAGACTTGGGGTCCGACGTCAACATTCTACCACGGAAGACATGGGAGGCTCTTGGAAGGCCATGGCTAGCCTACTCACCAATCCAACTCAGGATGGCGAACCAGTACTGTATTTTGCCAATCGGCCGGCTCGAGGGTGTCGAGGTCGACGTTGTGGGGGTCAAGACATACACCGATTTTGAGGTTATTGATATCATGGGCGACAGGGATCCCTATCCCGCCTTACTCGGCATTGATTGGGCTTTTGAGAATTACGCCATCATCGACCTTAAAAAGGAGCTGATGATCTTTGAGGATGGGGAGGTACGGGTCACCCAGCCCCTCGACCCGTATTAGGGCCCGCGATATACGGAAACAGTGGACAATTGGGAGGATGCTCAGATGATGGACCACCTTTATCAGATGACCGCAGGAAAGCGGGACGATTATATTAACCCGACCGCGACTGGCTCTGTCAGTTGGCGGAGTGTGCAGAGCTCGGAGCTCAGATCCGAACTCGCTTGGGAAGACTGGCAGTAAGGGGGGTATGAGACCACCACGTGGAGATGTGCCTCCATTGCCCAAGTCTGATGGGTAGGGACTGAGATCCGCGGATATCCCACCTTGTCGAACATGCGGGCAGTCAACACTTTTGATTACCAAGGTGGAAGACCTGGTCCCAGCTGAAAGCTGGATGCCTCTTTTGGATGTGGCCTTGCAATCCACGTCGGCCCGATGGTGGAAAAATCACCGCAACACTCTGTTGCGATGGGAGTGTGTGGCAGATGCTCTGCGGGCACGCTTTAAAGAGGACGAACGACCTTGCACTACGCTTAAGTATCATGGAACTTCCGACCCGCGACACCATTTGCGGGCCTGCGAGGAATAGTGGCGTAGCACCCGGTACCCTGAGGGGCTGTGCGTCCATAGGTTTATCCACTCCCTGGGTACAATTCCCTAGGCCTGGTACCTGGAGGAAGAGCGGAAACGGGGAACCCGCTCTTGGAAAGCAGTTACGGACAAATTCGTTCGGTGCTTCTTGTTCGAAGGGGAGACGGCGCAGGAGTCTCAGGCCCTATAGGTAATCAAGGAGGTCTTGTTTTTCCGCCATCCCGAGCCTGACGAGGGCCCGGTGATGTCACGACCTGAGGTCAGGCGCGAGTTGGTTTGCCACCGGATTGACGGCGATCCGGATGACGATAGTCTGGAGGACCTCAGGCATCTCTATTTTGATGAAAGGGAAGGCGAGCGAAGCATCAATGAAGAGCCAACGACGGAAGGAGTCCATTTACAGCCACTAAATACAAAGAAGCTGAAAATTGGAATGGACGAGAAACCCAAGCTCACAACGTTGGGAGATTACTGGGACGAGGAAACGACGAAAGAAATTTTCAGCCTCCTCCGGGAATACGAAGATTTGTTCCCATCCTCGGTTGCGGACCTGAAGGGGATCAAGGGGGACCTGGGCGAAATGCGCATCGCATTGAAACCGGGGGCCAGGCTGGTGAAGCACCAACCCTACGGGTTGAACCCACGTATCAAAGAAAAGGTCAAGATGGAGATCGACAAGATGCTGGCTGCAGGTCTTATCTTCCCAGTAGAAGAAGCAGAATGGGTGAGTCCCATTGTCATCCAGAACAAGAAGGACAAAGCGGAGATCCGTGTCTATGTAGACTACAGGAGCCTGAACAATGCCTGCATCCACGATCCGTTTCCCACTCCTTTCAGCAATGAAGTTCTAGACCATGTTTCGGGAAACGAAGCTTATTCCTTCACTGATGGGTTTTCGGGTTACCATCAGGTGTGCATCGTGGAGGAAGACAAAGCAAAGACGACATTCACCACTGAGTGGGGATCATTCGCATACCACGTTATGCCGTTTGGTCTGAAGAATGCACCGGCTGTGTTTTCCTGGATTGTCATTGCTGCTTTCCGAGAGTACATTCACAAGTTCCTAGAGGTCTACATGGACGACTAGACCGTCTACAGCCTGCTGAAGAAACATGCCTCCCTGTTGCGTATTATGTTTGACCAGTGTCGTCAGCTGCAGATTTCCTTGAACTTGAAAAAATGTATTTTTGCAGTTCCATTCGGCACACTCTTGGGCCACGTGGTGTGCAAGCAAGGGGTCTGCGTGGATCCCGCCAAGGTCGCGGTCATCGTTCACATGGAAGTCCCCGAGACAATGAAGCAGTTGCGGGCACTGCTCGGGCACACAAGATATTACAGGCGGTTTATTCGCAACTACGCAAAGATTACAGCCCCTTTGGAGAAACTGTTGCGGAAGTTAGAGGTGTTCCAGTGGACGGCGGAGTGTAGGAAGGCACTTCACACCTTGAAGGAGAAGTTGGCGACGACACCCATACTTGTTCATCTCGACTGGGATAAGCAGTTCCATGTGCATATTGATGCGTCCGGTATTGCACTTGGGGCTGTATTGGCGCAACCCGGGGAGACGACAATTGACCACCCCGTATACTTCGCCAGCCGCCGGTTATCAAATGCGGAGAAGAATTACACCACAACCGAGCGGGAGGCGTTGGCGATGGTGTACTCCCTCTAGAAGTTCCGCCACTATCTTCTGGGCAGCAAATTCACATTCTTCACGGACCATTCTGCATTGAAGTATCTGGTGAATAAGCCTGTGTTGGAAGGACGGATCTGTCGCTGGCTTCTACTTTTCCAGGAATTCACGTGTGAGGTGATTTTCAAGCCCGGCAGGTTGAATGTCGGTCCCGATCATTTACCCAAGTTGGAGACAGGAGAGAATGAGGGCTCGTTGGACGATCAACTGCCGGATGCTGACCTCTTCCGAGTCGAAGCAGTACCAGATTACCTGGCTGACATTGCCACTTATCTGACCATGGAACAATGCCCTCAGGATTATACCCCGCTTCAGAAACACCACTTGGTTGTCCGGGCGGCCGACTACCAATTGATCGCGGGGCAGCTATACAAACTGGGCCTTGATGAGGTGTTGCACAGATGCGTTCTTGACCACGAACAGGAAGTGGTGATGTGGGAATGTCACAGTGGTGTTGCGAGAGGGCATGTGGGTGCGAAACCCACCACAAGGAAGGTGCTCCAAGCTGGCCTGTGGTGGCCGATGGTACATGCTGACTGTAAGGCCTATGTGAAGCGCTGCGATGTTTGCCAGTGGAGGGGAAGGCCTTCGCACCGGGACGAGCTTCCGCTACACCCAGTGCATGTGTTGCGACCATTCGAAAAGTGGGATGTTGATTTCGTAGGTCCCATCGCCCCGGTCGCCAGGCACTCCAAGGCTCGGTACATCATTACCGCCACGGATTACCTCACCCGGTGGGCTGAGGCAGCCGTGGTACGCGACTGCTCGGCAGAGACTGCTGCCCGGTTCATTTTTGAACACATCATCAGCCGGTTTGGCTGCCCACGGAGCTTGACCAGTGATCAGGGTACGCATTTCATTAATGCCACGGCCAAGTCACTACTGGACACATTTATGATTCAACATCATAAAAGCAGCCCATATCACCCATAGGCCAATGGTACTGTGGAAGCATTCAACAAGATTCTTGAAAAAGGCTTGACTAAAATTTTCAATGCTCAGCGCGACGATTGGGACGAGCGTCTCCCAGCGGCATTGTGGGCCTACCGGACCACGGTGAAGCGTTTGACCAACCAGACACCATTCCAGTTGGTGTATGGCCGGGAAGCTGTGATTCCCGCCGAGTTCACTGTCCCCAGTCTTTTGATCGCAACATCTCTTCAGTTCTCATAAGAGGAGTCACTTCGGGAACGCCTCCAGGAGCTACAGGAGCTGGATGAGGCCTGATTCCTGGCGAAATTCCACCAGAAGGTTCAGAAGGCCAGGCAGAAAGCATGGCACGACCGCCACATCAAAACGAAAGCCTTTCAAGTCGGCGGCAAAGTTCTCCTATATGATAGCCGGTTCCAGAAGTTTCCAGGCAAGCTCCAGATGCACTGGTTGGGACCCTACTTTGTCATCGAGATCCGTGACTCAGGAGCCGTTCGGTTAGCACAACTGGACGGTACAGTTCTCCCTGGGTGGGTGAATGGCGCACGCCTGAAACCCTACCAGGAGTAGGTCCCTTTCAATTCTCATCAATAACTCTCGCAACTGAGAGAACCCATACAGTAGCTTAGTCAAATAACTCTCCCGCAACCGGGATGAGCGTAGGGAGTCTTTTCCGTTCATAGGAAGTCTGTCAAATAACTGGTCAGTTGCGGTTACCTCACCACAGCTGACTGTGGTCAGGGCGGACCAGTCTAGCGTGTCACCGTGCCAGTCCAGCGAGTCGTCCTTGTAGGATCCATCCCCGTGCCGCGTCGGCCTCCGAAAGCCGCCCGCCGCCCTTTTGTCGTCCGTCCCCCCATAGACTGTAATCGTACCATAATCATTTGCCATCACCCGCAGTTCCCTCAGCCGTCGCGTCCGCCCATTTCCCCATGACGCCGTCAGCAACTGTCAGATTACACACAGGCATGCGATTGATCACACGATTATCGCAGGCAAGAAGGATAGCAAGAAT
Organism: Pinus albicaulis; assembly: GCA_034641835.2. NCBI lineage: Eukaryota > Viridiplantae > Streptophyta > Pinopsida > Pinales > Pinaceae > Pinus > Pinus albicaulis. Next base: position 574,442,114 of record CM076577.1, read on the forward strand.
TAATTGTCGTTATGGAGTCTCATCAACTCCGCTCGTGCCAAGGGATGACATAACTTGCATGGAGACCAATAGCTCAAGAATGACGGACCAGTTCAATTTGGAAATTGCAGCGACTCCAGAGCAGTTGAAGCCTCAAAGCGCACCGCACCCAGAAGGAAGCTCCAGAAGAACTCTCCAGGTTTACCAGCGCCGGGCCAAGATGCCGAAGGCTCTCCTATCCATTCCTGAACCAGTGCTGGACAGCCGAATCCACCGAACAGAGTCGCTGGTTGGCAAGTATGACAGTGCAGTGTTGATGGATGCCAACCTGTCCGACCCAGCCGAATTCCCCCACCTCCATTGGCAGACATACATGGAGCACCACTATACACCAGGCAATAGCTCCAGCAGCCGAATGCGACAAGAATACAGGGGCCTCCAGCAATCGTCCTTGATGAATTTAAGGACTCTCCCTGTTTTCGGAACTACAGGACCGGCCCTGCAATGCACTCGGTTCCTCCTCAGTCGAGTACAGAATGGGTCCCTGTGGCTCAACGAAGAAATCCCCATCCATGCTGAGGACATTCATCGGCTGACAGGGCTGTCTCAGAATGGCACCGATGTCTCTGCTGCCGGCCAGACATCGTCCAAGCGCGCCCGAAAGTCGGGTGACACAGACCTGTACACCAAGTATGGCACCCGCCGGTGGGGGGAAAGGTGCCAAAATTGATTTGATTAATAAGCCAGAAATTCGGTTCGCTTGCTACCTCATTGCTAGCAAGACGATGCGGCACTATACTAAGGGAGAGTGCACCTTAGATATAGTGCTCCGCAATGGAGATCTATGCAGAGAGAACCAGGAACTCCAAGCGGCGTTAGCCGCACGGCCTACCCTTCCCGATCCACAGATTGTCTACTCAGACCAGGTGACTGCCAAGCAGACTCAGGCAGTTAGTATGCAGGCGACTCTTCATTCCACTGCGGGCGAGGCTTATGCCCTTTTGCGAAGTCTGTAGGAGTGCTCACTCGCCCTCACTGTCAAAACGCAGCCTATCTCTGCCCAGCTGCAACAGATTTCCTGTGAAATTCAAGAGACCGCGGACCCAGCATGGTTAGATCAGCTCTATGCCCAGGCAGACGAGCTTGAAATTCAAATGCAACAGACTGAGGCCAACTCGACAGCGGCCAAATAGGTCATTCGGGAAATCCGTCCGCCCATTCGAGCCAGTGCCGAATCCATACAACAGCTGGATGCCAAGGCCGAGACCCGGCTTGCCACGCTGTTCAGGGCTGTCCCGACGACTATAGAAGAGGCCGCCGCCACCAGGATCTTTGAAGAAGCAGTCTTGCTTATGCACGAATGGCAGCAAGCGGTGTCGGACTTCACCGGGCTTAAAGATACAGCGCTCCGCAGGGTCCCGGAGTTGGGGCCCTTGTTTGAACAACCGCTTGGAGGAGCACAGCAGGAAAGGGCGCGGGACGAAGGCACAGCAGAGCAGGGCACGGGATCCAGCGGGGCAATGGAAGTGGACACTGTTATTTGTGATTGACTCGGGGACGAGTCAAGGAATTGTGGTCGGGGCCTGTTGGGGCCCTTGTTTTTTATTAGTTTTTGAAATCTTGGCTAGAACATTTTGAATTTTGACCTTTTTGAGTTGCGGCATGAAGACACATGGCAACCGCGACCGCGCCGCAACTACTAGGAGTCGTGGAGCTACCAAGGTGGCACGGAAGCATGGGATAGCTTAAGATAGAACACGCACAAGTACAGATGAAGAAAACACACAGCAGAAGACAGAAAGTGGAACACGCAGACAACAGGAGAGAAGCTGGGAGAAGCTGAAGAAAAGACACAGAGGAACTGATAGTTGCGAGAGCGGGTGAATAAATAACAGTCACCCGGCTGGAAGAAGGAGAGGCGGAAGAGGTTGCGAGGCTCAGAACAGGGGAAGACGCACAGAGCGACTGCGGAAGAATCATGCATGACCTTCCTAGGGTTCCTTATCTTCTCTATTCTACCTTTCTGTTCCGAAATCCATCTGTATCAGATTTGTAAGCTATCATTGAGAATTCCATGTAATCATGTGTTTGGCCAAGAGATTAATACAATGGAAGGTTGTTGTCTCAATAAGATGTTTACATGCATGTAATGTGTTTATGCTGGTTTAAAATTTTATTTGCAAATGTTTGAATGCTTATTAAGTGATCTTGCGTATATAACTCTGTATATGTAATCGATGCACTATCCTTCATGAGTTGCGAATTTGTTCCTTGCCATTGATCTCATCCCCTTCTGCATGTGGTTGCGGCACGCCTCGGGTGAGACTCACTGCTCTCCGGAGTAGGGTGAAAATGCCGGCGTGTTCCTAGACTACACCGGACCCCTTTTGTTGGCCACAACTCCTGAACCTGGGTCTTGTTCGCGAGACCTGACTTCTTGCCAACAATAAATAAAATATTTTAATAGTTGAATGAGTTAGGTTGATTGGTTGTGTGTTACAGATCCATATTAACTTCGGATCTATTATGGCCCTAGAACGATCTAATCCTTTGAGTGCAATTTTTTTTTAAAGTGGGAAACATAACAAATGATTACACCTCAAAGGATTTGATCTCTCTATCCAAAGTTAAGATGGATTTTAAATAAAGTGTTTCAAAATAAATTATGTGTGTGTATGGACATTTAAAAACTATAATAATAACCTTCTTTTTTAATATTCATCATAAATTAAATAATTCAATATCGACCTTAATATAATAATGATAATTCATATTGGAAACCATGATATTTAAGATTTTTTTATGTGTAGAAATGTAATAATTATATATGATATAAATAGTATTATAAAGAATCAAGGAATCACAAATATCTAGATATTAATTTTTTTCAAAACTTGCACTTAAAAAAATCTAATCTTAATAGATTTAATAACCTTTGATTAAATAAATTTATATTAATATTAAAAATAAATATTATACTATCCCATATAATAGTGAAATTTAAAATTAAATCTTCACCTTAGAATATCCAAGATGTTATTTATCTACTTTTATGATTCCATTAAATTTTCTTTATTTTCTTTAAGTGATAAGATATATGTCCATTCAAACAAGTAAAACATCAATGATTCAAACCATAAAAAATTGTTAGGCTGTAATATGAGAATAAAAACCATAAAAAATTGTTAGGTTGTAATATGAGAATAAAAGACATTGATGAAACAAAGTGTCGAGGTAAAATTCAATGATATTTCAGTTCACACTGCAAATTGGAAAATTTTACCCTACTTATATTTTAAATCCTACTTATATTATATTTCTTCGGCTAGTTATTGACATGTTTCTTCTTAGGCCAGTTATGGATAGATTGTTGTGTAAATATTCTAATTGTGGGAAGGAGGTCGATAAATTGATTTCTATATCTTCAAAACGACAATTCGATTTGGGGTTTGGTTAGGTTTGTAATCTCTTTGACGAAATCCTCCAACCAGAGATTTTGTCAAGGTGTGTGGGGGTCAAGGATCTTCAAATGTTCTCTATCTTTATTAGATCCCTGATCAAATATTTTATATGTTTTAAGGTAAAAGAGGAGGATCTGGTATCTTTTTTAGTCTTCTGCATTCAACAATATACATGTATACCCATGGGAGAATTTAAACTCCTCTTTGAAGGGAGGATGTTGAAGATGTAAAGTGATCTAAAATCCTCTCGTATTAAATATGACATGCCTATCTCCCTTATTGTAGTCTTGTGAGGAGGTGCTAGGGGTGACAAGGCCTCTTCTTCTTCAAGGCCCATGTATTTGAAAGAATCCCTCAAGATGGACCCAAATCCTTAGATTGTAAAGGAACTTTCAGGTCAGGATTTTGTGGTGGAACATTCATCATATATCCCAACATTAGAGATGAAAAAGAGCATTAATAAGAGAAGGATAACATATTTTGAAAATTGGGCCATTATATGTCGTTTTAATGGCTTTTGGCACTCGTCATATGCTCTCATAGAATGGGTTTACTAGAATTAGACCCAGAACATATATATATATATATATATATATATATATATATATATATATATTTTAATCGAAGGGATACTTCATTGTTTTCTTTAAATATTTGCAAGATCATAAGAAGGTCTTCAATCTCGGGCCCTAGTTTTGGGGCCAAGCAAGTTTTCAATTCAACCATGATTCCCATATTTTAATCCTTTAATTATGAAGTCCCTAATTGTTCTAATTTGGGTTAGGCTCCAAAACTTGCATCTTCATTGTATCATGCTAGAGATCTTAGAGGATATTGGTGACTATATTGGAAACTCTATCAAAGTTTATAGTGACAGTTTGCTGAAGGGTTTCATAAGTCATGTATGTATATGTTTTGCAATGGACCTTAGAGAGGGTTTACCAAACAAAATTTTCCTAATGTGGGAGGGAAAGGAGTATATCTAGTAATTGGATTATGAAAACAATTCCTTTAAATGAAAAAAAATTCCAGAATCCAAGGCACCTCCATAATGTGTCCCCTCCCTCAAAAGTGGTTTTCTGTAATAAGGAATCACATAGAAGCTACCATGGTTGGAAAGATCTGGAGGTAGCAGTGGATTCCAAGACTTCTTTGGGTCAAAATAAGAACAAGTCTTAGAATCAACAACCATCTTCGAACACCTCATCCTCTCAAGATGTTAGGGAGTCCCCAGCTGTATCGAAGCAACCCCCAATAGAGGAAATTATTTCAAAAAAGGACAATGAGAAACATTAGCCATAATTGTTCCAAATATATGTGAACAAAAGTGCAATCATGACTCATACTATTTTGGTAATGAAAAAGACATTTGAGTTGGATGCAATTGTAATATCTCAAAAATTTGAATAAGTAACATTATTCTTCGTTGTGTCGGATGGCCCAAGTGGGTCGATTGATGTTCATAGGAGGAAGGGTAAAAAAAATAAAATTCCATGAATCACCCTAGTTTTTAAATTTAGGTCTATAGAAGATGTAATTTGGATTAGTTGGTTTCATAGTGTAATCTATTTTTTATGGAATTAATAGAATTAAATTTACAAAAAAAAAGAAAATTAAATCCAACAAAAATAATAAGACAATTACATTAATAGTGTTATTTCCTTTTCACCTTCATTAGTTCAGCAATAAGTATGTTTTGTTTATTATTCATCATTGAATACAACCTTGAAGTTCTTTCTCATTCAATTGTTTTGTCCATGGGGTTCTTTCTTTAGCAATGTTGTAACCTTTACTTTTTATTACTAGTGTGGAACCTTTAATAGTGAGTATGCAAAGTATTATATAAGTATATGAAATAAGATTTTTAATAATTCTAGTGAAGCATGTAAAGTTTCTTTATGATTGAGATGCAAGTGTTTGTATCTAGATTTTAAAATTACAAATTACTTATTTATATAAGTAATAATTTAGCTCGAATGGTATTTTATAGTTGAGCCCTCAATTTGTATCTCAAGAGATTGGATCCCTCTTACTTTGGTAAATTCGGAGTTAAGATAAATCTAGACTGGTTTAATTATTAATCATATCTAATTATAATTATAATTGTTAATTTATGTTTTTATTTTATTTTTATTTCTAGTTTTATGTAATTTGACATAGTCAAATTTTTTTATTAACAATTATAATTATTATTTTTTGTAATCTATTTTAGTTTATTTCTTTTTAATTTTATTTTATTTTGGCCGAGTCAGAATATTAAACGAGACATTACAACATCTCTACCACACTAAGCTAGAGAACACCTTTCAATGCAATAATGCTATATTGTTTTACAATTTTGAAGGCTCAACTATAAAATACCATTTTAGCTAAATTATTGTATATTTCAATAAGTAATTTTTAATTTTAAAGTCCAGATACAAACACTTGCATCTCAATCATAAAAGAGACATTACATGCTTACTTTTAAAACCTTGACACGAGAACTATTAAAAAACTTATTTCATCTAGTTATATGGCACTCTGCATGCTTACTGTTAAAGGTTCCACACTAATAATTAAAAGCAAGGGCTATGAGATATTGCTAAAGAAAGAACCCCATCGAAGAAATAGTGCAATGAGAAAGGACTTCATGGTAGTATTCAATGATGAATAATAAACAAAACATAATTGGTGTTGAAATAATGATATTAAAATTATCCCATGGCATTTTTAAATTAGTGACTAAACATATGGAAATGATCGAGTTTCATATGAAATGTTGTAAGAAATTCAAATTGAAGTTAAACCAATAGATATTATATGAAATAGTTATCATGACGGTTTAACATAGATCCTAATGTCTTAAACACAAAAACCACACATAAAAACGTATTTTTAATGTACTATAAACTTTAAGAATGTTGATTGAGAAAATAACATCCATTTTCTCCTTTGTCGTAGGTATCCTACCATAGTCTAGTATAAATGATTTGAATAGTAATTATTGAATATTATTTAGTTCACTCTTTCTCTTTCCTCATAATGGGCTTTTTAATTCTTGTAAATATGTGCATTTTCAATCCATGAGTTGTAAATCAGTTGGTTTGTGTGAGGTTAAGTCTTATGCTTCAAATTTTATGGGGAGGGGTCTAGAGTGGGATCCGCCAATCTTGTCTCTACCTAGTATCGCACAATCCTGGTGACAACATCTAATATATAAGCAAGGACGATTATTATTGCATCCAACAATGGAACTGTAAATGACTTAGGCTCCATTCATTTATTTTAAAAAAATGTACAATTTCAAGAACAAAGTGATACTTAAAGTTAGGATGAGGAAAAAAAAACAAATTAACATTAACCACTTAGAAACTATCGATGCAAAACTATAGAAACTATCGATGCAAAACTACATTACTTCTTTAAGATAACAAAACAAATTATACCATAGATGGTAAACATGTTATTCAAAAATACGAAATTTTAAAATTAAAAAAATAAAAATAATATATTTTATAATTACTGAACACATACACCATAGATTAACATTAAAACAAATAATTTATATAAACACCCCATGAAATAAAATGAAAACAAACACATTTCTTATTCATACAATTGTGAGAAACACTACTATTTCCCAAAAATAAAATATTACAACCACTACCATTTCCAAAAAAAATTACAAATTCCTTGTTCATACGTCTTTGAAAAACCACTACCATTTCCCAAAACAAATTGCAAATTCCTTGTTCATACAACTTTGAAGAACCACTACCATTCCCAAAAAAAATTGCAGACTCCTTTTCATACCATTGTGAAGGAACCACTACAATTTCCGAAAAACGATGAAAGCGATAATAAAAGACATTATACTCTAACTAAATTCCCTTCTAGCCACTAGGCCATGAGGATACAGTTGTCCCACACTTAACACACGCAAAAAAGCACAGAGGCGTGATATTTGTGTGGGAAAGAAAAGACAACTTTACACTGATATATGATAAAATCAATTGTCAACATCGTATTCAGAAGGGTATTCGTTTTTATATTTCTTAAATTTAACAACAATCAAATTTTAATATTTATTTTTATAAAAAAGGAATATGGCACGGGGATGACTGGCTGAAGAGAGATTTGGCTCAGCCATATCCATGTTCGGGTGGAACGTGGAAGTCCCAGACTTGGTTGCATTTTTCTTATGGATTTATTTTCCTCCTATATTGATGGGTAAATATGCTTGTTATTATGTGGCTTATATAGTTGTTTTATTCTTTTTATTTATGTTATTTATATGTTGGTTATGAATGTGTTCTATGTCAGTAAAAATTTATGGCTCTCATCATGTTATTATTTGTAAATAAATGAACAATTTATCTATGAATAAATAGATGATAATGCAATTAATATGATGAGGCAATAATGTTTCTTAGTTATTCTCAGATAAGTATGAGATCCATATGCTAAGATTTGTTGTTTAAACCTGTAGATTACATATTTGTGACATTGATCCAGGTGGATATTGGTGGCCACCCACCTATTCCACTTGGACCCCCACCATTTTTTCTTTCAGTTTTTCAGTTTCCTTAATTGTAGCACAATTTACTATTTTTGGCAGTTTCTCGGGTCGTGAACTTTCGAAGCCATTTTGAGGCCCTAGATGACATTTTTTGTAAATGTGTTCCAAGAAAATATGAGTCGAAGGCTTAATATTCACTGTCAACAATGTAGTCCTCAGATCTTTCTAACGAGGTATCATGTGCGCCAAATGGAGATCATATGCCAAAGTTAAGACCCTAGGAAATTGATGTACCAATTTACCCTAACGAGGCCAATAGTTTGGTGTTTCATTTCCTAGGGTTAGGTTTTTGGATGTTTAGGGTTTTCCATTGGTTATCAATAATAATAGGCCAACGAACCTGTTGAATTCTCGAATTCGTTGCAACAACATGAGGCATGACCACCTGATCCGGACCTTAAAGAAGTTCCTTTTCTGTTTGGAATGGTGGTTCCAACTGGTTTAACTAGTTCTAGTTACCTTATCTCAATCTCTAATGGATTAAAATATAACTTTTATCTACCAATGGGAAAGAGACATCAGATCATTTCTCTTGTTGATCAGGAAAGAGAGTGATCCTTAAGCTAATTTAAGGCTCAGCCAAACCACAACTAAAGTTTTGCCTCTTTGGGAATAGGACATCTAGGAATGTAAAACTAAATCTAAATGCAAAATTATTCTAAAATGTAAGCAATAGGAAAGTTATCCTAATCCTATCTCAATTAGGCAGATGTAGGTTTAACCTAATCAAGAGCAAGATATTTTAAATGATTGAGATTTAAATATGTGTGACATATAATGAATATCAAGCTAATGAAGAAATTCAATTAACCGATATTATATATACCAAAACACATCTTATTCAGAGACCTCTTAACTAAGATAAAAACCAACAACATTTAGGAAATAGTTCACAAAATTGATATTTCTTGTTAAATCAGTAATTTGAATAATTAAACAATAATATACAGAAAAAGTTCATAACATAACATTATTTATTTAATCAATATTAAAAAATATATTTATGAGAAAATAGTTACTCAGAAATCAGAATTCAACCCATAAGTTCAGAGATAAATGACAACATATAATTGAGGCAAATTACTCATACCGGAAAAAGTGTACAAATACGAATAAAATGACACATTTTTTCTATCATAAAATGAAACCAGTATTTAAAACAATAGTATTTATAAATACCAATTTATTGAAACCATTTCTCTGACTCTGGTCTCTAATCAGTCATTTAAAAAGCTTGAATTTTTTCTTTTAAAACAAGAGTTGTAGAAGTACAAACTCTGCCCTCCATGCATAATTCATAATTCAAAATAAAAACCTCAATAATCCCCAGATCTCAGTTTTCTCTCCTCTACCCCACACCTCTAATCCTCTAGAAAATAGTGCCATCAAGAATTCCAGAATTGCAGAGAACAGGAGCCCCTATTACATTCTACAATATGTTATTTATAATATTTACAAAAGAATTATTCAATAGAAATTTTGTTGAAGAGTGGTTATGCTTAATCAATTTCTATTAGCTCAAAATCATATTCTTCAACTACTGGAACATTTTCATTGATTGATATCTTCTTTGCCTTATCTCTTCAACTATTTTCCTATAAAAACAAATCAAAAACAAAATTAAAATGAAAAAAAAAAATCAAAATGCCAAATCTGGAATTAAAATAAATCCAACCAAAACTTAATAAAATAAATCATTAAAAAAGAAATCTAAGCTTTTTATTGATTCTCGTAATGATCTAATTGTTCAAGGATATCATTGATGAATGGATCTTCACTCAAAAGAAGTTGTGGGCAAATGAAAATGCAGAAAATTAAACTCAGAAATTATTTTTGTTTAAGAAATTCAAAGTTTGATCATCTCTTGAATTTTAGACCCAATAAATGATCAAATCTGGAAATGATACCACTTCAGGAATAATCTCCATGATTTTATCTATCCAATGAATCATTTCAAGCCTCATTTGACTAAATAAAACTCCATTTATGAGCTTCCAAAATTGATATATTAAAATTTCCAGTATTCTGAATTTTTTTGTTGCTTAGACTAAAAATCAAAAATTTTATTTAAAAACTTAACCCTAAATTAGATCACTGTTATTTATTAATTAATACTTAATTGAAAGTAGAAACTCAACTTAATTAATTTAAAAATTGATTATAACATAATTAAATTAATTAAAAAATGATTTAAAAATTAATTAAAATATATTAATATTATAATTACATTATATTAAAATTATGATATTAATTTATAATTACAATATAATTTATATTATAATAAAAATATAATACATTTTAATATAACCATACTTTTCAAAATTTGCTTCAAAAATCCTTAACCAATCTAATAAGAGGAGAAGGATTGGTATACGAGGTAGGTTAATATGGTTTATCACATATTTCTGGAGTTGGCTCATCGTAATTTTGAATATGTATCCATTGTTATTTTTTGATATTGGGAAGCTATGATATGGAGTGGCCTCAGTGACATTTATAAAAATAATTTAAATTTTAATTCATGTCAAAGTCATATAAAATATAAAAATTGAAGATTTGGAACTTTTAAAACTGTTAATTTTTTATTTATTTGAGATATGAGAAAGTTTCAAGGATGTTGTTTTTGGGAGCTATTAAATTAATGGAGATGAGATGATATGGCTCTATGTGAATTAATAATCTTACAAATTGGACTATATTCATTTTGAAATTTTTGAGTTTTGGATTTGACAATTTATTTTAAAATAACAAATTAGAGTAAATTACCAGGATCTCAAAACATGTTTTTATCTATTGCAATTTAGCTGGGTCATTTTGTAGGACCGTTAGTGAAAAATCAAAGAATTAATAAAAATGAACTAAAAGTTAATATTGACGATGAATGACTATTTTAAATACGAAAATTAAAATATTGGTATATTTTATACATTTTTTTTTGGTCCAAACGCAAAAATGATCAAACTTCAAAGGAGTGTAATTTACAAACTAGTTGATCAAATGAGACAAAACAACTATCGATGAAAAACTTGCTAAAAATAAAATCAACAAAAAAATCAAAATTAAATTTCGAGAAAGATGAAAAATGACAAAAATGTAGGATAATTAACTTAATGAAAATCCTAAAAGGTTTTTAGCCAAAAAAATTGTAGAAAAGGGTCCCCATTATTTGAATTACATAAGTAAAAAATGGGGGGTTGTGTTTTACCACAACAATGACAACATGTAGGAGAAGAGCCAATTATCTCTGATTAAAGATAATGAATTTTAATTTACCCAAAAGTTAAAAATAATGGAAATCACGAAATCATCTAACAATAAAACATTTCCATAGGTTCCACATAAATAGATTAAACAATATGAGTTTGTAAAGGTAAGTACTTAAAAGAAACTCGAGTAAAAGTGATGAATCCGAATTTGGGAAAATTTTGTTTTAAAACTACCTCATATGAAAAATAGGAGAAGGTAGACATAAGAGTTTTTGATAAAGCATATATCCATTTTATGATTGTCTCTAACATCGCTTCGCTACCAGCGAACCTGAACAATACTCTGGAAAAGTTGTCTTTTACGCCACACAAGCTTAGTCCCGCTGTCAGCGAGCGTCCATAACCTTGACGGGTTTACTTGTATTTCCCATGCTTCCTCTTTTAATCACTCTTTTGATAAACGCATTTGCAAGATTTTAGTTTATGATGTATTTGAGTGAAAGAAGTGGAATGATAACATAGATTTGTATTTAATGGACATAATACTTTCATAATGTTTACTCCAAATTATTTTCCTACAACTATCAGTCGGAGGCTTTTATGTGGAGGGGTGGGAGAGATTCATTGTGTTAAACTCAAATTAGTTATTTCATTGAAAAATTAAACACAATTACTTAGAAATAATGTGTGTTCCTCCATGAAAAATATTTAAAACAAGATGACTTTATGGTCCTTTAAATATATGCCTTTAATGATAAATGAAATTCACTTAAATGGATAAAGTAAAAGATTTCCCATGTATGTCAACAACTGTAAGGTAAGAAAAATGCATTTTCATATAAATCATGGCAAAGTCACCAAAATCAAATCAATGTTAGAAAATTATATATTATGGAGCAATGCAACACATAAAATATGTGAAAAATACAAGCACACAAAACACATAAAACCAGAGAGACACAGATATACGTGGTTCACCCAGTTTGGGCTACGTCCACCCCGAACAACCAGTCCTTCGTTTCTATTATCCAGCAAAAAATTGAAGAGACAAAACCTACAACGAATCTGTTGTAATATCCTCTATTCTCTCTCACAGTCTCCCTATCTGTTTCTCACTCTGAGAATACACCCGTAATACACAGCCGCAATACAATACCCTCATATATACAATGGAGTTGCCTTCTAGGGCAAAAAAACCTAAACTAAACATAACTTCTACCGTCAGATAATCCGCCTATGAACGACCCAGATTGACTAGAAATTACTATACTTTTACAAGACAATTTTACATTTGTTTTTATCTTCCGGGGTCTCTGCCCCCGAAACCCCCCGCCAGGGGGGAGCTCCAAAAAGTGTTGCCGCCCCCCCTAGACCCCCCACGGAAGTGATTAATTACGGGCGGCGTTGCCACCCCTTTTAAGGTACAGGGGTCCAATGCTGTGATACAAAGTAAACAAGATAATCAGGCCCCACACCCAACAATCTCCCACTTGGAGACTGATTGTAGCAACTCCACCGCTGCTTCATTTGCTAGACAATGACTCCTCTTTGGACCTGGTTGTTCCTCATCTTCATCGTCATCCTTGAATACCAATTGAAACTGAGCACATTCTCAGTTTTTCCCTAGTTACAACTTTTGTTAGCATATCTGCAGGGTTTGGGCTAGTGTGTATATTTTCCAGCTTCAACTCTCAATATTCCAATACTGACCGTATGAAATGGTACTTGAGATGTATGTGTTTGGTCCTGGAATGAAATGCTGAGTTCTTTTCAAGATGAATGGCACTTTGGCTATCACTGTATAACGTGCCCATATCATGCTTCTTACCCAATTCATCCATAAACCTTTGTAACCAAATTATTTCTTTACTAGCCTCTGTGGCAGCAACATACTCTACTTCTGTTGTTGAAAGTGCAACAACACTTTGGATTTTTGAAACCAAACTGACAGTTGTTCCACCTACAGTAAATACATATCCTATAGTGCTCCTCCTGTTATCTCTGTCACCTGCCATATCTGCATCAACATATCCTTGTAGAGCAATGTTTGAACCACCAAAGCATAATGATTGATTTGTGGTACCTCTCAAATATCTGAAAATCCATTTTACTGCCATCCAATATTCTTTTCCTGGATTATTCATGTACCTTCTTACAACTCCCACTACATGTGCAATATTAGGCCTTGTGCAGACCATTGCATACATTAAGTTTCCAACTGCTGATGCATATGGAAATTTAGACATATAATCCATGTCTTCTTGGGTCTTGGTGCACATCTCCTTACTAAGTTTGAAATGGCTAGCAAAAGGTGTACTAACTGGTTTTGCATTCTGCATATTAAATCTTTTCAACACCTTTTATATGTACTCATTCTGAGACAGTGTTAATTTGCGATTTTTCATGTCTCTAGCTATCCTCATACCAAATATTTGTTTTGCAGCTCCCATATCCTTCATTGCAAATGAATTTTCCAATTTTCTTTTGAGCACATTTATTTCCTGCATGTTAGACCCTGCAACAAGCATGTCATCTACATACAATAACAATATAATATAGCTACCATCATTTTTCCTTTTCAGATAAACACAATGATCAGAGTGACATCTAGTATAACCTTGTTTAGACATGAACTTGTCAAATTTTAGATACCACTGCCTTGGAGCCTGTTTTAAGCCATACAAGCTCTTATTTAGCCTGCACACTAATTTTTCTTTCCCTTTGACCTCATATCCTTCTGGTTGCTCCATATACATTTCTTTCTCCATATCTCCATGGAGAAATGATGTCTTTACATCTAACTGTTCAAGATGTAAATCTTCTGCTACAAGACTTAAAATAGTTATGATTGAATTCATTTTAACAACAAGAGAAAATATTTCATCAAAATCAATACCTTTCTTCTGTGCAAACCCCTTCACCACAAGTCTAGCTTTGTGCCTCTGTTTTCCTCCATCTTCTTCCTTCAGCCTGTAAACCCATTTATTCTGCAATGCAGTTTTACCTGCAGGCAACCTGACTAAGTCCCAAGTCTGGTTATGCATTAAGTAGCCCATCTCTTCTTCCATGGCTAGCTCTCACTTCTTCCTGCTTTCAACCTGCATTGCTTCTTCATAACATTCGGGTTCACCAGAATCAATCAACAATAAATAATATAATGAAGGAGAGTATCGTTCATGGGGTCTACTTATCTTGGTAGATCTTCTAACACCACTTTCAGGTGTTTGAGGTGCCTGTTGCTGTTTTGGTGGTTGTTGCTGTTGTGGTTGTTGATTATTATTACTTGCAGTCACCTTTACTTTTTCAGTTATCTCATCAAGAACCGTGTATTCCTTGCTTTCTTTTTCCTGTTTCTTTTCCTGCAACTGATTCTTACACAAGACCTTTTCATTGAATATTACATCTCTGCTCCTAATGATTTTGTGATTTTCATAATCATATAAGCGATATCCAAAATCATTAACACCATATCCAATAAAGGTACATTTCTTTGATTTTGCCTCAAGCTTTGTTCTATTTTCTTTATTAATATAGACAAAGGCCTCACAGCCAAAAGGCTTTAAAAAATAGTAGTTTACCTTTTTACCTGTCCATGCTTCCTCTGGAATACCACCATCCAAGGAACTTGAAGGCCCTCTGTTTATTAGATAAACAACAGTATCTACAGCATCTGCCCAAAATTGTAAAGGCAATCCCGCATGCAATCTCATGCACCTTGCACGCTCCATGATTGTTCTGTTCATCCTTTCCGACACACCATTTTCTTGTGGTGTTCTTGGAACTGTCTTCTCTCTACGAATTCCATGCTCTGAACAGTACCTATCAAACTCTTTGCTGCAATATTCACCTCCATTGTCTGATCTGAGACACTTCAACTTTTTTCCTGTCTCAATCTCAACCAAAGCTTTCCATTTCTTGAAAGTATCAAATACATCATATTTATTTTGAATACAATAAATCCATGTTTTTCTAGTTGCATCATCAATAAAAGTAACATAATAACGAGAGCCACCGAGAGATGATACCTGAGCAGGTCCCCATACATCTGTATGCACAAGCTCCATTTTTTCGCTCTTCTTTTCTTTCCCAACTCTGAGAAATCTGACTCTCTTCTGTTTTCCATAAATGCAATTCTCACAGAAATCCAAATCAACATTCTTCAAACCTAGCAACAAATTTCTTGAGTGAAGAATCTTCATCCCCTTCTCACTCATGTGTCCGAGCCTATGATGCCATAATGCTGCATCTACTCCTTTGGAAGTTAAAGCATTAACATAGTTAGAAATACCATTGCATAAATACAATGTACCAACCTTTTCGCCTTTTGCTATTACCAAGGCTCCTTTGGTGACCTTCCAAGTTTTATCCGTGAAAGTTGTCACACAACCTTCACCGCCTAACTGCCCTGTTGAAATCAGATTTTTCTTCAGATCTGGAACATGCCTTACCTCCTTTAATAGCCATTGGTTTCCATTCTGCTGTTTTACAAGAACCTTACCCATTCCAACAATTTTACAGGGTTTATCATCACCCAAACGAACTTGTCCAAAATTTCCTTGAACATAGTCATGAAAATATTTCTTATCAGGTGTGGCATGGAATGAAGCCCCTGAATCTACAACCCAAGAATCAGTAACATTTTCGAAAGAAAGAATCAAAGCATCTTGTAACACATCACATGTCACATTTGCTTCATGATTGTTTTCTTGCTGTGCATCTCCTTCTTTTCCCTTCCAAGATCTACAATCTTTCTTTAGGTGTCCTCTCTTTCTGCATTTCCAGCACACTATCCCCGATCTGAACTTGGATCTGCCTTTCCTTGATTTACTGTGATAACCCGAGCTCTTTCCTCTTTCCATTCTTCTTCCCCTAGACTCTGCACTCAAAGCATTACCCGATGTCTCACCAAAGTTTTTCCGTCACATTTCCTCACTAAGGATAACACCAACAACATCATCAAACTTTAAAGTACTAGATTCAGAGACAGAGTTACTAATGGCCATAACTAAACCATTCCAGCTTTTTGGCAATGAGCACAGAAATAAAAGAGCCCTAACTTCATCATCAAAGTTTACCCCTACAGAACTTAACTGACTGGTAATTGTATTAAAATCATTTAAATGGTCTGCAACAGATCCACCTTCCGACATCTTCATATTAAATAATTGTTTCATAAGAAATACCTTGTTTGAGGCTGAGGGTTTTTCATATAGTTTCGCCAACGTCTGCATCAAACCCTCTGTTGTTGTTTCCTTCGAAATATTGAAGGCGACTGACGCCGCAAGGCACAACCGTACTGTTCCGAGTGTCTTTCTATCGAGAATGTTCCATTCCGCGTCTGTCATGACCGCCGGCTTCTTTGTTTTTCCGCTCAATGGTAGGTACAGATATTTCTAATACAGATAATCTTCCATCTGCATCTTCCACAACGGGAAGTTTTGGCCGTTAAATTTCTCGACCCTAAATTTATCATCTTCTGCCATTGCTCTCACTCGAACCAGGAACCCTTCTTTCCTGCGAGTTTATCAGCCAAATAGACCTTCGGCTCTGATACCAGTTGTTAGAAAATTATTTATTATGGAGTAATGCAACACATAGAATATGCGAAAAATAGAAGCACACAAAACACATAAAACCAGAGAGACACAGATATATGTGGTTCACCTAGTTTGGGCTACGTCCACCCTGAACAACCAATCCTTCCTTTCTATTATCCAGCAAAAAAATAAAGAGACAAAACCTACAGAAGATCTACTGTAATATCCTATGTTCTCTCTCATAGTATCCCTATCTATTTCTCGCTCTGAGAATACACCCGTAATACACAGCCGCAATACAATACCCTCATATATACAAGGGGGTTGCCTTCTAGGGCAAAAAACCCTAAACTAAACATAACTTCTACCGTCAGATCATCTGCTTATGAACGGCCCAGATTGACTAGAAATTACTATACTTTTACAAGGCAATTTTACATTTTTTTTTAGCTTTGGGGGCGCTGCCCCCGAAACCCCCCGCCAGGGGGGGCTCCGAAAAGCGCTGTTACCCCCCCCTAGACCCCCCATGGCAGCGATTAATTACAGGCGGCGTTGTTGCCCCTTTTAAGGTACAGGGGTCCAATGCTGTGATACAAAGTAAACAAGATAATCAGGCTCCACACCCAACAATCAAAACTGAAAGCAAAAGGAAAATAATTCCTAGAGTAAAGTAAGAAAAAAAATCAATGAATGAAAAAATAAAAATGAAGAAAGCAAAAACTAAAAGATAAACAAAATTTAAAAGATAAACTCCAACAAGACCGCTTACATAAATTTCTCAACAAAGGATTATAAAATAAAATAAGCATATGCACGTTTATTCCTATGTTGAGATTTTAAATTTTTTATCTTGCATAGTTATAAGATATGAGGCTCTCAAAATGTAGAGGGTGAATAGCAGTGATGATAGATAATATGCTAAATAAGAAGTCTCTTTGTGTTGCAAATTTTCTTTCTTCAAGGCAGAGTCTGCATAAAAGCATATTAACTATTTCCTAATAAAACCAATGCTTAAAGATACAAAGTAAAGGTCTAGAAACTCCCCAATTTAGTTGATTTGATGAGGCTCATTATTGGTTCTCTTGATAATCTAAAAAATCAAAAGAAAATGAACTTCGAAAACTGTTCTGGTAGAGGTGTGAAAGGTTCATGAAGACCCGCATAAACAGAGTTCGATATCAACAAAGACTAAACTAAAACAAAAAGTGAAGAAATGAAAATGAACGAAAGTGGGCACATGAAACTTACCATTGGAGAATTGCATTTAATCTTACATGAGAAAGATGATTTTCTCCAATACAACTTAACTTCTTTCTTTAATTTAGAGTTGGAAAAATGAAGAAATTGAATTGACCGAAATCTTATTTACCCAAAAATCATTATTTATTGAATATTAAAATAAAACAAATAGTAAACTAAAAGAGAGCAATGTTTCATGTTCACAGAATCATAAATAAATCGAATCCATCAGAAATGAGGATGAAGATATGCTTCTTTATGAATTGCAATGATAAATGTTCTCTTTGCTTCTTCCATTCTGAATATATATCAGACCCAAAATATTAAAGTTGATTCAAAATTCTGAATAATGTAACAATATATGAAGAGGGCTTGAATATTTATATGATAAATACGGAGCGAAATTAAAAATAAAAGAGAATTAAAAATATGAATTAATCATCGGTACATTACCTTGCCAAATTTTTTGCATCACGAGATTCTTTTCCATGGATAACATAAAAGATGTGACTTTCCCTTTTGCCAACATGCGATTGAATTTTTATAATAACTAAAAGACAATGGTGAAGAGCAATATATCGGAATCTATCACAATATTGGAAGATCTTAATACAAACCTTCATTTGATTTTTGCGATGCGATATAATAGTTGTGATGACAAAGTCGTGATATGAGCATGTACGATTGGAAACTACAATGGAGTGATTTGTGATATCATAAAATAGTTATATTGGGAGATTAGAGAACAATTATGCCTGAGATAGGAGATGTCGATATTATTCTTGCTATAACGAAAATGTGATAAATGATGTGGCTCATTGGTGGGACCGGCTTTGGTTTTATAATAAATCGGCGATCGAAAGATTTGAGTACAGGACGTAATGACATTGATACACCGATGTGCAATGAAGAACGAACCCAATATTTTTATTATATGGATTTAATTTCATATCGGATCCAGTACATTGGAACTTTTTAAACATATGTCCCAAAAAAAATTGTGATTTCTGAATGAACAAGATATATTTCAGAACTGAGCTTAAATTTCATATTAGGTCCGAGTTTATGTGGGCATCGTGATTTTTGGTGAAGTCATTTTATCGAAGAGTGAGCGAGAAATAATGTCAGAAGACTTGCATCGGAGGTTTCTTATTGAGAAATGGTAAGAGCTTCTTACAATAAATTATTGTGATATATAATATTGCGATACGA
The DNA here is from genome assembly GCA_034641835.2 of Pinus albicaulis. Taxonomy (NCBI): domain Eukaryota; kingdom Viridiplantae; phylum Streptophyta; class Pinopsida; order Pinales; family Pinaceae; genus Pinus; species Pinus albicaulis. The sequence goes on from CM076577.1 coordinate 574,461,309, forward strand.
ATGATGCGATATCAGAAGGAAAAGTTCATCGGAGATCGAAGGGAATGGGCATATCAGGGGATCAAAGATATTTGGAGTATGTTCATTTCAGAAACTCTGATTTGTGAATTGTGATATATGACGTGCCATATGTGGGTCGATGATTTTTTAAAGTATTCAATTCAAAAAGAAAACGACGGATTTAACTTTGCTTTAAAATAAATAATCCTTTAATATTTTAATTAACTGTCAAAATATATAATTGAAAAGTAATTTTACTAGAAATTTTTCATAAAGAGGGTTGTAAAATATAATTATCTGATATGATTTCTCTGATAATTTATTAAAACTTATCAAGATTTCAATGAATAGAAGCAAAATTAGATAATTCTCAAATTTAGATGAAATAATAAATACTTCCCTAAATATGTTGTGGATTTGAATAGATCTGTCTGCTTGATTATATTGAGTCTTCATAATCAAGTCGATGAGGACCTGCAAAATAAAAAAAATAAAAATAAAAATGACCTTTGAAAAATTAAAACTAACAATAGATGATGGTGAACATGTAAACACATACCTGGAAGAAAATTGGTTGTAACTTTTACCTCATGAAACTTAAAGTTCTCCCAAATTTTCTCAAAATTTGCATATGTTCAAAAATGAGTTTTCATCTAAAATGCTAAATAATGAGTTTTCATATTGCATCCACTTCAAATTTAGGTCAGAAGACAAGAGTGGTAAAACTCAGTTCTTCAGAATTACTTGTGAATAAGAATTGTCAAGTTGTAGAAATATTTTGGAATATATTCATGTATGATTAATGTGATTACTTTTTGACATAACAATACAATTATGAAGTTCACAAATATATATGATCTAATTATTGAAGAGTTACTAAAATTCTCTATGTTGATTTTCCATAATTGGAAGTGGATGCCTAAAATAAATTATATTCATTACTTGTTTTATTAAAAATTTGAAATAATGAAATAAATGCAAACAGAAAGTAAAATTAATCTATTCATATTTCTAACTCAATGAAGGAAACATGACTAGGTATAGTCATACTTCCAATGTAACCATGTAAGCATTTTAATTCCTGCATGTATATATATTTCAAACATTAGTAACAAAAATGAAAATACAATTAAACTAAGAAAACGAAATCTGAAAGCATAATTTACAGGCATTGCTAATATATTTACAGAAAGTAGCTTATTTATAATTACGTTTTATTGAAATTTCCTTTCCAACTGAACTTCAATTGGATCATAGAAATTTGGATGGGTTTCCATTAATGATTGAGAAATATTCAAAAGAGAAGATGATAGGCCAGATTGTGGATAAACAAATTTAGATACAATGCCCCGCATGAATTTGTTAGTGTTATGTGCAAGTGATAAACTATTAACAATATTCCGTGAAGGAAACATTTCCAAATGTATTTCAAATAGATCAATGAAAAATGGATGGAGTCCGATAAATCCAACGGAAGATTATTAATTAAATTATATTGTTGGTCATGTAATGAAAATACACTCTCTTGTTGGCACTGCTTTTGAGAAGTAAGAAGTAATTGATAAGCAATGAATATCGATTGAAATTGGAAGTTTAATAATTTTGATGTTCACAATTATATCTTGAATATTCATTTTTCCATTGATGTAATGCATCAATTGAGTGTTCTATATTGAGCTGCTCAATATGTCAGCATAAAGTATCTAAAAATATAACACTAAAAACAAAAAGTAAATCTGAAGTTAAGAATAAATGATGGAATGATAACAAAATTGAATCATATTTTACACTAGTATTACAATTATTGTTACAACACAATTGGGACTGACTTAAAGCAATTTCCTCTTCACAAGAATTGGGCAGAATAATGCAATTAGAATGATTTTTGATACCCACTTGTGAATTCGAGAAAGGGTTATGACTATGAATATGAATGTGAGCTTGATCATCATATAAATCATAGATTGGAATGGTTTCTTGAATGATTAAATCATGAGTATGATTAATTGTTTGAAAATGAGAACTATTTGAAACAATTTCTGAATTAGATTGTTCTTCACTTTCACATATGATTTGACTTTGATCATGAAGATTCAATTGTAAAGAAGACAAATAAATATCCTATATGTCAAAGTAGCTATCATAAAAGGCCTCAAGACATTCATTAGAATTCCCTTTGATCTCATTCAATGTATCATTACAAGAAGGAATACTGAGCTCATGTTCATTAATGCCAGATGAATGATCTTCATTTAATTCTCTATCCTGATAAAAACGATTGAAAATTCATTTATATTAGCCTCTCTGTTTTCTAAAATATCTTTAACTAGAAGAGAGGAAAAATTACTATTAGAAAAATTATCAGGATAAAGAGAAAAATATGAATATGAAAAAATGCATTTGAAAATGTCTCTATTTGAGAACTCTTGTGAATTTTCTTCATTGCAAATCATATTTAAGATCATTTTCTTGGCTAATTGTGCTTTCTTGAAGAATATTGCTTTACTCTCTTAAATTTGACATTTTCTCATCATAAAAGAATTCTGAATTTTGTATAATAGATTTCATATTACTGGAAACTTTAATCACTGCTTGTACTTGCCAACTTATGCTCTAATTTTATGAGCCTAATTCACACTAATTTTCAGATTTCAAAGTGGTATCTTCTTCAGGATTTCTGCTAATATCTTCTTGCAGTTGATTAGTGAAATTTTCCACATTTTTTGATTGAGATTTATTGACATGTGAAGGTGCACCTTGATCTTTATGAATATTGTAGGAGGTGTGCACTAATTGAAAAAATTGATCATACAAAATAGAGGCCATTTCATTATCATTTGTTTGTATCTTCAGATTGGAATTATCAATTATGTCAATGAAATTAGAAGGAGATTAATCAAAGCTTGAAATAATTTCACATGGATTATGAATGAAGGAAGAAAGCAAATATGTCAAACCAATCTAATAATTCTTATTTCGAAGGCTTATCTTCAATTTTAAATTTTAAACAATTTAAACTAAATCTAATGGTAAAATCAATTAAAGATTCTCTTCCAAACCTTCATAGATTTTCAATTCCGTCACATACTTTTTCATAGTCATAGTTGTCAAATTTACAAAGGAAGATTGTAATAAATTGTTCCCAACTATGAATTGAAGCAACTAGAAGTGATTGACACTAGCTTATGGATTTTTCCAAGAATGTAAGAGTAAAAATCCTACATAAAATACCTTCTTCAATTATTTGAAAAGTAGAATTTGAAAATTTTTGAATGAATTGTAAATCATGATTAAATGCAAAAGTATTCCTCTTACCGTTAAAATTTACCTGAGACAACAGTCTTACTATTTTTGGTGGAGTATTGGAATATGCACATCTAGAAATACAACTCCAAATTGGAAGTTTTAGAGGAGACATTGTAATTAAAATAAAATGTTAGAATACAAAATACTCTAAAGGAAAACAAGTCTCAGGCACTCCTCCTAGCGCCAAAATGTTGAAGTCTCGAAATTCACTGCAACAACACGAGGGATGACCACCCAGTCTGGACCTTAAAGAAGTTCCTTTTCTGTTTGGAATGGTGGTTCTAATTGGTTTAACTAGGTCCAATTACCTTCTCTCAATCTCTAATGGATTAAAATATAGATTTTATCTACCAATGGGAAAGAGACATCAGATCATTTCTCTTGCTGATTACGTAAGAGAGTGATCCTTAAGCTAATTTGGGGCTCAACCAAACCACAACCAAAGTTTTGTCTCTTTGGGAAGAGGAGTTCTAGGAATGTAAAACTAAATATAAATGAAAAATTATTCTAAAATGCAAGAAAAAGAAAATTTATCCTAATCATATCTCAATTAGGCATATGGAGATCTAACCTAATCGAGAGCAAGATATTTTAAATGATTAAGATTTAAATATGTCTGACTTATAATGAATATCAAGCTAATGAAGAAGTTCAACTAACTGATATTATATATACCAAAACACATCTTATTCAAAGACCTCTTAAATAAGATAAGCAACCAACAACATTTAAGAAATAGTTAACAAAAATGATATTGCTTGTTAAATCGGTAATTTGAATAATTAAACAATAATATGCAGAAAAAGTTCATAACATAACATTGTTTATTTAATCAATATTAAAAGACAGATTTCTAAGTAAATAGTTACTCAAAAATCAGAATTAAACCCATAAGAGCAGAGGTAAATGACAACATATAATTGAGGCAAATTATTCATATCGACAAAAGTGCACAAATATGAATAAAATGAGACATTTCTACTATCATAAAATGAAACCAGTATTTTAAACAATAGTATTTATAAATACCAATTTATTGAAATGTAGACTAAAAACCCGCTAATTTCGAAATTTTCGATTCCAATCCATGGTCAAGTTAACTTAATGTTTCCTCCTTCTATTCTCAGTTTTTTTGTAGTTCCAGCAGCTCTAGTGCCTTAGCTCTTTTATTTAGTTCAAGCCGACTAACTAAATGATGAATGCCAGAATCCAATCCAAGTGAGATAGGTGGAACAGGTCTAGTTCTTATAGGTCTTCATGAAATCGCTAGGGCTAACTCCCTCCATGCTCCTAGGTGAAGGCAGTAGTGAGGATGAGCAAAGCATTGGCAACGTAGGCCGTAAGATAAGTTGGAAGAGAAATCTATTCCGGCTCGGCTAAGTCGGGCTTAATCCTTTACAAAGCTTTAATTTTTTGCTTTTAAAACAAGAGTTGTAGAAGTACAAACTATGCTCTCCTTGCATAATTCAAAATGAAAAAGAAATACCTCAATAATCCCCAGATATGAGTTTTCTCTCCTCTACCCTACACCTCTAAATCTTCTAGACAATAGTTCCATCAAGAATTCTAGAATTGTAGAGAAGAGGAGTCCCTATTACAGTATACAATATGTTATTTATTATATTTACAAAATAATTATTCAATAGAAAGTTCGTTGAAGAGTGGTTATGCTTAATCAATTTCTATTGGCTCAAAATCATATTCTTCAATTGATGGAGCATTTTCATTGATTGATATCTTCTTTTCTTCATCTCTTCAATTGTTTTCCTGCAAAAACTAATCAAAAACAAAATTAAAATGTAAAAATAAAATCAAAATGCCAAATCTGGAATTAAAATAAATCCAATCAAAAATTAATTAAATATATAATTCAAAAGGAAATCTAAGCTTTCTATTGATGCATGTGATGATCCAATTGGTCAAGGATATCATTGACGAATGGATCTGCACTCAAGAGAATTTACGAGAAAATGAAAATGCAGAAAATTAAACTTAGAAATTAGTTTTGTTTAAAAAATTTGAAGCTTGATCTTCTGCTGAATTTTATACCCAATAAATGATCAAATATGGAAATGAAAACACTTCAGGAATAATCTCCATGATTTTATCTATTTGATGAGTTGTCTCGGGCCTCATTTGGCCAAGTAAAATTCCATTTATTAGCTTCCAAATTTGGTATATTAAAATTTCCAGAATTCTGGAATATTTTATTGCTTGGGCTAAAAATCAAAATCTTAATCCTAAATTAGATTACTGTTTTTTATTAATTAATACTAACTTATTTGAAATTAGAAAATTAAATTAATTAATTTAAAAATTGATTATAACATAATTAAATTAATTTTTAAAAAATAATTTAAAGAATAATTAAAATAGTCTCCATCCTTCATCCTCAGGTTATACAGAGGCATCCCCTTGAAGCCGAAACAACTATGATACCAAATGAAACAATAGCGAGAGCATAAAACATAAAGCAGATATACACATAGATTTCCCCTGGATCCCAAATCAGGACTACCAACTTTATTTTGCATTATATTCCTTTTAGTGTTATAAAACATATATATACATGCTGAAGCATTCATAAACCCCAATCCATTAACCCTGGATCAAAACATAAATGTAGTTCCCTTGACCGGATCTACAAAATACCAGGGGTCAAAAACCATCATGCCCCAAAACCATGTGCAAACCCATGCACAAAACCATAGGTGCATGCGATTATTCGTGGAAAGAACATAACACACACCCAACAAACACAGTTTAGAGGCATGTAGCTGCCACATCTCTCCTCAGAGATAAGCTACCAGCACCCTAGCTAGTTTATTTACATTTTTTTTGTAAGCATATTTCAGTTATGTGACATTAATGAAATTAAGTCTTATTTCTGTTGTGTCTCTACGTTTATGTGTATTTTTGTATTTTATTATGTTCCTGCATAAGTTCGGATCAGTGGTATCAAAACGGTCTACTCTTTCTCGATATTTATTTGCATGTCCCTGTTGGTGTCTAGATCTGAACAAGATTCAACCATTTTTCCACATAAATTATCAACCCGAGGGTGTTAGTTATTTCAAGACTAACGAAAAAGTATATGCAGATACAAGCACATGGTCCGTTGTAGATCATAGGTTTAATCTATAACACAAATAACACTGTAACAACAATGAAATGAACTACAGAAATAAAAGGCATCCACGGCAATTAACGCAACTGTAATAGAAATTAAATAATCACACCAAACACAACACTGCAAAGAAAAGAAAGAAAAAAGCAACACCTGATCACAAGAGTGGGCCCAACTCTTGGATCAGGGTTGCGGAAACTCAAATATTATAGGAGAAACAACGAGCTGTTGTATATTCAATTAATGATAAAAAGATTAATTACAAAGTCTGTGTATCCGAAAGGGGTTTCTCAATTCACAGCCCATAGGCATCTTTATACAATAGTCCCGAAACCCTCAATTCCTCCCAACAACTCTATTGTTACAAAAATACATATTGTTACAACAACAACCAGATTTCCTAGTAAGAAACCGTAAGAAAGCCTAAGATAGCTCTGATACACCCATGGTTGTCACGCTATAGTAGCAAATAAGGAAAATGCTGGAAATGATGGGATGTGCCTTGACTTGCATACGCAATGTGCCTATTGTAGCCAAATCTGAAGAAATATAGGAGTTAATATGTGAAAAGGTAAAACCTCCATGACAAATACATCATTAATCAAATATCCCATAAAATTTAGGAAGAAAGGTTTTACCTCATGCTTTTAAGATAAATAATGGCACAAAGAGATAGAAAAATAGGGTAAAAATGGGAGAGGAAAGTATACAAATCTGGTGCCCAACATCTCCCCCCAACTAGTCTATCTACATGTCCTCATGAAAATCGTCGTCGTCTCATCATATCTGGATTGGACTGACTGTGATCGGCATGAAGCTTTGTGAGGTCATATTTTGTAGCCATTTTTGTTCCTGGTGGCTTATATCCTTATGTCAAAACAATGTCTTTCCACAAGTCGGCTTCAACGTTATAAGTAGGAGTATATTTTGCAGCTGGCAGCCATAAAAGGGGAAACTGAAATCTTAATCCCATCCATCTAACCCCACAGGTATGAATACATGCCACATAACGCGGAATTCTTTCTAAGGCACGTGCAAATTTAGGTGCCCCAAATGGTTCTCTTCCCCTGACGGCTGAAGAAGACAACATCCATCTTTCTTACAACTGTCCAGGGCTTCCTTGCGAAATGTCGTAATCTGGTTGACACACAGGTCATCAAACCACTTCTTAGTTTCCAACATGTGTTTTTTACGGCCCTCAATGTGTAGAAAGGTATAAATTCTTGTTGTAAATGTTCAAGGACTGACCATGCTCCCTTCTCACCATTAATGGCTTTCTGGCTTGATTTTATTCAAATGTATCCCAAGCCTTTATCCATTTAATCTGATTGATGGTATAGGAGGTCAAATCCCTGAAGCGGATGCCCCCCACGAATGGAACAGGGTTAAAGGAATGATCATGCTTTAAATAATACCCATGCATGTAGAGCTCGCACATTAAGTGTTGTCCCATAACATCATGAATTTTTAAAATACGAAGAAATTGAATGGGGTCCTCAATTTCGTACCAAATCTCCTTATATATACTTTCAAGACAAAAGAAAAGAAATTTTTCATGAAGGAATAAGGCATATCTATGTGCAGGACGTCTACAGGCCATTACCTATTGTGCTAGGGAGAACATCTTCTCCTTATCTATCTTTAGCAACTGAACTTGTTCTTCCAACTCTTCTATCTTGGCCTTCTGTTTGGCCTACTTTAGTCGTGCCTTGTATAACTGATCTATGTACCCTGTAACGACTCCAACAACCTATTCTCAAACCCTAGTTGTTTCTTTCTTGTGGTCGCTCGCCACAGACTGCCACTTCTGAATTTCAGTAGCCAATACAAATTCTCGACCTTCAAACAATTCTTCGATTGGGTCGGTCTGGGTAGCTGCAGTGGAGACTTCAATCTTCAGATTTATTGCCTTCCATTTTTAAATTTTTACCTTCCTTTTTAAACGTGAAACTTTCTTCTTCAAATCCGAACCTCTCTTTTCAGTCTCATGGTTTCACTGAACTGCAGCTGATACCTCTTTTTGAGAGGTAACATTCTTTTCTCACACTATTCAACCCATTCCTTTTTAACAATGAATTCAAGTTTACGATAGGCTCAGAAGGTGGTGGAATGTTGTTGACATCCTCTCCGGTTTCTTTCGACAAACTCTCTTGGCCGAGCCTCCTATCCACAGGTCCTTCTTCTTCTACATTTCTTCCGGAAACTGCTGTTGTTTGGTCAGAAATTTCATTGACCCCTATGTGTTTTGATGTTTCTACAGGAACTATGTCTTCCTGGTGAACCTCCAATTGTTCCAGTTTGGTAGTGTCTGGGCCAATCTTTGCCATGTCAACAAATTTTAGTACTGGGGGAATAGCCACTTATTCCATTAAACGTTTGGGCAAACGAAATCCCCTTGCCCCTCTTGGCATCAGGGACTAGAACGGAGAACAGGGAACAAAGCCATCATCATCATTTCTAGTTTGGACCAGGACTTCATGCATTACTACCTCAACCGAAGTCGATGCTAGTTCTTGTGGAGTAGCATTGATTCTGTGGCTCAATTCCCTTCTTTTTTCTTGCCCTTTTCTTATCACTTCTTCTTCATGGGTCGATACTGGTTCTTGTGGAAAAGTATCGACCACCTGACTCATTCCTTCTTTAGCCTCTTTTTCCTTGGGAATCACCTTTTTTTTCACAGTTGGTACCGATTCTTGAGGTCTGGCATCGATTTCGTGGGTTGACTCCTCCTGTTCTGGCCGAATTGGGGGTGGTTCTTGTGTAACACCCCCAACTGTATCAACATCCATATTTATCTAGGCAGGTGATGTTGTTTCTTACGAAACATCATCACTTACCATTCCTCTGTCCACAATTCCATTCCTTTGTTCTTCATTGACAAAGGTTGTCGACTGTATAACAATATCAATTTCCTGCATAATGTCCATAATTCCTTCCTATGTGGGTTCCTCAAGCGAAGCTGGTTCTTGTGTGGCAGCCTCATGTGTGCCGCTAATTAGCTCTTCCAGTCTTATTTTCTCTTCTGTGGCCTTTTCCAGGAAGGTTGGTTCTTGTGTGACAGCCTCGGTTGCATCACCAATTACTTCCCCCATACTCATCTCTTTAGGTTCCTCCTGATCAACCACCATCTCTTCTTCCTCAGGTTATGCCTGATAATTTTCTGTTTCCATTTCCTCGGGTTCCTCTTGATCAATTTCCTCTGAAGGTTCTTCTTTTACCTGACCATCCGAAGAGGCTAGTTCGTCTTCTCTAGCAGCAATCATAGCTATTACTGCTTCTTATGAGGATCCACAGAGTTCCACCCAAGAAACCTGCAACCTACCTATTGCATGCATGACCAATAATCACACCAATCCATGGTTAGAAATTACTTCCATCATCCGGCAAGAGCACCGAGTAGACTGTGCCATATGTTGCAGTTGTTTCAATAGGAAAACTGGCATGTTTAGGGCATGCACCTGATTCTGTGGAAATCAGAGGTGTGTTAGAATTTTAAAGCGATAGTAGAACAGATTTGAGGCTCAACCCTCGCAGGTAATGTATTTTATTACGAAACCTGCAACCTCGTTCCAAGGATACGACACAATTCTACACTAATATCCCCTACCCAATTGAACGACACTTTCTCCTGCCTGCAAAGAAATTCGGGAAACTCCGGGAGAAAAAATTTCCGAGCAAACCATTGTTGCTCCTGCTGTCTCAGCCCGCTAACCTCTGCAATTACTTCCTCTGTGATAGGAACTTCCAGACCTATAACCCGCGAATGATTCTCCTCTAAATTGAGTGTTACTTCCATTATGATACCTCCATCCAATCCCTGCAATCTGTCAAAGTAGATATCCCATCCGACGTTGACAAAAACTTGCAAAACCTCTAGATTGTTGCGAACTGAAATTGTGTTTTCAGGCTCATGCCGAATAGCCAGCCCACCCATACTGTGGAGACTTGTAGCAGCAGACCATTGGGCAAGGTGGTGGGTACCAAATTTGGAGGAATAGCATAGTGAAAACAGACAGGTGGTAACGGTAAATACGGTTGGTAATTCTCAAAAATTGAGAAAAAACATAAAAGAGTATGGTAAGTGTGGTAGAATAGAAATAATAATTGTCTTTACTAGGTGGATGAGACATCATATGAATCCCAATATGATTTAAATGATAATACCACATATTTATGGGATTTTTAAGGTGTACAATAAGCAGAATGTCATACTTAACTTATGGGGCAATTATTACACCGTCCTTGGCATGACGACACCCCCCCCCCCCAACTTAAATTTTTGTCGTCCGCGTCATTAAAATATTCACATGGGATATTTAATTAAATCAGTAAAAGTCACATGGGGGCGTACCTGACGGCCTACCTGGATGATGGGATGGTTGGTAGGATGGAGGCGGAGTAATGATTTGGATGGTGTAACAACATCGGTGTAACATCAGCAAAGTAACAACATCGGTGTAATAGCATCCGGTGTAATAGCAGCGGAGTAACAACATCGATGTAACATCATCTAGTGGAACAGCAGTGGAGTAACAGCATTGGTGTAATAGCATCCAGTGTAACAGTAGCAAAGTAACCGCATCGGTGTAAAAGCATCCTATGTAGCAGCATCAAAGTAGCAACAACCGAGTAACAGCATCTGGTGTAGCAGCATTGATCAAGGAGTAACAACATCTAGTAATAACACTTGGTATAACAACATCATGAATAGCAGCAACCGAGTAACAGCAACATGAGTAGCAACCACCGAGGAACAACATCATGAGAAGAAACAACCGAGTAACAGCACCATGAGAAGCAGCAACAAGAAAATTACTTGACTTTCACTCCTTAGTCATAGCTCCTGCAAAAAAGACAAGAAAATAGAACATAATTCTTTATATATATATATATATATATATTCTCTCTTTTTTTTTTTTACAACAAGGGTGCAAAGGAAGGATTCTCTGCGCTGATAACCTTCAAACCAGATTTCTCAGAGAGTTTCTTAATAAAATCATCCTTAGAGGTTGGGCGGTGATATAGTCTTAGGCGATGCCCATTGACTATAAAGGAAGTGCGTGTATCATCAATTGTGACTAGCCTTATTATTCCATTATCAAATATATCATTCACCTCATAAGGTCCCATCCAACGAGTGCAAAGATTTCCCTTAAAATCCTTAAAACGAGACTCATAAAGTAGTGCCCAATATCCACTTTGAAACACCTTATTTCTAATAAACTTATCGTGTCATTTCGTTCTTTGCTGCTGAATAGTAGTAGTTCGTTGGACAGCCATTGAACGTATTTCATCAAGTTCATTAAGCTGAGCCAATCTGTGTTTCTGGGCATCTAATAGATCTAAACCAACTTCCAGAGCTGTTCTGAGCGTGCTTATTTCAAATTCTATTGGAAACAATAGGGATTTCCCATAAACCAACTCGAATGGTGAAAACCTGGTTGTATGCCGCCATGTTGTTCTATATGCCCATAGAGCCTCTGGAAGTTTCTAAGCCCAACCCCGACGATGGTATGCCATAGTTTTTGTCAAAATATTTTCTAATGTCTTATTTGTGCTTTCCACTTGTCCATTCGCCTGGGGATGGTATGGAGATGTCACTTTGTGCTTGACCCCATATTTTTGCATGAGCTTTGCTATCTTGTGTGATGTAAATTGTGCTCCTCCATCTAAAACAACCTCTCTTGGAGTACCATAACGAGAAAAAATTTCTTCAAATAGAAAATCTGAGACTACCTGCTCTATTTCTTTCGCAACTGCTTTGGCTTCCACCCACTTAGTCACGTAATCAGTACAGACCAAGATGTGTACTTTCTGCCGGGAGGGTGGGTTAAAGGGTCCAACAAAGTCAATAACCCATTTCTCGAAAGGTTGGAGGACTGGCTGTGCCTGCAAAGAAATTTCATCAGCTCTACTGGGCTGCGCCATACGTTGGCAACTATCACACCTCCTGACATAATTATGAGCATCACGAAAAATGGAAGGCTAGTAATATCCCATTTGTAGCACCTTATGGCCTATTCTTTTGTCTGCAAAATTCCCTCCACAAGGGCCATCATGGGCAACTTTTAATACTTCATAAATATCATCTTCAGACACACATCGCCGGATATGCTTATCTACTCTTGTATGAAAAATATACCCTTCCATCCAAGAATATTGGGCACTATGATGAATAATCTTTCGTTGTTCCCTATATGAAAAATGAGGAGGCACTTTCCCTGTAGCAAGATAGTTAGCAATATCTGCATACCACGAAGGTTTAGTAGAGACTGAAAAAAGATGTTCATCGGGAAAACTATCTTCTATTGGTGTGAATTCATCATTGTTATCCATTCTAGATAGGAAATCAGCTACTACATTATATTTTCCTTGCTTATCTACTATTGTAATATCAAATTCTTGAATCAATAGTAACCATCTTTTAATATGGCTAAGAGTAATAGGTTTATTCATAAAATACCATATTGTTGCATGATCAGTATGGACAATAGTAGAGTACCCAGTGATGTAGTGTCAGAACTTATTGATAGCATAAATCACAGCTAAGAATCCTTTTTCTTTCATCATATAGTTTAGTTCAACAGGAATTAGGTTCTTGCTGACGTAATAAATTGCATATGGTGTTTTGTCTACCTGTTGTCCTAAAACAACCACTACTACTGTCTAATAAGAATCTGTATGTATGTGAAACGGTAATGCCCAATCAGGTCCTCGGAGGATTGGGGCTGTGCACAGCAGCTCCTTAATTTTCGTGAAGGTTGTCTCACAATATTTGGTCCACAAAAACTCTACATATTTTGTTAGCAATTGAAATAGTGGATGTGCTATTTTAGAAAAAAATTCTATAAAGCACCTGTAATAACCAATACAACTAATAAAGCTACGTACCTGTGTGGGTGTTTCGGGTACCAGGAAATGTAATATTACCTCTACTTTATCCGGATCAACTTGAATTCCAACGACTGAGAGAAAATGTCCCAATACTACTCCTTCTTCCTTCATCATGTGGAATTTGACTGTACTCAAAGATACATGGGTCTATTTACATATTTTTAGTAACTTCTCCAAATTTTCCAATCCTTCCTCAAATGAGCTCCCATGTGGAGTAAAATCATCCATATAGATTTCGACAATATCATCAACCAAATCAGAAAAAATTCCCAAGATTGCCCTATGGAAGGTAGAAGGAGCATTACACAGGCCAAATGGAAGGACTCTATATGCAAAGGTTCCCCATGGGCATGTGAAAGTTGTATTATCCTGGTCTTGTATGGCTATATGGATCTGGTTATATCCGCTGAATCCGTCTAGGAAGAAAAATAACTTCTTTCCAGCCAAGGTGTCCAGGACTTGGTCAATGAATGGCACAGGAAAATGGTCTTTTTGTGTTGCCTTATTTAGTTCCCTGTAATCTACATAGATTTGTCATTTACCATTCTCTTTGGGAATGAGAAAAAGCAGGGATACCCATTGGCTATCTGAGATGGGATAAATGAATCCTACATCCAACAATTTTTGTAATTCTTTTTTAACAATGTTTTTGAGAGCAGGATTCATCCTTCGTTGAGGCTCTCTTACAGGGCAGAAATCTTCCTTAATGTAAATATGATGAGTGCACAAGCTGGCAGGGATACTCTTCATGTCGGTATAATCCAAGAAAAATCTTCCTGATGATCTTGAAGGACTTTCAAAATTTGTTTGGTTTGGGATTTAGACAGGTTCGGGTTGATATTAAGTGTTTTCCCTGGTTCAATCTCGATTGGAGTAATATCCTGGAATGGGGTTACAGGAATGTCCTCAATTTCATCTTCTGGTTCAATGTTTTCCTGTGTCTCATAGCTCATAGCAGATTCTATACTATGTCGAGTTCGATCGGGAACAGAACTGGAATCATTAATGAAGGAATTAATGGCATCATCTTCAGTTTCTGTTTTAAATCGAAGGGCCTAGCCAATAGTGAGAACTGGTCTAACATCTTCATTTTCAGGTTCAAGCTCTTCTGCAGGTAGAGATTTCTGACCGGGTAATGATTTTTCAGATGGGCTTGGTTCCGCAAGAGAATTAATCTTGAGATCCTTTGTAACCATCCCATTTGATATGATCATGTGTCCACACTGGCATCCTATGTAAGCATCTGCAATTTCCAACCAGAGTCTTCCTAGGATCAATGGGTGGCCACCTACTGAAGATCGAGTCTGCAATATAAGGAGGTCCATAGGGTAATGCCATGAGTCTACTGAAATGATCACATCCTCTAATTTCCCTACTAGTTTAATTGTGAATCTATTTGCAAGTTCCAGAATAGTAGGGATTAGTTTAATGTTTCCAAGTCCTAATGTGTTCATTATTTCAGCAGTGATAATGTTAATGGTCACTCCCAAATGCACCAATACATTTGGGATTTCAATCTCATTAATTTGTACTGTTAGAATCAGGTTCCTAGGGTCTCCGTATTTTACAGGCATGATCTTTCCTAACATGATATTGGATAGTCTACCCATCACATGAAAAGTTAATGGATCCTTAGGTTTTCTACCTCATTTCTTTGAGCAGTATTCTTTCAGAGTTTTAGCATAAATAGGCACATCCCTCATGGCTTGTAAAGGGGGTATTTTAACAAAAAGATTCTGCAGTTCCCCTAAGAAGTAAAATTCTTCTTGAGGGTTTGGTCTGATCAAGGTCAATCTTTTGGGATATGGGGGAGATGTTAAATGACCTTGGTTGGGAAAAAATTGGGGAGGTGTCTGATTTATTACGTTTTGATCTGTATTCTCCCTCACTATTCTTTTTTCTAGTTCTGTATCTTCACGGTCAAATTGTTCTGTAATAATGGGTGAAGTAGGTGCATTTACTACCCGGCCAGACCGTAGATTTATTTCATTGAGCCCTACGGTAGAAATGCTATAGGATGGAAGGTTCATAGCGTTTATTCGTTGAACCCCTTTATTATTCGGATTTGGGTTGGGCTAGAAAGGAAGATGAGGTCTAATGGCTGGGTTTCCTGTGGGAACATTGGAAGGAAACTGAAGTTGTTGCTGAGGCATAGGCTGAGGAAACTTGATCCAGATCCTGGGGGGAGGCCCCCAAGATCTAAAAAGTTAAAATGTATCTGAAAAGATTTGTAAAATTTGATTTCCAGAAAAAAAAAAGAACACAAAGAAAATAAAACCACAAAGAAACTTGTTTTATTAAAACAAATAATAACTGTAGAAGCTACATTGTGGTGGACCATCTATCCTTTTAAAAAGTGAGGCTTGTTATTTATAACCTTTTTTTGAGATACAATACCATAGGTGGATACCATGGGCCAATACCATGGGTAGATACCACTTACAATACCATGGGTAAATCCCATGTGTGGATGAATACCATGGGTGGTTACATACCATGGGTCACTTACAATACCATGGGTGAATAAATATCATGGGTGGATGAATACCATGGGTCGATGCCATTTACAATACCATGGGTGGATGGATAACATGGGTAGATGAATACCATGGGTTTATGCCATTTTCCATTCGGATCAAAATTGTCCAGTGGGAGGGGATCCACGCCAAGTCTGATTCCACGAAGGATTCAGACTGGATTGAGGAACCCATTGTTTCCAAGGGGGATACTAGTATTGAGGCCACATGGCTGAAAATGGTGCAGATTGGGGACCCATTCTAAAATTATGAAAGTACTGGGATGGGTCCTGAAACATACCTGGATTCACCACCAGTGGTCGAGGTTGCCATGGCTTCTTCTGCCCCATGAAATATAGCTGGTCCATTGTGCTTTCCTTTCTTGCTCCTTGGAAAAATGCTTTCAGCCCGGGCAAGGAAGGACATGCACTGGTCATGTGAGTCTGTTCGCAGATTGCGTAGGCTTCCACCGTGTTCAGTGGGCATTCCTTCAAAGGGTGTTTCTTTCTGCACTGAGGGCAGAATATGGCCATGGTTTTTCCAACTCCATCTGCATTTGTTTTGCCTGTAGAGTGTCCATTTGGGCTGATAGCATACTTAGGATATCGATCCTCAGATTATCTAATAGATTCCCAATCTCTGCTTTTGTGACCCCTCCACCGGAGGTCTTTAATGATCGAATACCCTGTCCAATTCTTGCAGCCCCCCGTGAACATTTGATATAGTAATCACATATAGTTTCGAAGTTTTCTTTTGAAATATCCCCTTTACCCACTATATTCAAGAGTTGCAGAGAGTCTTCCCTGAGTGCTTTGAGAAGAATGGTCTTTAGAATGTCCTTATCCAAGTCACTATGTCCAGACCTCTGTAGTATGTATTTAAATTGTCCTACACAGTCCTCCATATTTTCATCTTCCTTCTATGAAAATTTAAATATTTCCTCCTTAAGGTCACGAGACTTATAGTAATCTTGGTATTTTTCGAAGAAAGCTTTATTCATTTCTTCCCATGAAGTAATCGTGCTTCCTCCTAAACCCATGAACCATATTAGGCCTGTCCCTTTTAGGGTAGTAGGGAATATTTTCAATTTCTGAGCATTAGTCATATAGTCTTATCCTCGATAAACAATATAAAATTCGTAGAGGAACGTATCAGGGTCTTCAGAAGAGAGCCCATGAAAACTAGGCAAGACTGTTAAAGGGATGGGTCTCATTGGTGCATCACCTGTAAAATTTCCAATGGGAAAATCGATAGAGGAACTTACAGGTGCCATAAATATCCTCCAATACTCACTTGGAATTTCGATTGGTTCTGCAGTTGGTATCTGGAGTGATTCAACCGAAGATGGTCACACCGCACTCCCCTGGTCCCTTGGTGAACCAAATTTCTTCAAAATTTTCTTTACCAGATCAAAATCACTCAACTCAGCAACGAGAATTCTTACAGCGCTGCCTTGGTCTCTTGGGGACGGAAACACTTTTTGAGGTTCTTCTTCCTAGTTAGAGTCGCTCAATTCTTCTGATCCTTTACTTGCCACCTCTTCCATTTCTATTGTTTATAAGGATATCTCTTCCACTGGTACCCTGTTTATTAAATCTTCTATTGTAGAAAGAACACCTTCTGGTACCATGGATGGCACTGGTTGTTCCGCAGACTGCCCTTCGGACTTCATCTGAACCCTAACCCTAACAACAACACGAGATGATGCCTTAGATCTAGAATTTTCAATAATTTCCTGAATATATGTCTTCCTTCCCAAATCCTTCCCATTATTTAGGGGTCTTCCTCTACCCCTCTTGTTTGGATCTTTGTTCATACAAATTATGGAGAGGTTTCATCAAAGAAAATCAATCAATCGCTCAGGACCCGAAGTAGGAAAAATAACTTCCTCCCCAGGACGAGAAATTGGCCCCTAGAAATAAAAATAGGAAAGAAAACTGGACTATGCCCAGGACTTAGGGCAAGGTTTTACAAAACACCTTCCCTAGGACGAGGGTTTAATTCTACAGAAAACAAAATAATACAAGAAACAGGAAATAAAGAAGAAAAAAAGAAAACACAAGGCACTTACGCTCAGGACTTGAAGTTGGGCTATAGATTCGCACCTCAAGATGAGAGATCAACTCTGAGATCTATTGCAGATCTTGTTCTTGCACCTGTTAGCCTTCCCGGGCAACGATGCCAAAATGTTGTTGTTAGGATATGAACAAGATTCAACCCTTTCCCCACATAAATTATCAACCCGAGGGCGTTAGTTATTTCAAGACTAACGACAAATTATATGCAGATACAAGCACATGGTATGTTGTAGATCACAGGTTTAATCTATAACACAAATACCACTGTAACAAAAATGAAATGAACTGCAGAAATAAAAGGCATCCACTGCAATTAATGAAACTGTAACAACAATTAAAGAATCACACCAAACACAACACTGCAAAGAAAATAAATTAAAACGCAGCACTTGATCACAAGAGTGGGCCCAACTCTTGGATCAGGGCTGTGGAAACTCAAATATTACAGGAGAAATAGCGAGTTGTTGTATATTCAATTAATGATAAAATGATTAATTACAAACTCTGTGTATCTGAAAAGGGTCTCTCGATTCATAGTCTGTATGCCTCTTTATACAATAGCCCTGAAACCCCCAATTCCTCCCAACGATTCCATTGTTACAAAAATACATATTGTTACAACGGCAACCAAATTTCCTAGCAAGAAACCATAAGAAAGCCTAAGATAGCACTGATACACCCAAGGCTATCACATTGTAGCAGAAAATAAGGAAGACATTGGAAATGATGGGTTGTGCCTTGACTTGCGGCCGCAACACGCCTTTTGTAGCCAAATCTGAAGAAATATAGGAGTTAATATGTGAAAAGGTAAACCCTCCATGGAAAATACATCATTAATCAAATATCCCATAAAACATAGGAACAAGGGTTTTACCTCATGCTTTTAAGATAAATAATGGCACAAAGGGATAGAAAGATAGAGTAAAAATGGGAGAGGAAAGTATACAAATCCGGTGCTCAATAGTCCTCGACGAGGTCGAGGTATAAGGAGTTAGGGCTCGATCTGGTTGAACATTTGCAAGATCAACCTCGTAAGCCCTGATGACCGCCCATGGGGGACGAAAATAAAGACGAGGGAGCAGGAGATCCTATCAAAATATTGGTCGAAGAGGCCCTCGAAAAACAAAGGAATATTTTCATCCAGTAGCCACGCTGGAGGTGCTAATCCTTTTAAGGTAAAAGTAAACTTTGACATCCCCATATTTGAGGGCCAAATAGATGCAGACTTCATAGATAGGTGGTTAAATATATTAGAATGGTATTTCTCAGTTCATGACTTTTCCAACTGGGAAAAAATTACATTTTCAATCCTCAAAGCCAACCCCCATGTCAAGGATTGGTGGGAAATCTACTGTGAGCAAAAGGACAAGAGAGAACCCTATCTTTTTTTTACTGCACCCACTTGGAATTCTTTCCGAGATGACATCAAGGAACAATATTATCCCGTGGGGAGCTATAAGGACAAGTGAATACAATGGACTACGTTGCGGTAACAAAGGGATAAATATGTGCATGAGCTGGCGAATTTTTTCCATGCCCTACGCACAAAATTGGGTATCAAATATTTGGAGAAAAATTTGGTGTTGAAGTACCGCTGTTGGAGCGGGGTCCCCTAAGTCCGAGCTTTGAAGACCATTCTGATATATTTTTGTAATATATTTTTTAAGTTTAGTCGTGTGCAGCACAATTCAAGGGGATTTGGGGTGGTTCAAAGCCCCTCATGAGTTGTAATGGGTAAAAAGGGTAGAAAAAGGGGCCGCAAACCACAGTTTGTGTACTGTAGACTAGCGGAGGCTAAAAGTATAAATAGGAGTCTAGATCTAGTCGAATAAGTTAGAGTTTTGATAAGAATGAACGATTGATGATAGATCTTGCTGTATTGTGATACTTTGGTGCAGATTTGTCTGGGTAAAATGTACCTACTGGTTGTGTGCGCTGAGACCTTTGTCCTACTGTGTGCAGACCCTGTTGACTGTGTGTGTGGCTGAACTGAAGGATTTTATATGGAGGATCTGAACTGTTATGAATAAATAACTGTTGTTGCTGATATCCAAGTCTGAAATGCATCTAATGTTTATGTTATGATTGCTTCTGCTTATTATTTATGATTCCTATATTATTTGTGTTTATATCACTTGCACAACCACTTCTATTTTTATATGAATGGTTAGTGAATGGATCTAATGCTATTGGGTGTTAATACTATCTATTGAGGGCTATTACATGGATTATAGACTCATTTTTAGCTTGCGCGCCAGATATTTTGCAAAAATGACCTAAATATGTCTATTAAGGGTTTCCTGGTTATGGATTCTGTGTGGAGGTTTGTTCATGGTTGTTTTGGATCTAAGGGCACCCACATCATTTAAATCTCTCTCAGGGTGTGGAAACCTAGTTCCATCACCCCCCCCCCATACTGTTTCCAGTGAGACTTTGACTTGTGAAAGTAGGTCACTGCCGAAAGGGCTAGTATTAAGAGGGTTTTGTTGGTTAAACTCAACTTTGAACCTAGGTCAAGACCCCTCAAACCATAAAATGGTTCCATTTTCGGGACCGAGATCATTTTGAGAGGTTGGGTGATGTGGAAAAGTTAGTGGCAGCCATTAAAGCCTGAACTAGAAGATTGGTTTGAAAAACCAATTCGGGAATTTTCCCTAAAAGAAAACAGAAGTAAGAAGCTATCCATTGAAGACTGGAAGAACAAGTATATCTCCACAAAAGTGCACGAGATCTTCTTCATGATGTTTGTGCACGAATTGCAGGAGTGGTTGTCAAGGATGATAAGATCACGCACTGGACCCCTCAATTGATCCAACAGTTGGAAAAGACCGATAATTCCATCACCCAACATGTAGATCACTGGGTTGACAGCATCTTGGGCGGGTTTATGACATAATTCGCAGTAGATCATTTTGTGTCATACTCTGAAGTTGGAAGGAGATTTTTAAAGGGATTGAGAGGTAAATTCTTACGAAATTTCCCCCTGCTGATTAAGATGGTATTGTGTGAAAAGGATATATTGTGCAACCACACTGAGTTAATGACCCCTGATCAGATCGAAAGCACTACGCGCAATGGAAAGTATTATCGGGTCAATCAAAGAGGGGACAGATCTGTATACAGTCCTTTGAGAAACTCCCCTGATATAGACAGAAGCGAGGCTATGAACACTGAAGGTAGCCCTCCAGCTACGCCACCCTCAAACTTGCGGAGGGGTAAGACTTCTCCTACCCCACCGCTACTCCCACCTGTGGAAGATATGGCCGCGCATATGAAGCTAACCACCTTTAAGGCTGGGAGGGATAAAGATATGGATCGATTTTGGTTTTTGGGTAATGCGGTGTTGGTTATGGAATTTTAAGGTCACGCTTTAGATTGGTTCAAGAGATACATTGCTCAAAATGTAGATCCCACTGTTTAGCAGATTAAGGATGCCCTGAAGTAGCAGTTCTGGAAGCCAAAGGGTTATTCTCAGTGTGTAATAGAACTGAATTATTTTAAGCAAGGGCCAAAGGAATCAGTTTGGGAAACTGACCAACGACTGAAGAATACGATCAATGATGGAGGATATTTTTATGATGATAAGAAGCATAAGGAATGGTTCATTTCCATGCTCTTGCCACATCTACGCGGGCCTATGGTTCAGCATAAGATTGATTCTCAGGAAGAAGCTCTGGAAATTGCTATGAAATTAGAAGTTGCACCTAGAGAATATGCTCAAGTTTGAGTGATGAAAATTCAAAGCCAATTAGAATCTATGCACTTAGAAATTCAGAATTTACACAGAGACCGAGGTAAAGAAGTTGGTGTAGATGTTTGGTGGATACGATGTAAGGTTGTTGGCCACACCAAATACCAGTGCCCTCTGTTTTCGGATTACTTGCAAGTCGGGGGACCAAATCCACTATGACCCAGGGATGTTGTTGGGCCTAGTACCCCCACACTATGGTGTGTTGATTGTAGGGAGGTCGGGCGTGATGATATATACCATTGCCCATGGTTAGGAGCCTATGTGCCAAAACTGAAGCAACAGTGGTGCATATTTTTCTCTTATGTTGGTCACGATGAGCACCACTGTTGAACGATTGACCTCATGATAAATAATGTGAAGCTTTACAGGGTACAGGCTGACCCTTCATCACCACCATCTCCCTCTGGAAAGGGAGGATCCCCATCAAGAGGAAGGGGAGGGGGGAGAGGTTGAGGCGAAGCTCGAGGGAGAGGGAAATTAGTTTTCTATAACTTTGAAGATGCTAGACACAATGCGCGTGACTTCCTGAACCTTGCACGACAATCCTGCAGTAACTTTAGGTAATTTGATCATGTCATTGAATATTGTCCTGTTTTAATAGCCAAAATACAGGAAAAACAATAGACTCCTACGCAAAATATAAAAATGGTTAAAGTTGAACCGTATGACGATGGTCCAAGTGTAAATGTAATTATACGTAGTGGTGTTGCCACGAGAGGAAATGAGGAAAAGGTTGTCGTAGAGCCACTGATTAGAAAGGCATCTGACAAGAAGGAATCAAACTACAGAAAGAAAAATAGATTTTTATTGAAGCTGGGAAGGATTTTGTTGCTGCAGGAGCATCCACGTCAAGGGCTACCACGGAACCAAAAATTGATGATGAAGTTAAACCATTCCTACAAGCCAGCATTAAGCTGCTACGCAATCAGAAGGCGGTAGATAATATCTAGGCTCTGATAGACAGCTGCGCAGAAAAATATGTGCCTCGAACAGAGACCAAGGTCATGAAAAATATTTATAAGCACAAGTAGAGAACTGGTCAGGAGATGTGCATCACTGTGCAGATTGGAGAGTATGATATGAATCAATTCATCTTGGATTTGGGGTCTGATGCAAATGTCTTACCTAAGAAGACCTAGAAGAAGATGGGAGAACCAAAGTTGGAATGATCCACCATCATTAGGGGAATTTTTAGGTCTAAAATGGGCCTCCTAGGAAAAATGTACAAAAAATTAAAATTTATAAGAACCAATAGGATTCAAGATGATGATGTCAACAATGGGGGATGATTCACCATTTTTTAAGTAAAAGGGTAAAAAGATTAAAAAATAATAAAATAATAAAACTACTTTTTTACCTCTTATTTTCAACTTACCTCCCTAAGTTTTTACTCAAATTTCGAGCCGGAGTATTCGTTAGATGCAAAATTTAATTCCTCATCCAAGGAGTACCCATGTTTCATACTTTTTGGACCCTACTATATGAAAAATAATAAATACATGAAAAAACGTGATTGCAATCACGTTTTTCATGTATTTATCATTTTTCTTGTATTAGGATCCATTGAAAGTATGAAACATGGGTACTCCTTGGATCAGGAATTAAATTTTCCATCTAATGAGTACTCCCACTTGAAATTTGAGTAAAAAATTTGGGAGATAAGTTTAAAACACGAGTCGAAAAAGTAGTTTTTTTTTTCCCTCCAAAATTTGATGATGTAATCAAATCTTATTTGATTTTTTCCACTATTATTTTATAATTTACTTAGGAGGGCCATTTTAGACCACAAAATTCCCCTAATGTCAGCTACGCATGACTAATCAGCAAAATTTCATTCCTCTTGGAAGGTTTCCACAAGTCATGGTAGACATTGCTGGAGTAAAGGTACGCGCAAATTTCAAAGTCCTACAATTGTGGATGATGCAGACGCCTACCCTGCGTTGTTAGGATTAGATTGGGCCATTGATATGGGAGGAATCATCAACCTAAAGCGTAGAAGCACTATCTTTAAGAATGATGGTATGCAGGTGATAGTCCCACTAGACCCAGCAGAAGGGGAACAATATACAGAACCAGTACGCGAAGGGGATGATGTCGACCATGTTTACAAGCATATTGTGTGGGACGAAGATTGGATCAACCCTATAGCTGATGAGCTATTGAATTAGGAGAAGGATAGTTCGTGTTTTTCAGATTCGGATGGAGAGATAGAGAACTGGCAGAACATGTTTCAGGATGTATCTGAATTGTGCTACCTCAAGAACATGAAGAACTTCTGTCGCATCTCCTTAGAGGTAAGAGAAATGCCCTATTTTGATGGTTCTGCTAGTGTCAAATAATTTATGGCAGCATTGGAAAAGGTCGACCCAAAGGAACAAAGGTTTTGGGCACTTGATTTGGCTATGCACACAACTCCAACGCGTTGGTGGGAGATGCACAAGGGAGCTTTCCAGGACTGGGAGGAATGTAGAAAAATGATGACACTGCACTTTGAACCTCCAGCTACCCCACCAAATGAGATTTTCTATGGTTGGGGAGATCTGTGCAAGAACTTGGCTATGTGGATGGATGTATGGGATGACAATACCTACAATGAGTGGGTTCATAGTTTTATTCACTCATTTGGGTTAGTACCCACCACTTGGTATCTAAAAGTTGTCCACTCAACTACGATGACTGAGGATTTCCTGGAAACCATTAGCTTGGTTGGAGGCTGAGAGAAATTGGATGAAGCCCTGCAGGACGTAGATTATCTTGTCTTTGATTAATCCCAACCTCAAAAGGAATGTGCTACCCTAGCCTGGGATGCACAACTACAAGACATCGAAAACTGTAGGAAAGGATAATGAAGATGACCCGAGAAATGTTAACATCCCTGAATCTGAAGGAGACCACGCAGTTGCAGGGCCTGCATTAGGGATGGTGGATGTCACTAAACCTCTGAAATTGAAGGAAGTCAACATTGGGACAGAAGAGAAGCCCAAGTTGGCCAAAATTTGGGATTACTGGGATGATGATACAGTAGGAAAGATTGTGGAGCTACTGGCAAAGTATCAGGATTTGTTTCCTACAAAGTTCTCTAAGCTCAAGGGAATTTTAGAGGACCTGGGTGTTATGAAGATCACATTGAAACCGAATGCATCCCCTATCAAGCAGCATCCATACCAATTGAATCCCAAATATAAGTAGAAAGTAATGGATGAATTATAAAAGATGGTGGCTATAGGCATCATTGAGCCTATAGAAGTCTAATTGGGTAAACCCAATGGTGGTTCAGGAGAAGAAGACCAAGGGTGAGATAAGGATTTGTGTAGATCTGTGCAAGCTGAATGATGCTTTTTTGCACTACCCCTTCCCTACTCTGTTTTATGATGAAATCCTGGATAATGTAGGAGGAAAAGAAGCTTATTCATTTACTGATGGATTTTCAGGGTATCATCAAATCATAATTGTGCCTGAAGACTGCAACAAGACCACCTTTTCCACTGAGTTGGGGTCATTCCAATATAATTTCATGCGATTCGAATTGAAAAATGTACCTGCAATCTTCTCGCATGTGGTCGTAGATATGTTCAAGGAATTCATGCATAAATTCTTGGAGGTATATTTTTATGATTGGACAGTGTTTGTATTGGTAAAGAAACATGTTTCAAACCTGCGCATGATGCTTGACACTTGTAGGAAACACCATATTTCTCTCAACCTGAAGAAATGTATATTTTGCGTGCCTTTTGGAATTTTGTTAGGACATATAGTATGTCAGCAAGGATTGATGATAGACCCAGCCAAGATCACAATTATCATAAACTTAGAAGTTCCTACTAATGAGAAATAGTTGCGCTCCATCCTAGGGCACATTGTTTATTATAGGAAGTTTATAAAGGGGTATGCTTTTATCATTGCGCTGATGGAGAAGCTGCCAAAGAAAGATGTATCATTTTTCTAGGATGAAGAATGTCAGAAGAGCTTTGAGCTGCTAAAGGAGAAAATGGTCACTACACCTATCTTGATATTCCTAAACTGGTCTAAGGTTTTTCATGTGCACATGGATGCATCTGGTATAACATTTGGGATTTATTTAGCACAGTCAAGAGAAGAAGACATTGATCACCCTGTTTATTTTTCCAGTAGGAAGCTCTCCAGTGCAGAGCGAAACTACTCAACTACATAAAGAGAAGGATTGGCCATGGTGTATGCTCTGTAAAAATACAAGCACTATCTTCTAGGAGGGAATTTCAAAATGTTCACTGACCATTCTGCTTTAAAATACCTAGTCAATAAGCCTATGTTGGGGGCGGGGTGGGAATCTACATATGGTTGCTGCTCTTTCAGGATTGTGACTTTGAAATTATTGTGAAGCCTATAAGACTAAATGTCAGACCTGATCATTTGTCACGGATCAAAAACGAGGAAGAACCAACCAGTCTGGAGGAGGGGTTACCTGATGCACAACTCTTTTCTATCAAGGTGGTTTATGATCACTTTTCTGATATTATTCATCTCCTTACCATGGGAACCGTGCCTGTGGAATACTTAGTACAAAAAACTAAGGAGTTGCTTGCACGGGCAGATGATTTTACCTTGATTGCAGGTCAATTATATAAACTAGGAGTAGATGAAGTGTTGAGAAGATATGTGTTGGAACATGAACGAAAGGATATCTTGGTTGAGGCTCATGGAGGAGTGGCAAGAGGCCACTATGCTAGGAAAGCCACTGCACAAAAGGTGTTGCGTGTTGGGTTATGGTGGCCCACGCTACATAGTGACGCACATGCATACTACTAAGCCTGTGATGCATGTGAGAGGATAGGGAAGCCCTCGCATAGAGATGAAATGCCCCTGCAATGACAGATGGCCTTGTATTAATTTGATAAATGGGCTATAGATTTTGTTGGACCAGTCAACCCTCTAGGGAAGAAGACTAGAGTGCGCTATATCATTACTGTAACTGATTATGTAACCATATGGGCAAAGAAGAAGGAAGTTAAAGACTGCACTACAGATACTACTACATACTTCATCTTTGAACACATTTTGACCAGATTTGGATGCCCGAATATTTTGATGAGTGATAGAGGTACACACTTCGTTAATGAAACAATTGAACCTTTGACAGAGGAATTTCAGATCCATCACCAAAAGAGTACCCCTTATCACCCACAAGAAAATGGCACAGTAGAAGCTTTCAACAAGATCTTGGAGAAAGTACTCACAAATATATGTAATTCCAATCTGGATGATTGGGATGTGTGAATCCCTTCTATTTTATGGGCTTATAGGACAACATGCAAGAATTCGATGGGGAAAACACCTTTCGAAATGGTCTATGGGCAGGAAGCCATCATGCCAATGGAATATATTTTCCCAAGCATGTGCATTGCAACTTTCACTAATATGGTCGTGCCTAAAATTATGGAGGAATGATTGGCACAACTCATTGCCTTAGAAGAATATTGGTTCATTGCTAACTTCCATCAGCAAGTGCAGAAGGCACACGGAAAAACCTGACATGACAAGCACATCAGGAAGAAGGTGTTCAAGGATGAAGAATTGGTCTTGTTATATGATAGTCAGTTTGCGCACCACCCAGGGAAGTTCAGAAAGCCTTGGTTGGGGCCATATATTGTGAAGGATATCACTGATGGAAGTGTGGTGTGCTTGGCCACACTGCGCTACGAGAATATTCCCAGATATTTTAATGGAAGTCGTCTGAAGCCATATAGAGACAATCTAGTGCCGACCAAATGACTATATGGTCATAGTATCCGAATAAATGTGTATGGGTGCAACACAGAGGGAAGGCGTAGATAGGCACGACAAAAGCACATAGGTGATGTGCAGTAGAAGAAAATAGCCGTTGGAACAGTGAAACTAGGTGAAAAAGTGATTTTACCGTTGGATGGAGCGAGTTTTTCACATTTAATGAGGTGATATTGGAGGATTTTTTACCATTTTTTCAAAGTTAAGTGGAAATTAATGACAATCTGATTTTTTTTACTGTGGATGGCTTATAAAAAGGAGGGTGTTGGTCACAATTGGTTCCGTTTCTTTCTGAATCTTTTGCGCCCTTAGATTATCTATGATTTTTGCTATATCATTGTCTATAAGACTTGTATATCTGGCCGAGAATATCCATCTGACATCAGTAATCGAGATTTTATCTTCCAACCAAGAACAACAGCCACCAACCGTATGGAGGAGCACTCTACGCCCCTCACTACATCAACTGAGATGGGATCAGTTGACAATCGAGAGGTAGTCCCTGAGGTATAAGAAGTCATGTTCATGATGGCTAAGGAAAAAGGTAAAATTTAAAAGTGGGCTTCCTAGAAGCTACGCACCTCTGCTCGGATGTGATGTCCCCCCGTCAGGGCACTAAGGATCTATCCCCCATCGACAACCCATCAAAGAGACCAATGACTGCTATAAAGGATGCTATGTTTGTTGAACCCATCTCTTGGCAGCTGCCATATGTCAAGCCACGCAAGCACTCTGTACACGCACCAAGGAATTTCGATACAGTACGGGAATACCTCTATATTCCCTTGATCCCATGGGACGTTCCCCTTGCTGGTAAGATGTTTGGAAAAATATCGAATATTAAGTTTGATGACCATGATTTGGAAAATGCAGAAACGTTCCCTGAGCTAGCATCGGAGAGCTATTTGGAACGTGTTCTTTATGAAGTTCCAAAGGTTGAGCCAATGCCTTGAGCACGCGGGTTAAACAACGCTAGAATCCTAAATCTGCTAAGGATTCTACATTTTGGAAGGTACCCAATCACCGACATCTGTGTGTACCGGCTACTAGCCTTAGTCCATGAGGGCTACCTATGGATTCAAGGGACAATTCTGATAGATGCCACTTTGATCCATCAGATCACTGAATTGCCCAAGAAAGGGCCTCATCTGATGAAGGGATTCAGAAAAATTAATGAGCTTAAGGTGGTGACAGATGTAAAAAAAAATACAAGGCGGGGAGGGAAAAAAGGGGATTACTGGTTCAGAACATCACTGACCTAGGAGTGCGTCTAGACACTCTAGTCCTCGGTTGCAAATTCATGAGAAAATGTTGCCCAAAGACGATCCGAGTGCACGTCATTGCTTTGGTAGGGAAATACGAGAAAGGGGTCATGTATAACTGGTCCGAGTACCTATGTGAAGAATTATTGGATAATGTGTGTGAGGCGCAAGAGCTGGGTAAGCAGTTTAGCTACTCATTGTTGTTGCTAATTGTCCTGGTAGCATGGGAGACTCCAGAAGATGTAGTCCTCCCCAAAATAGAATCGTGTGTATGTGAAGGAGCATGCTACACTAATCTATGGGATTCCCCTGATCCCCAATGTGTCAAGGAAACTAAGATCTTCTAGGTGCTTTTTGAAGGCACGTTGGCTGCTGCAATCCATTCCTGACCTACACTCTCTCTAGTAGTGTACGAGAAGTACAAGAGCATCAATGAATTCCAGGTAACCATGCATAATGTGAAGATCAAGGAACGTAAGGACCCTACATGGTATACCTTGTCGTTCATGATAACGGAAGAAGAATTTGACCAGGTCGTGGCGACTTGGCCAAACACATGGAAAGTCAGGCTCAACTCCACCTAGCCCATTACACCATCCACATCAGGCAAAGAGACAGCTCTGAAGGACACAGTGAAAGAAACTGAGCTGTGCACTTAGAAAGGCGCTGAGAAGACTGGCGGAAAATACACTGAGGTAAAAGCATAGAAGGAACTTGAAATAGATAAAGATAAAGAATAGGATGTTGTGGACCTCGGAGGTTTAGATGGGCTTAACAGGGATGGTGCTGAATCTCTGTACAACACCAATAGAGGCGCAGAAACTTTGAAGGGTCCATGCAAAAATCGAAAGGGGTCCCATGCCGGAGAGGATGGAGAGGTCACTCTGACGAAAGAGGACCTCGAAAAGATCGCGGATGCAGTCGCTTCTGTGTCTGAGGATAGATGAAATGCTATGGAGGAGAAGTACAAGGCCATAGTGGAGGCCCTGCAATGGGGATTGCAGGTGTTGTAATTGAAGACAAACACTTTACAAGTGAGCGTGGATCAAGCGAGGCCGGTACAAGCGAGCCTGCCAACCACCACGATCATCACAGCATCTGAGAGCAGAATTTTCCCCTTCCCGGGTGCAGCCTTGACCTGGAATAACCAAAGCTGCATGTGTAGGTGCAAATTTTCCCTCATGTAGGCATTAATCTCTCAAAGTTTCCCAGTGGAAAGCTACACGCTCTCCACATATTTATTTCTTTCGAGCTGCAGATTAAGGAGGCGCGTGAAAAATAGCAGCTAAGTGAAGCTAAGCATACTATAGCCACAAAAAAACATAATCAATCTAGGTAAAAACAGTGCAGCAAGCGGTCGTGGCTCAGCGCACAGAATTAGAAAACCCAATCGACAGATTGTGCGACGAAATTCCAGAAGTAGTCATCCCGGCCTCCACTGCACCGCAAGTAGATATTGATATCTTGGTCACCATGCTCAAGGCTTCCACATCAGATATCCAGATAGTGAAGGTAGACTTTGAGCATAAAATTGCTGCATTGTAGGCTAAGTTGTAGCCTGAGACTGCTCTGAAGGTGCATGCGCAACAGGCCACCCTGGTTAAAACTGCATTTGCAAGATTTCTGCCAATGTTGACAAGGGCTCAAAGCTTCTTGAGATGGCCATGGGATTGTGGACCTCTATGAAAATAGATCCACTTCTCAAAAATATAAATCAGGAGCTGTGCACCAAAGAGTAGGACTTTGATGATCTATAGGAGGCCTTGCCCACATTCATTTCTGCCCAGCGCATGGCCCGAATTCAGACCAGTCAGGTGCTGCGAGATGAGGTCGAGGAGCTGCGCCAGAAGAATTATATTGTCATTGATCACATGAAGCCATGGGTGAACGAGGAAATGAAGTTGTCTCAGGACCTGGATGCTGCAGTAAGGAACCTCAATCAGACCTTGTAGAGTTTCACTTTGGCCATAGAAGGGCCAAATTCGGAGAAGCTAGTAGAGACCGTGTAGAGCGCAGCGGACCAGAGTTCGGGCGTCTTGGCACCCTTTGCTGCTGCCATTGAAGAGCTCCAGAACAAGATGAAGAACCCAGTGCCATTGTGACTAGGGACAAGTCACAAGATTGTGTTGGGGGCCTATTAGAGCGGGGTCCACCAAGTCAAAGATTTGAAGGCCATTTTGATATATTTTTGTAATACATTTTGAAATTTTAGTCATGTGCAGCACAATTCAAGGGGATTTTGGGCAGTCAAATCCCCTAATGAGTTGTAATGGGTAAAAAGGGTAGAACAAGGTGCCGCAAATGTAATATTACCAAATGGGAAAAGTAGTAATATAGCTCACAATAATGGAAATAGCATCAACTATTAACACATTACATATGAGCCAAATGATAGATCCATGTTATTAATCACAATAGCAACAAATGTATACAATGTATTGGAGAACAAACCCCTCAAGCTAGACAAGAGAAGCCTCCATCAACTAAAATCACCAATACATGAGATGCAGCTGCTACACAAAATGTATGAAGCAAGTACAACACAGTTTTATTGGCTAATATTGCAGCTAGAAAATGTAAATGAATGGATCTGATAATACAATACTCATACAAGGCCAAAAATGGAGATCTATGCTCCCATACAAATTTCTTAGATAACCTAGGAAGGGTTTACAGAAATACATAAAATATCATAATGCTGGAATGCAACCCTAGGGCTGAATAAACTCTGCAACTAGGCACCTAAAAAGGAGGTGGTTGAATCTGATCTAGATCTAAAATAACTCCTCCAAAAGACTCTTTCAAAGAAGGGTTGATCCCTTCGATGGAAAGCAAACACCCTAAATGGAGCACTGAACTTACCCCTGCAACATCTCACAAAATAACACATTCATGGACTAGAACTGCATTGTAGGGGATGCTTCTACCTTGGCCTAATGCCAAAATCTAATATGAAGCACAGGGACCTTCTTTATTGATCTCCCAATGGAAAGGAATCTTCCTCCACTGAAGACAAGCTCATAAATGACCCAAATAAATGCTCCACTGCTGCACCCTGCAAATCAACACATATCTAAACAGAATCTGTGATATAGAAGAAAGAAGAAGCTTGGACAAATGCTGGAATGTGGAAATTATAATGCAGTACTCTTCCATTGAGGCTTTTGAAGGATAGAAGTGGGATTCCCACTCGGGAACACCCTTGTGCTAAACAACACTACAATCTTAGCTAATAACTGAAGAGAGCTCAAAGTCTTAACAGACCATAATCAAATAATAATATAAAACATGATCATAATCGTTTTCCTCCTCTTCCTTATATACTTGGTGAGCTTCCTCACCCTTTTCCCCACTCATTAAAGGCACTACTTCCATGCAATGTATCTCCCACCAAAATTGTGATGTCCCTCATTGAATGTCCACTACTTCCATAACAACATTGTTGATTTTGTCAAAGTTGACTCAGTCCACATGCTTCTTCCCTTGTTCACACATAGGGGAGCTTTATCCAGCTCTTTTGATGCCCTCTATTCACATTTGGAGTGGTTTTATTCCTACTAAGGAGATTTATGGGTCTCCCACCCTCTTATTCTTCTAACTAAGAAGCAAAATTAGATTTTAGTATTCCAATTAGTTGCATGCTAATTTAGGAATATTACAATCCTCCCCTCCCAAATGTTGTTTGTCCTAAAGCAACTACAAGGATAGATCTAAAAAATGCAGGGAACCTTCATCCCCATGTGAAGCTCCAAACTCCAAGCTATCATCCATATGAAATTAATCACCCTCCAGAATGGAAACTCATAGAAAAAATCCTCCCATTTGAGAGGCTCCTCCCAAAGACACAAGTCAATCATATGGCTCACTTCATAAGGAAACAAGTGATATAATATAGTAGCCATATAATGTCCCATGCTCCTCGTGAAGCATGAAGAAATGTGGGAATTTTCATTCCCAATGGACACATCCAACCAATGTGTCATCCCTCCAATCATGTACCCTACAATAATAAGAACATCATCAACATATGGGATCACAATCAAAGTCATGCTAGCTCCCATGTGTAGTAATGGAGAAGGACAATAGTCCCTCATGTGCAACCAGCGCAGTTTTGCTCCTAACTGCATCAAAATATGGCAAGATGAGTGGTTTCCCAACCACTTGTTGGCTTCCCCAATCTTCTCACATGCTTGGAGAAGGTGTATGATGTATGGTGAAAATTGAGCACACCCTGCAAAAGATATCATCTCGCTAAGATCTCCTAGGGAGTGGCCATCATCAATACTCCTTATGGCCT
Source organism: Pinus albicaulis (assembly GCA_034641835.2). Classification (NCBI taxonomy): domain Eukaryota; kingdom Viridiplantae; phylum Streptophyta; class Pinopsida; order Pinales; family Pinaceae; genus Pinus; species Pinus albicaulis. The sequence continues at coordinate 574,494,300 of CM076577.1, forward strand.
CAAATAGACCATGAATTCTAGAAGAAAGAGTGCCCCCTCTTGGAGCAATGCCCTACATGTGAATGGTAAGGAAATACAAATACATAGTAAATGAATCATGATGTACAAAAATAAAATCTTTATCATGTACTTGGTTCAAGCTAGTAAGGTAGCTCATAGATGGGCCTCCTCTCACTCCCAATGAGAAAGGAAGTGGTTGTGATAAATCTACCAAAGAGTTAAGTCTCTCCTCATCCTCCAAACAATCCATGCATCTCCTCATATGGTGGTGCATCTCCTCTTTTAAGCCTTCCCAAATGAATCCCTCTAGGATAGTACGGTTTGCTCTTATAAAACCGGTGGGTTTGGAGAGAAAACCCACATATGCTGCATCTAGTAGCTTCTCTTTGAGCTTAGAGGCTCTAGTCAAGAATATTCTACTATGAAAATAGATGACCCCATCTCTCACTGCATATCTCTCATCAGATAATTGGCCATCAAGAATCCTGCATGAAAAGATATCCTTGGAGTATTCCACTAACAAATGGGATCTCCAATATGGGTCAATACTCAATAATTACAACGATGTTGATCTATCAAGTGAAGCACATGTCATGTTGCTGCTCTCTTCTTTAACATCTCCTGTGCCAAATTCATACACTGGGATGTTGCAATCTTGCCTCTATTTCTCCTCCTATAGCTCCTCATGCTCTAGTGAAGGTGGAATTTTTTGGAGGCTATCCTTCCATGAAAAACTATCACACATCAAAAAATTTCTGAGTTTTTCCAATGTAAGCATGAGTGGCAACCAACCTCTACCAAATATGGAAGGTTTCCTCCAATGTGGAAGTATCTTTTGATTCTCCAAAGCCATGGAGTGGTCTCCGTGTACCATGATGGTGCCATCCATCCCAGAATAATCTTCTCTCAGCACAAGATTTTTAGTGAGAGATGGTAATACTGATATTGGGAGAATTTCTCCCTCCTCCTTGAGCCTACCCCAGACTCTTTGCGTTGTGTCAAGTCCTCCCAAGGTTCTCACCCCTCCAAAATTAATGAGTGGTGCAACCAAATGTGAAGCATCTCTCATCATCTCTTGATCTTGTGGTCTCCCAGGTGGAATGCCTCCATGCAATGAGACATCAATATAAAAAGTAGACTACATATATGAGTGGACTGCTTTGTCCTTGCTCTTATTGTGCAAATCAGTTTGCCTCCTTTGTGCATCAACCTTCTGAAATAGATAGGGGTGTGTGCTCCTAATCACATGATGTTGGTCCTCCTCCATATCTTCTTCTTCCATCTTCAATATCTCAAAATATATCAATGATGACACATGCTACTCATGGATTGTGCCCTGATCTCTACATGTGAGATTCTTTGGAACTTCTCATAAGGATACAAGAATTCCTCTCATTGGAGAAATTGCTCCATCTCCTTCTCCATGAGGTACTAGATCTACTGTTGATGTGATAACGTTGTTACCTCTTGCCTTCTCTTCATTATTAATGGACGTTACCTAATCATCATTATGAGGCTCTTTTTTTTTATCCTTTTTTTAAAAAGAGATCTCCATGTATTCCCTTTGAGAAGAGAGCTGCTCTTTAGTTTTGGATCTTGCCTCTAGCAAGGTATTCTGCAAGTTTTTAACCCCCTGAATAGTATTATGAAATGGATTTGACTTTATATATCCTTCCAACTCATGCAAAGGTTTTTTTTGTTAAGTATTGGCTAGCTCAACCAAGGATGTTTCAGAATGTTTTCATCAAATCTTTTCACTAACCTCCTAGTGAACTTTGCATAAGTAGATACATTTACATGATTCAAGGAAGAAGTTTCATAAAACCACTAGTCATAAGCCTTACCTTCAAGATGCAGTGTTTCTACTCTAATGGATTCATCTTCTGAAACTTGATGTTGTTACAAATAGGTGTCTAGCTCCTTCACCCAAGCCCTAGTTGTGCATTTAGGTGATCCATCAAAATTAGATAGAAAGAATCTACCCAAGTCATGCTGCTTTCACCTCTTGCTTCTATTATGATTGCTAGATCTTCTATCCTCCTTGATCTTGCAAAACCTTTGGAAGTTTAGATGATCTCTGAACCTCTGTAATTGAGATTCATACTCTTGAAGATAGTCACCAAGGGTCTCCTCCTTTGGTACATCTCCTTCCTCCATATCTCCTGTTATGAACATAAGCATGGTAGAGTGTTGTAGATATGATCATGTGGCTGAATGATCACACTCATAATATGAAGATCTGGAGCTTTCTTCATGTGAAAATATTTTTGAGGATCTCCCTTTCTTTCCCTCCTCATTCCCTTGATCTATCTGTTAGGCTCATGCATAGCTTGGAGAAGAAGTTCTAAAAACTTATTTCCCTCCATTTCTCCAAATAATGGAGACATGCCTTTGTCCCTTCTGTGAGTCTTCTCCTTTCTATGAGAAGCTTCTTTTTCTTCTGATAACATAGATGAAATGCCTTCACAAGCTGAGCCAAGATTATTCTCTGATACCACTGTAATATTCCCAAATGAAAAAAGCAGCAATATAGCTCATAATAATGGAAATAGCATCAAATATTAACACATTACATATGATCCAAATGATAGATCCATGATATTAAGCACAAAAGAAACAAATGTATACAATATATTGGATAAAAAACCCCTCAAGCTAGGCAAGAGAAGCCTCCATCAACTAAAAGCACCAATACATGAGATGAAGATACTACAAAAAATGTCTGAAGCAAGTACAACGCGGTTTTATTGGATAATACTGGAGCTGGAAAATGTAAATGAATGGATCTGATAATATAATGCTCATACAAGGCCAAAAACGGAGATCTATGCTCCCATACACATTTCCTAGATAACCCAAGAAGGGTTTCTAGAAATACACAAAATATCAGAATGTTGGAATGTAGCCCTAGGGCTGAATAAACTCTACAACTGGGCACCTGAAAAGGAGGTGGCTGAATCTGATGTAGATCTGAAAGAACTCCTCTAAAAGGCCCTCTCAAATAAGGGTTGATCCCTTTGATGGAAAGAAAACAATCCAAATGGAGCAATGAACTTACCCTAGCAACAACTCACTAAAATAATGCAGTCATGGACTAGAACTACATTTTAGGGGATGATCCTGCCTTGGCCTGATTCCAAAATCTGATATGAAGCACAGGGACCTTCTTTACTGATCTCCCAATGGAAATGAAGCTTCCTCCACTAAATACAAGCTCAGAAATGGCCCAAATAAATCCTCCACTGCTGAACCCTTTAACTCAACACATATCTAAACAGAATCTGCATTGTAGAAGAAATATGTAGCTTGGCCAAATGCCATAATGTGGAAATGATAGTGCAATAATCTTCTGTCGAGGCTTCTCAAGGATAGAGGTTGGATTCCTACTCAAGAACACCCTTGTGCTAAACAACACTACAATCTTAGCTAAACAGCTGAAGAGAGATCAAAGTCTTAACAGACCATAATCAAATAATAATCTAAAACATGATCACAATCATTTTCATCCTCTTCCTTATATTCTTGGTGATCTTCCTCGCCCTTTTCCCCACTCATTAAAGGCACTACTTCCATGAAAAGGATATCCCTCCAAAACTACGATGTCCCTCATTGAATGTCCACTACTTCCACACCAGCGCTGTTGATTTGGTCAAAGTTGACACAGTCCACATGCTTATTCCCTTGTTCACACATAAGGGAGCTTTATCCAGCTCTTTTGATGCCCTCCATTCGCATTTGGAGTGGTTTTATTCCTCCTAAGGATATTTATGGGTCTCCCTACCCTCTTATTCTTCTAACTAATAAGAAAAAATAGATTTTAATATTTCGATTATCTACATGCTAATTGAGGAATATTACAGCAAACCATGATTTTCTGACCTTAGATTAGTGCAGGTAAAAGTATAAATAGGAGTCTAGATCAAGTTGAATAAGTTAGGTTTTTGATAAGAATGAATGATTGATGATAGATCTAACTGTGTTCTGATACTTTGGTGTGGATTTTTCTGGGTAAAAGGCTCCTGCTAGCTGTGTGTGCGAAGACCTTAGTCTTGTTGTGTGCGGACCACGCGGGCTGTGTGCGTGGGTGAAATGAAGGATTTTGTATGGAGGATCTGAACTGTTATGAATAAATAATTGTTGTTGTTGATATCCGAGTCTGAAATGCATCTATTGTTTATGTTATGATTGATTCTGCATATTATTTCTGATTCTTGTATTCTCTATGTTTATATCACTTGCATAACTACTTCTAGTTTTAGATGAATGGTTATTGAATGGATCTAATGCTATTGGGTGTTAATACTATCTGTTAAGGGATATTGCATGGATTATAGACTCTGTTTTAGCTTGTGCGCCAGATATTTTGCATAAATGACCTAAATCTATCTGTTAAAGGTTTCCTGGTTACGGCTTTTGTGTGGAGGTATTTTCATGGTTGTTTTGGATGTAAGGGCACCCACATCATTTAAATCTCTCTCAGGGTATGGAAACCTGGTTCCACCACCCCCCCATACTTCTTTAGCTGATACTTTGACTTGCACAAGTAGGTCACTGCTGAAAGGGCCGGTAGTAATAGGGTTTTGCTGGTTAACCTAAACTCCGAACTTGGGTTGGGACCCCTCAAGCCAATAACTGCAGTTGTCTACACAAATACATTCAGGAGGAAATGGAGTTCCTCGACATCTCCTCACTTGGTGCAGTATATCGGTATGCTACCAAGATTGAACAGAATTTCAAATAGAAAAAACGAGACTTTGGATTTTTGAATCAGAAGTAAGGGAAAGGTGCCCCCAAACCACATAACAAAGGACAAAGCCAAGGCGGGGTAGCCCAAGACAACCCACCAAAGCCACAAGCAAGAACAAGACCATGAAGCCAAAGAAGGACATGGGAAATTGGTGTGAGTTCTATAAGAGCTCCACTCATAACACGAGTGAGTGTTGGACCAAGCATGCACTGGTGGCCGAGGCTCTAAGGGCTTCTGAATCGAATGCATGCTCTGACTATGAATCAGAACCAGATAAGGTGAGTGAAAAGGGAACAAAATTATTGATGCAAAGCCTAACACCACCATTTCCACCATGAAGATCCAGAAGGAGGAACTGAAAAATCCAAATGAGGAGGAACGCCTCTTCCATTCCCAGATGTGGGTAAAGGGATCCCTGCTATAGTTCATTTTAGACAATGGGAACCAAAAGAACCTCATTTCAAAAGAGGTTGTGAAGCGACTAGGCTTCCTGACCACAACACACCCACAACTATACACCATCAGGTGGTTTCACCAAGGACGGGATCTTCGTGTCAGCCAGCAGTGTCGCCTTCCCCACACCATCAAGCCCTTCACGGATGAGGTATTATGTGAAATTTCCCCTCTTAAATTTTGTGATGTATTATTAGGCCAACCATACTTGTGGAATTGATATGGTGTGTATGATTCATAGCCTCATGATGTTATTATTACTTTGGGCAATAAGTTGTATAGGATACCAGAGGTAGCACTGCCTGCCGCCATCTCTTTGGTTACTAAAAAACAATGCAATAAGCTCATTTCCAAAACCAGAAAATTTGTTTTCTTGTTGATCTACCTCGAGGAAAAGAATAATATTTTGGCCACGACCTCTAGGCATGGCTCCTCTGCATGACAAAAACAAATGGACAAGTTCATGGAGGAGTACGGGGACATCTTCACCTCACCCGCAAGGGTGCCTCTACACTGTCAGGTCAATCACCCCATCGATCTGACCCCAAGTGTGCCACCACCCAATGGGCGAATCTATTGGTGCTTTGTTCTAGAGAACGACGAAATCAAGAGGCAGATTTAGGAGATGTCGCAGAAAGGTCACATCTAGCCAAGTTCATCCCCCTGTGGAAGCCCGATCGTGTTGGTGCAGAAGAAGGATGGGAATTGGAGACTCTGTATTGACTATTGGGCACTGAACAAGATCACTGTCTAGAATAAGTACTCGATCCCATGGATTGATGAACTTCTGGACCAACTCAAAGGGGAAAAATATTTCAACAAGATCAACTTGAAGTTCGGGTATCACCAGGTACAGATCATACCCTCTGATGTGTTGAAGACTTCCTTCAAAGCCAAGTAGGATCTATTTGAATGGTTGGTCATGCCTTTCAAGTTGAAAATTTCTCCTGTGAGCTTCATGAGGCTAATGGATGACATATTGCAGCCATTCACCAACTCATTTTTGGTAGCTTACTTGGATGACATCCTGATCTTTAGCCAGACTTGGGAAGAGCACCTCCAACACATGCGACAGGTCCTCCAAACACGATAACAACACAAGTTGTGTGCCAACTTGAATAAGTGCACTTTTGGCATGATCAAGGTTCAGTATCTAGGATACATTATTGATGAGCAGGGGATGCATGTGGATCACACCAAGATCCAAGTCATTCAGGATTGGCCAGCCCTAACCACTCTAATAGAGCTACATAGCTTTCTAGGTCTTGCTAATTAAAACCGCAAGTTCATGTTGGGGTTCTCTCATTGACTTGACCCTTGAGTCAAGTCACCAAGGGAGGAGCGAAAGAAAAATTATTTGGTATGAATCTCAACATAAAGTGTTCGTATATTTGAAACATTGCCTCTACTCTACCCCAATGCTTATATTACCAGACTTACAACAACCATTTTAGATTGAGACAGATGCCTCTGACTATGCTATTGGGGTAGTTCTTACTCAATAGGGGCATACAGTGGCATATCGTAGTGAGACATTGTCCAACATAGTCCGGAAGTATCCCACTTATGACAAACAGATGTATTCCATTATGTAGGCTTTACAACAATGGAAGAATGACATTTTTGGGAAGGAAACGGTCATCCACATAGAAAACCAACCCCTGTAGTTCATACAAACACAAGGGAAGTTTGCAGAACGATCGCCATCAGAAGTGTTACACATATCTACAACAGTTTCATTTGAACATCAAGTACAAGAAGGGCAGCACCAATAATGTTGCAGAATAACTCAGTCGACCAAAGATCATGGCGCTAACCACCGTGCTCAAATCTTGTAGGAATGAGACTTCTGATTGGTTGTTTCTCTACAAGAGCAATCCAGAATTTGACCAAACATACAAGACACTATTTGAGGGTAACCAAGTTCCAAAATTTCACCTCTAGGATGCATTGCTATGTCACTTGGGACACCTTTGTGTTCCTTCAAGCGAGCATGCCAAGATGATTTCGGAAGCGCAATATAGTCGGGTCACTGGAAATTTTGGGGTCAAGAAAATAGTGGCAGTACTGCAGAATTATTTCTATTGCTCGAACCTTCGACATGATGTCGGGAAGTACATCAGATCTCGCACTGCTTGCGCCATTGCCAAAACAACCATCAATAAGCAAGGGATCTATACTCTGCTTCCTACCCCCAGTCGACCTTGGGAATCCATATCCATGGATTACATGTCGAGTCTTCATTTTACTAAGCATGGCAATGACTATGTTTTTGTGGTTGTCGGAAGATTCTCGAAGATGACCATTATGGTGGTCCGTAAGAAGAATATCATAATATAATCCATTGCTAAACTCTTCTTTGAATGAGTGTGGGTACACTTTGGGATCCCATGGTCTATCATCTCAAATCAGTACAACAAGTTCCTTAACACATTTTGGTCCAGCCTCTGGTCAATGCTAGACACCAATCTCACCAAGTCCACAACTTTCGATCCCCAAACAGATGCTAGATAGAGGTTGTCAACAAGATGATCGTACATATTCTGCGCATGTAAAACTCAAACCATCCACGCACATGGGATGAGAGCCTCCCCTATGTAGAAAACTGCTATAAATGGGCCCTCCACAACTTAACCAGCCACAAACCCTTTCAAGTGGGCTTCGAAATCCAGCCACTATGTCCCATTGACGTAACCATGCCATTTCCAGCTACTCAGGCTGATTCAGCTCATGTCCAGTCGCATGTTGACCAAGTGAACAACTTCATTGATCACATTCAGCACATCCACTAATAGGTTCATGACATATTGGACAGATCCAATGCTAAGTATAAGTAGCTACATGATCAACATCGAGTGTCACACAACTTCCAGGTGGGCGACAAAGTGTGGCTAGAATTGTAGAAGGAGTGCCTTGCTCGACCCGACCGCAAGCTTCGTTCACTCCAATATGGTCGATACACCATCACCAAGGCTATAGGGGACAATACCTTTGAGCTCAGTATTCCACCATTCCTTGGTTTGCACCAAGTGTTCAATGTGTATCGCCTTCGGCCCTACTTTCCACCTCTACTAGACACATCCGACATGACAGAAAAACTCACACCAATAGAGTGAAACCCGGAGTGCATGAAACAAGCCACAGTTGATCGGATCATGGACACATAGGTCAATAACACCCGCTATCAGAGGATCCAGCTATATTGAGTTGTCAAATTAGGCCAACTCCTTCACTAGGGCAAGTGGCTCACCCAGGACCAAGTTCAACAGAAGTTTCCTCATCTCATGGAGGAACTCAACACAATGGGGCCCATTGCTTCCTAGGGGGGAGGAATGGTTTAGGTGGATATTGGTGGCCACCCACCTATTCCACTTGGAACCCCACCATTGTTTCTTTCAGTTTTTCAGTTTCCTTAATTGTAGCACAATTTACTATTTTTGGCAGTTTTTCAGGTCCTAAACTTCCAGAGCCGTTTGGCCCTAAACGACATTTTTTTGGGAAAATGGATTTCAATAAAATATGATTCAAAGACTCAATATTCACTATTAGTAGTTTATTCCTCGTATAGATATTTATAACGAGGTATCACATGTGTTAAACAGAGATCATATGCCAAGGTTACGACACTAGGAAATTGATTTACCAATTTACCCCAACAAGGCCCATAGTTTGGTGTTTCATCTCCTAGGTTAGGTTTTTGGATGTTTAGGGTTTTCCATTGGTTCTCAATAATAAATAGTCCTTCAAGCCTCATTGTAACACAGTTCAGAGGCTTGTAGCCACCACATGTCTCCTTAGAGATAACCTACTAGTGCCCTAGCTAGTTTATTTCGATTTTTTCTGTAAGCATATTTCAGTTATGTGATATTAATAAAATGAAGTCTTATTTCTATTGCATCTATGAATTTATGTGCATTTCTATATTTTATTGTGTTCATGCATAAGTCCAGATCATACATATTTGAAAAATGCATGTCATGGCTAGTAGGGGTCCAGCCAAGTCCTTGTATAAGTGATTGCACTTACATCATTGTTCCCTTGTTATCTTTCATTCCTAAATTGTCATGGAGTTCTGGACAGGTACCTGAGCTCTGAGTATGAAACAATGGCACAAAAATTGGGGTCACGGGCTCAAAACTACTGGGAAAAGTCCCAAGTCGCATGCATACCCATATTGTGTGTGCGACTGGAGGTTTCCAATTGAACTCTTGCGCATGTCAATGGAGCGACTGGGGGATTGATGCATGATAATGTTAGGTTGGATTAGGGGCTAGCCTCCTGGAAGGTTGGGATGGCTTTTGGGTGTCCTATAGGATGTGTAGAAGGTCTTTGTTGACGTGTGGTGTCGGTTCCACTTCCTTAAGGTGACCTAGGAAGTTGAATCAAAACATAGAGACTCTTCATCACATGTTTACCCTAGTTGGTCAGTTTCTTGGGTAGATGTGGGAGGAGGGTGTTACACAAGGCCTTTCCAATGACACCTTTATCCCATGATCTAGATATACAAAAATATTAATGGAGGATGTAAAATAAAATATCTCAAATGTCAATGAAAATAACATAAATATCCTTTCCAATATATAGTGAAAGTAGGGGATTTTAAATTTGGAGGGTGTAATGAGTTCATATTGGTAGGGGGTTGAATAATGTGATTTTTAAAGGCATTTTCCAATATATAGTAAAATTAATGGTATTGTTTAATATCCCATTAATGCATGTGATATGTCAGAAGTTCATTGAGTGAAAAAAAAAATATACAAAGACTCACAACCACTTAATAAATGAGAAGTGACGATTTACAAAAGAAGGTTACATTCATGATAAGAAGAAGAGACATAATATACATAATGAGTTTGAGTGTGATAATTGGTTCTATAATCTGCTATAAAACAAATTAGCCTTCTCTAAGGAGCTTAACCTCCACTGATGCAGAAAATTTCAACCTCTACAATATATTTGCTTTTCTTTTTATCCTCGCCCAAAATTTAGCTTCCTTCAACCTCTACCATATATTTCCTTTTTTTTATCCTCGCTCAAAATTTTTCCAATCTCTATTGTTATATAATTTTTTTAATCCCTTAAATATTTTATAAAATTATTAAATAATAACAAAGTAAAACATTTATTATTATCTCATTATTAATCTATATTTTTTTTTTGTTTTATTTTCCCACATATTACATAGTCTTTTGGAGGTCACTCTTCTATAAACCAAAACCCTATGAAGAACTAATAAATTTTTTAGGAGAGAGATATTTTCCATTATCTCTATCTAAGCAAATTGAAAGACAAATACATATTGATTAATGATTTTCTTTTAGGGGAGAGATATTTTCCATTATCTCTATCTAATCAAATTGAAAGGCAGATACATATTGATTAATGATTTTCTTACAATAGTATTTGGCATAAAATTGTTATCAAAGTGTTTTATTTTCTTCAAATCCACAAAAACTGAGAGTACTTATTAATAATTTAAGTAATGTTAATTATTTCATTGCGGCAATAAGCACACTTTTACACATAACAAATTCCATAAATATTATAAAAAAGTATAATAATTTTATGTTCTTCAAAACATAATTCAGTGAAAATCTATAATAATTGTATATTCTTCGAAACCTAATTTAGTAAAAATGAAACTCTTGCACGTGGATGAAGAATTACTATATCATGTGTATGGTTTTAAATTTTAAAAGAGTTTTAAGTTTGAAAATGTCTAATAAGTGTTAAATAAAAATAAATTTTTAAAATTAGTTTATATTTTAAAATAATTTAATTAAGTTAGTTATACTATTTAGTTTATCGAACCAAAAAAATATTATTTATTATTATTTTAATAAATAAGAATATTAATTTTATTTTCAAAACTCTTTTTATTTTATGATGTGACTTTTAAGAATTGATCTAAACGTGAGGATTGACCCACATATTAGGTAATTTATGGGAAAATAGTTTGAAAAGTCAGAACCTCTTACTTTTAGGATGATTCTTTTGTACTTTGTGAGAAGGTCATGATCTGAGGAGATGCTTCTTGCCTTTTCTTAAGATCTATAAATAAGAGAAAAGAGATTCATTCTTCTCATTTGGAGTTGAAGTCAGAGCCGGTCTTGAGTTGGTTCTTGCTTTGCAACTGCGCTTAGTGCAATCATGTATGCATCTTGACCAAACTCAAAGATAGTCTAGAGTAAATATGACAAACCTGCGCATGTGCATGTGCATGCAGATGCATGTGTGAACCTAAAGTGGTGGGAATTTTAGGGATTCTGAGTCTAAGAAACTATATTTTTGAAGCTAGATAAATCCATTCTGCAAAAATATATACATTTCAATATTGATGTGATTATGTGCTAAAACATCTTGCATATATGTTAAATTTATTTCTTGAAGTTCATCGGAAGTTCATCTGAGGTTCACCTAGAGTTTTGTGATAATTCCTTGTTGATTATCACATTATGGCAAGAGTACTTGTGGTAAGTGACTTTCTTGAGGAATTAAGGAACTTGTCTAAAGGTTCATGTAGGAGTTCACGTACGAGTTCGTGTAGAGAAAGAAGGAGGATCAATCAGGATTTAGTCTTCGTCGAAGGAAAGCATCTGACATCACAAATTAGTGTCAAAGCCACAAAATATGGGTACACATCTACTTATAAAATTAAATATGGAGCAGAACTTTTGATCAATGTCTTTTAAAATCTAAAAAATCTTGAAGAATCCACAAGCTCCGGTCTTGAAAGCTTGTTTGATAGTTGTCGTAATATTTTTGTGAATGATGTTGAAATAGAAGTAGCTGAATATAAACCACAAAATGCATGAAAGTTACCAGCCACTTCTCCTTCCAATGTTTATAGTGATTTGAATTATTTTCATACAAAATCCATTAGCAGAGTCATAGTTAAAGAATTTGTCTCATAAGTGTAATATAATTGTGAAGTCACCCAAACCATATCCCTTATAGATCCCAAACAAATCCAGAAAGAAGCCCAAAAATATGGAATGAATTATCTACATATCGGATGCATAAGAGTTGGGATTTCTACATTAGTGCATAGAGGTATCAATGCCTATATCTTATGCACTTTAAGAGACCTCATGCATCATAAGTTTAAAAATTCATAAACTGGAGGAATAGTGGCTCCACTATCTCATGGTCACATTTGGTTTGATTGCTATCCAACTTCTTAGTCTATGATTTTGATCAACATTTAGGAGACATTCTTAAATTGCAAATCAAAACTATTGCATTTGTTTTGATATGAAAGCCAAGAGAACTAATATTTCCATCCAAACCTGAGGTTGTTTTAGACATACCAACATGATGTATCCTACAACATTACACTCCCCAAGCCAAGAGTCTCAATCAAGTACGCTGGTCCTAACATATCCTTCAAATTAGAATATGGGACACGAGGTCATAAAATGGGAGACCTCTCTTTCCTATAAACATGGGTCGTTGATGTTCCCAAGATTACGAAGCAACAATATCCTACTTTTCATTCATTAAAGAATCCCCTTCTTATACCATTATTTCATTTCCATATACTGTAAAACAATATTTTTCTCATAATCATCTAGTTGCATTAGCTTAATCACTTGACTATTATTCCTACTCTATTGTTTGTCCTAGTTGTTCTACTACAATCTCTTTGCAGAGCTTTGCAGCCCAACGTGGTGAGAAATCCACTTCCTTTGAAAACCAAAACCACAATCCAAGGACGGATATTCCTCCTCTTAGTTCAGCTGCACAAGTACCCTATCCATACCCCCAATGTGCAGATATAAGCTTTCCTTATGGTGATCATATCCTAATGATGCACTCTTTTGAAAGGGAAGATCCCAAGCTCACAGAAATGTTCAAAAATTTGATTAAACCCGATACTCCAAGGTATGGCCTAGAATACAAAGATCTGTGAGATGATGTGATTCCACATTATAGATTTTTAAATCTACTTCCTCCATGAATGCAGAAGCCTACAATTCCATATATGAAAAAATTAATTTCATTAACGAGATATTGTTATAAGTGGCAAGTTAATTCCGAATGGATGAAAAAGTTGTTAAATTGGGATCTATATACTCATCCATAGACAAAAGAGTTGAATGCCTCAGTGTTTAATGAACAAAAGAAAATTCTGACTGAAAAATGGAAAAAATATATGTGAGAACAAATTTTTTGAATCTTCTTTTATGAATGGAGACTGAAATAAATGAATGATTCTATTCAAATTATGGATGTTGGGGAAGAAAAACAAGAAATTGAAGTTATCTCCCCAAGACACAAATGGAAGAGTCTATATGGGAGAAAAGGTGAATCCAAATCCATCTTTCCCCATTTTAAAGGAATATTTCTTGAAGAAGAAAACAATAAATCAAAAGAAATTCCATTGGTCTTAAATAAAGAAGCCCCTTTGAGTGGATCAGAAAGCATAATTCAAACTATTAGTGAAAAACTAAATTGGACCAATACTACCTTCAAGGGTATGGAAATAAATAGGTTTATTATAAATGATTATGCTCGTAAAATAAATATTGATAGCCTTTAAGTATCAATAAATTCTATTTCATATTTTATAAATGAAATGAGACTTTTAGTTTTATAAATCAAAGATGGAGTAAATGACACTAGAAATAATGTTTTTGATGCAAAAGAAAAATCAGAAGAAAACTACAAAGAGCTGGATAAAAATTTTGAAACTACTTTTGAAATAATGGGAGGAATTTTATTAAAGATAGATGAGAAAACTGAAAGTATAAAGAAAATACTGCCTGAAAATAAGATAGAAAATATTATCCTTTCTCATCTTATTTCCCATACTACTTCAAAAATTACAAATGTAGCACCTCAGAAATCCACAAAGAGATTTCCAACTATGTTTCCCAAATAACAACCTGAATCTTTTTTAAAATAAGAAGAACACTCATTGGTTACCCAAGTCCTACACATTAGAGAAACAACACCTAATATACAAGGGAAGGGGAAAAGCCTGAATCCCAAACTTTTGTTGATGATTGGTATCCTGAATGGAATATTGATGACATGTATGTTGGACAGATTAGACATGTTTTGGATAGAATTTTTTTTCCTATAAGATCATGTGCATGAAAGGAAAAAGTGAAGTAGAATAATGCAAAGAAATTATTCAATGCTTCATTAGATCCCTATTCAAATGGTGGGAAGTAGAATCTTCTCCTGATTTGGTAGAAAAATGGAACTATAAGTTATGAAATATTAAAGTGGCAACATAATTTACCATGAAGATGGTCACACTGTGAGTAATATGATAGGTGTCCTTACTGATTTAATATTATAGAATTGGTGTGGAGCTGAACAAGACATATCTGATAAACATGTGTAATGTTCCTACTTAGCCTAAGCTAAGAGGAATATTCATTTTTGTTTTTTATTTTTTTTTGCATGAATAAATGAATAGAGGATATGTAAAACTCCTAAATAAACTAAATAAATCAATGCCCATGTGAACACAGTTAAATCAGGGCCATGTAAATAATCACTTGCAGGTGTGAAAGGGGTTTGAGCTATGAGACTGGGTCAACCTTGACCAAATCCATAGCATTGTCTAGGTTCAATGCATCTCCTAAAGGGACAGCGCAGTTTTAGTAGGAGGTCCCTCATGTGAAAGGAGCTAACTCATAAAGGTGGTTTAGGGTTTGCAAAGGCTCTCATATTATAAAAGGAGATGGAAGGAAGCAAGAGGAGGTTGTTGATTGATCATATTCTTGAGTATTTTGTCTTCTTAGACAAATACTATTCTCTGTTGTTTAGTGGAGAATTGTTCTTGGAATTCCTATGCAAGGATTTCACCTCTTCCTTTAAGGATCCTTGGAGGAGTATTTTCTGAATTGGTCCACTATTACGCTTGAGGCCCAGGTCTATTTTCAATTGCAGTGCTGATCCATTGAGGATTTTTCTGCTCTTGCAAGCTACAGCAAGTGGGAGTCTAGATCTGCAGAGATCTAGTGTATTTTGGGAGCCTCTTCTCATGGAGTGTGTCTTTTAACCTCCTGGAAGAGTGCCTCTCCTGTTTGTACTTCAGATCTGCAACTTGGCAGTGGTTATCTATATCATTTTGAGCTACAATGTTGCTTCCATAGGTGAAATACATTATTTTTGTATGGGGTTCATTGAGGTGTTTTGATGCTAGTTTTTATCAGAGATCTCTGTTGTTGAGCTTTGCCTTTCACTTTGGTGATCCATGGATTAGCTTGCTGATCCATGTTCTATTTAGATCTGATATTTTGTTATGTAATGTAGTATTCAGAAATTATTGCAGTATCTCAGATCCACTCTTATTTATGCATGATTTGGTCAGAACCCCAAGGGGATCTTGTAGAAAAAACTATGTAGTTTCCAACTCTGATATAGATCTGATGTTTTGTCCATAGATCTGTCCTAGATCTGAGTTGTAATATGTAGCTGCTACAGCTCCTGAAAATAACATTGTTGAGCTATTTCTGTTGATATATACATGTTGTAGCTCTCTTTTCTCAAGATATATTGCTCTCTTGACTCATGTAATCTAGTGTATATTGAAAGGGCTTCACTTTACTTCTGATTTGATGTTGTAAATTCATTTATTGATTATATATGTTGGCCTCCTACTTACATTATCAATGAATATGTTATTCCTGAAGTTTCTTGTTGTGCATAGCTGCAACCCCTCTTGTGGGGTGTTTTCCAACTAGACTAGGTTGTGGGAGACCTGTTTACCACACCTAGTTTGATTTGGTTTTTCTCCCCTCTTGGATTTAGACTCTAGATCTTATGATCGAAGGGATCCAAGGGCTAAAAAATCATTTCTTTACATAAAACTCCCAAGGAGTGCGTTATTTTTCCAAGCCTACTGTGCAATCCCAATTTGGTAATATTACAGTGGTATCAGAGCTCCTTTCTTGGCACAGCCTGTGCTTGCCTTGGAGCACCAATTATGTTGCATTAAGAAGAAGATGATCATCTTACCGAGAGGGAGAAGAGATACAAGAATAGAAGTCATAAAAATTATGACTACACTACTGATGATCCTGACAAGGGTCAAGACAAGGGGAAAGCCCCTGAAACTACCAGTGATAAAGAAGAAGAAAAATTTGCAAGAACTCTGTTAGTGGCCATGCAAGATCTAGCCAAGGAAATCAAGGAGATGAGGGTGGACAGAATGAGGGAGTCTCTTGGGATATTTCATCAAGGAGAAAGCTCTGACATGTCTCATCATGGGACTGATCAACCTGTGAACCTACCACAAGCTCCACAAGCCTCACAACGCTCCACTATGCCTACCTTCTTGGCTGTGGAGAATGAAGGACTACAAGAGAAAGCCTCCCTTGAAGGTTAATTTGTGGAGTATAACTCTCAGAGTCAGAGATTCAAGGATAACTTGATTTTCCAAGACTTTTTCCATCTCAAGGACTGAAGGAAACCAGTGCAGCAGTATAGAGAGGGTGGATTCTTTCATGGTAGAAACCATACTATGGGCAGATTCTTTTTTCCCAAGTTTGATGGATCATCCTCCAGTTCTGCCAAGGCATGGGTAGAAAAGTTGGATATCTATTTCTAGTTGAACAAAGTCCCTAAAGTTGAGGCCATCAAGATTGCAGTGCTGCACTTTGAAGGTGAAGCACAAAATTGGTGGTTCCATGGATTGTCTACATTGGGACACATCAATGTGACTACCTATGTTGAGTTCACTAGGAGACTGGTGGAGAGGTTTGACAAAAAGGATCCTGAAGCACCCTTTATAAGCCTTGCAAAACTAAAGCAGTCAGGAGATGTAGAGACTTATATCTCTGAGTTTTTAAGATTATCAGTCATGGTCCCTGATCTATTTGTAGCAAGGAGAGTCTACATGTTCATTGATGGCATGGAGGAAGCCTTGCATGGATTGGTTAAATATACCAAGCCCATCACTTTTCATGATGCCATTGAGAGAGCTAGAGATCTCCAAGATGCCTTGCCAAAAGCAAAGGAAACTTTCCAAAGCAAGGCCCCTCACTTTTCTAAGGGGAAAGAATGAAAAGCTGCTCCTCCTAAGGAGAGCTCTTTGAAGAAACCTCTTAATATTTATCTCAGGAGGGAATTGAGGAAGAAGAAGTTGTGCTTCACTTGCCAAGAGTCATGGGTACCAAGACATAGGTGTGCCGCTGGAAGAACACACTACATAGAAGTCTTCTCTGATTTTGAGGAGGAAGATGATGATGAGGAACCTAGGAAGGGTCACAACGCTGATGATGATGAGGAAGAACAAACACCCACCAAAGATGGGAAGGGAGCCTTTGCTCCAACCAGTGGAACTCTTGCCTCTTTAAGAGGAGTGCCTAAGTACTTGACCCTAAGAGTACAAGGTTCAGTTATGAATCAGAGAGTGTTTGTACTGATTGACAGTGGGTCAACCCACAACTTTATTGATGCTCACCTTGTGAAAAAGGGAGGAATCCCCACTGATACTTTTGAGGGATTTTCTGTCTTGGTTCCGGGAGATAGGACCATGTAGTGCATGAAATATGTTCCATCACTTTCTGTCACTATGGGATCATACACCCTGGTGGATCACTTCTTTGTAGTTGACATACCAAACACCAACATCATCTTGGGTGTCCAATGATTGATTACCTTGGGGAAGGTTACCATTGATTGGAAAGATTTTCAAATGGAGTGGGTGGACTTGAAAAGTGGGAAACCTCAAATGATTCAAGGCATGCACACTTATCCTTCACCTAATGTTTTCAAACAAACAACAGAGATGGATTTTCGCTGTGGAATAAGGGATCTCACAGTCCCTTCTCTCATGTTCATGAGGATGCTGCAAGGGACATTCTTATTTTATGTCAAGCCACCTAAAATGCCATCAGATTTAGATCTTGTGGGGGAAGCCTCACAAATTGCTGCTCCAAATCTAGATCCAGGAAGGATTGGAGCAATAGAAGACCAAGCTACAATGTTGTGGGAAGAGAAGAATGGGATGATCAACCTTCCAACAAACCACTTTGGCATGTGTAATGTCAAAAATACATTCAGCAACAAGACAAGCACTCCCATGGATGTATCAATAGCGCTATCATTATTGAGCAGTGTGGATCTTTATTGGAAATCTCAACTGCTTGTATAGTATTCCAAATATCTCCACACAGGTGTGATACTAGATGGCATGCATCAAGAAGAGGGCTACTTGGTCCAAGAAGGGGTCATCTATTATCATGGTAAGGTATTTTTGGCTAGAGCCTCCAAGCTCAAGCAGAAGATCCTACAAGGAGCATATGAAGAATTCTTCCTCAGCCATATGAGTTTAATGAAGATCTGTTCCCTGATCATGAAGAGTTTTGATTGGGAAGGCATGAGACAGGACTTACATCATCACTTTCAAGAGTGCAATAGTTATGGAGGATTGGGGCAGTTAATGAAGTCTTTTCAAGAGTCATCTCAGCCAGCTCTTCCTTTTCTTGAGAGGAAGGGAATGCTCATGCACAACTCCATGTGTTTGAAGGACTATGATGGTAAATGGTTTGATCATGATAAACAAGTTGTATTTTCTGATATATTTCCTTTGCCATATTTTTGCAGGATATGACTCCTAAAGGGAGTGAGAGATCATATGGATCTCATAGTTTTTTGGGGGCCAATGAAAATTCTAAACTTGGCCACTCCCTTGATGTGCAAAGGGAGATTCCTTTTCATGATGGGTGCTTCCCAAAGGCATCAAACTTATGTAACACCTTCAGTCATGTTAAGTTGACTTATGCAGCAAAAGTGTGGTGGGAATGCCACTTACCACACCAAGATCTAATGAAGACAACAGGTGCACTGCGCTGGCATCACATGTGGGATTTTGACCCACCTCCTCAAGTTCAGATTTCATTTTGCATCTATGTATTCTTGCTTCCATACATTGATGATATAGTTGTATTGTTTATGGGGTTGTATGGAAAAAGGATGAGCAGTGTGTATGTACCACATGGTTTGGAAATTCAACTTGTACTTCATGATACATGTTTTAGATGTAGCATTGCTCCACCCATATTTATTTCTGTTGAATTTTTCACTCTGGAAGGGATGGACTATGCACATATTATGTTGGCCTTGGAGGAGCAATTCATGATGCTTTGGCTTGCGGAGCATTTGGGTTATGATGGAGGTTTGATCCTTGATGATGCCAACAATAAAGGAGGAGAAGAAATATATCTCTTACCCTATCAGTTGCTTGAGGATAAGAAACATTTTGGAGGGGAGGACTATCATGTTCCTAGTTAGCCTAAGCTAAGAGGAATATTCATTTTTGGTTTTTATTTTCTGTTGCATGAATAAATGAATAAAGGAGGACATGTAAAACTCCTAATTAGACTAAATAAATCAATGCCCATGTGAACACAGTTAAATTAGGGCTATGTAAATAATCACTTGCAGGTGTGAAAGGGGTTTGAGATATGAGACGGGGTTAACCTTGACCAAATCCACAGTGCTGTCTAGGTTCAATGCATCTCCTAAAGGGAAAGCGCAGTTTTAGTAGGAGGCCCCTCATGTGAAAGGAGCTAACTCATCAAGGTGGTTTAGGGTTTGCAAAGGCTCCCATCTTATAAAAGGAGAGGGAAAGCAACAAGAGGAGGTTGTTGATTGATCATATTCTTGAGTATTTTGTCTTCTTAGACAAATATTATTCTTTGTTGTTTAGTGGAGAATTTTCTTGGAATTCCTATGTAGGGATTTCACCTCTTCCTTTGAGGATCCTTGGAGTAGTATTTGCTAAATTGGTATAGTATTAGGTGTGAGGCCAAGCTCTACTTTCAATTGCAGCATTGATCCATTGAGGGTTTTTCTGCTCTTGCAAGCTGCAGTAAGTGGGAGTCTAGATCTGCAGAGATCTAGTGTATTTTGGGAGCCTCTTCTCATGGAGTGTGTCTTTTAACCTCCTAGAAGAGTGCCTCTCCTGTTTGTACTTCAGATCTACAACTTGGTAGTGGTTATCTATATCTTTTTGAGCTACAACGTTGTTTCCATAGGTGGAATACATTATTTTTGTATGGGGTTCATTGAGATGTTTTGATGCTAGTTTTGATCAGAGATCTCTGTTGTTGGGCTTTGCCTTTCACTTTGGTGATCCATGGATTAGCTTGTTGATCCATGCTCTATTTAGATTTGATATTTTGTTATGTAATGTAATATTAAGACATTATTGCATTATTTTCCAGATCTGCAACTTGTATCTCAAATGTACTCTTATTTATGAATGATTTGGTCAGAACCCCAAGGGGATCTTGTAGAAAAAACTATTTAGTTTCCAGATCTGATATAGATCTGATGTTTTGTCCACATATCTTTCCTAGATCTGAGTTGTAATATGCAGCTACTACAACTTCTGAAAATAACACTGTTGAGCCATTTCTGCTTATATATACATGTTGTAGCTCTCTTTTCTGAAGATATATTTCTCTCTTGACTCATGTAATCTACTGTATATTTAAAGGGATGCACTTTACTTCTGATTTGCTGCTATACATTCATTTATTAATTATATATGATGGCCTCCTGCTTGCATTATCAAGACTGTGTTATTCCTTAAGCTGCTTGTTGTGCATAGCTGCAGCCCCTCTTGTGGGGTGTTTTCCAGCTAAACTAGGTTGTGGGAGACCTATTTACCACACCTAGTTTGATTTTTTTTTTCCCCTCTTGGATTTAGACTCTAGATCTGATCATCTAGGGGATTCAAGGGCTGCAAACTCATTTCTGTACATCAAATTCCCAAGGAGTGCGTTATTTGTCCAAGCCTGCTGTGCAATCCCAATTTGGGAACATTACAACATGCTCTAATCCTCATGAATATGAAATGCAATAAAATTCCTCATTATGATGAATTTCATAAAGAGTGGGCTCAAAAAATTTATGAGGTTAAAGATAGTAAGAAATTTTTATGGAAACGAGTTTATTTTGTTGTTATCTCCTACAAGTTTGTTGAATATTTGAAAACACAAGAAGTATTCAAGTAGCCTTATGAATTGTATATATAGGGATAAATTCATTCATTTATTAGTAGTCCATTATTAGACTCATGAAATAATATGAAAGTTAGAAAATCAATACAAAAGATGTCCAGACTTCCTAACAACAAGTACATTTGTGAAAACTATGGGTTAACTATATATGATCCTATAAGAAGTAAGAAAAAGGCCAAGAAGATATTAAAGAAAATTTAAATATTCAAAACCAAGAGAAAATGCTATCCTAAAAGATATAATTCTACAGGAAAAGGATACAAAAGAAGAGAAAATACCCATTAGTGTTCTCTAGAGGATATTAAACTCAAGACTCACAAGTTTCAGGTTGTTAAAAGAGCAGTATGTTTTCTCTATGGGAAAACAGACCATATTGCAAATAGATTCCCATAGGGTGAAACCTCAAAGAAAAATAGGGCACAATTGTCACCACAAAAATCAGAACAGATCAAGAAACAGAAAGAAAAAATAAATTATTTTCATTGTAATAGGTGTGGCTCAAATGAACATGACAAAAACCATTGTCCTCACTCTCCTTTTATCAAAAAAGAAGAAATCCACCTCTTGTAAGAAGGATGTTGTTCCTCTAGCTTAGAAACATATGACTTTGATTACGATACTAATAAATTATATGATTTGGAGGAAGAAGTACTAATGATTGTAGAATCTTGTAACTATAAAAATCCCAAAATATACAGTTGCAGTACTGAAGATGACAGTGATTAAGCAGTGAAGATGAATAAGAAGTGTTGGCGCTAGACTAAGCACTTGGACTGCATTAGGTGCTTGAGCAGACACATCCTAAGCTATAAGGAAATTTCTTATGATTTGATTGGGTTTTCAAAAAGTGGTTGGATCTCAAGCACTCTGAAATGAACATTGAACAGATAAAAAAACTTTGACACATATGAGGGCACTCGTATATATGATGTGGTAGCAAAATTTGTAGTTCAATGATTAGAAGAATGGGAGAAAGATAGTGTGTATGTAGGACAGAAATCCACTGTTGGGAGGAAAAAATGACACAAACTCCAAATCTAAAATGTATAGTGAAAGAATTATTTTAAAAGACTTACAAGAGTATCACTTTACATTTAAGGAATCCCATTACAAGGAATTCTTCTAACTAACATGACTTCATGAATCAGGAATGCTTGGTGATTCAAGACTGAAAAAAATAGATTAATCATGTATGCTAGATCAAAAGACTTATAAAAACATGAAACAGGGTTTAATTCCACCTCAAGGAATGCTCATGAATAATCAACAAAACATATTCAATAAGAAATGCTTGAAACAAGACTTACAAAAAATAGTCCAATATGTCTTTGAAGCTTCATCATAAAACTAACAGGAACATGAAGTAGAATTCTCATGACAGATTTGAAAACAAAGATATAATATATGAAAAATAGGAGAAAAACAAAAACACACACCATATGATTTTGTGAATCCTCAAGAGTGTAACTGGAATATATTATGTGTTCAAAAATACACAGCTTCAGGAATTGCATGAAGATCAGAAACAAGGCCAGGGCACTAGACCCTGTGCCACGAATCATCTCCTCCTACCCCGCACCCCCACCCCCCCACCCCTCTTTATTACATAAAACTCAACTCTTGAATAGTGTTACACCATTTTTTGGTCATATAACCTATTATCATTAGATGGACCCAAGTACACCATGTAAGACCAATTTTACCCTAAGTAAAATTGCTTTCACTATGAAAAATAACTTAATAAACCACATTTATTAGGTTGTTTATGGTCTAAACAGGAAACCCCAAAAGGAAATATTAAACAAATCTATATTTGTTTGATTTTCCTCATGGAATAATTAATTAAACAATAATTTAATTATTATTCCTCATCATATTTAACCCAAAACAAAGAAATTAATTAGATAAATCTCTATTTATCTTATTATTTTCTAGGAATAATTATTTAAATCTTATTTAAATAATATTCCTTGTTAAATATGACTAAATCACCCACAAATAATTAAATAAATCATTATTTATTTGATTACCATTCAACCACTTCCTTAAAATGATAAATAAATCATTTATTTATTTATTATTTACAAATAAAGGGATTTGACCCAAGTCAAATACCTTTTCCCTCCAACAAATGTAATAAAATATTCCATAAAAGGTGGATCTAGATTTGGTTAACATTATTTTAATCATGCACCAAGATCTAGAATGACCCAATATTTTGTTATAAATAAGAGGGTTTTTCCTACCATTCTTCACCTTTTGTTGCCTATTAGATCACTTTGGATCTATACACTTGGTCACATTCTACATTATTTGCTGTGTGAGCTCCCTTTGAGTTCTATCTTTGTCTGGGTTTTCTACACCAAAAAGAGAGAGAGATTCTAGATCTGAAGTGCTGAGGACTTCCAAGAACCCATTCCATTGAGGAGAATTGGATACGCCTTCTTGTTTTCCTCCCAGGTGCCCTTAATACAAAAATTCTTTCAAAAAACATTGTTCTTGTCTTGTCTATTGGATGTATGGAGCAAACCCTTAAATTTTACTGCCTAATTTCTTTCTATGCATAGATCTGGATTTTTGCAGCACTTGTCTTGATCAAATAACTACAGATCTGAAGATATTGGCAGCCACATTTGATGTTAGGGCTATAAGTTATGCGTAGCTAAAGTGGTCTTTTTTCATACGCTTCGGTAAAAGATTCATACTAACAAATGGCGACTCCACACGGGTTTTAAATTATGACCGCTGTCGTTTTTCATATTCTTGCATATCCAGCTACTTCAGACCCTAGGGTTTCTTTTCAGCTTTTTTTTTTTTCCTATTTTTATGTTTTTTTTCTCACATAAAACCCTAAAACATTAAAACTTCTAACTTCCGCGTGTTTCTGGCCCTATTGCGTAGGTGACCGACATCAGCCGCAACTGAGACGGCAACTTTTCTGAAAATCTGCTGCCGAGACACCCGGAGCTTCAGGCCGCACTTTTCAGCCCATAACTCCATTTAATTCGGACTCTGTGTCACACTTTTCACCAATTTTCACACTGAGATCAAAACAAAGCCGAACTCGCGACTCCGCCATCTTTTCAATTGCTTTTCCCAAGTAATTTTCCTCGTTTTCATTGGCTTCTCGTCGTGGTTTTCCACCGTCTCCACCCATTTAGACTGCTTTGATCTGCTTTACAATCTAGATAAACCCATCTCTTAGGGTTTTGCAAGACTCTCCACTTTTTGTGGAAGAGTTTTTCTTGTTTTCTACTGTCTGCTTTTTCGTAGTTTCACTTTCCCCTTTTTCAGATCTCGATACCTCATTCTCATCCCTTTAACTGCCTTCCTTTCAAATCACTCCTTGTAGTTTTGTTTTGACCTCCCTCAGGGACCTCCTCCCCGTCCTTCCCCGCTTTTTGCCGATTCTTTTTCCGGCCCACCTTGCCTCTGCCTCTTGGCTGTGATCTGCACCTATTTTCAGCAGCTTTCTCCTTTAGATCCCTGTCCCTTTCGACCCTAGATCTATTGGCCTCTTTTTAGTGTGTTTTGACTAGATTTTTTCCCTCTTTTAGATCAGTTTTGAGAGACCCTCCTTTTTGGGTTGAATCGATGCAATAGTAGCCGTTAATTTTCTGTTATTTCAGCATTAT
Source organism: Pinus albicaulis (assembly GCA_034641835.2). NCBI lineage: Eukaryota > Viridiplantae > Streptophyta > Pinopsida > Pinales > Pinaceae > Pinus > Pinus albicaulis. Next base: position 574,519,127 of record CM076577.1, read on the forward strand.
ATATTGTTCTCTGCAGTTTTATTTTCAGTTACGCAGCACACTTTTTCTCTTGCTCTCAAAACGAAAAGGGTTTAAAAATTAAAATTAATGCACGCCACACACTCACCCTAAGCGAAGAAGAGCCTGGTTTACACCGCCAGGCAAAGACTTTAAAATCAATTTACACTGCACCTATCTGCCCTTGTTTCGACATTGTAATCACTTGATTCTGCACCTCCTTGCCCTTGTGGTCGTTCTTCTTCCCCTTGTGCCATGTTTGTGTTGTCATCATTGCGCCCCCAAGGCGCACTTCCCAGAGACTTCTTGGCCTTCACCCTCAGTTTCCGGTCGATCGACCTGCTCCGTCCCGCCGTCGTCGAGCCAGTCCTCCTTCGAGTCCGCACTCCAACTCCTCTTCTGATTCCTTGGGTTCTCCTTTTCTTTCTGGTTCTCCCCCTGTCACCTTCACTATGTCTGGTCCAGGGCCTAACGCTAGCGGAGCCCCCAGCCCTAATGCCAGAGCTACTACTAGCAGAACCGCCACATGAACTCCCTCGGCCGCACCCTTGCTGCCGTACATCGCAGGCCTCAGCCTCCCCGATTTCAATCAGTTGATCAATGACCCTATCTGCCATGATGTTGGTTGGCCTGCTATGCCAGCCAAGCTCCCCCCCGACATCCCTAAGTTCGAAGGCCTTGCTGGAGAAAATCCAACCAACCATGTCCGATCTTTCCACATATGGTGTTCCTCCAACTCCATTACCGATGATTCCATCCGTCTTCGGTTGTTCCAACGCATGCTTACCGACGAAGCTTCTAAATGGTATGTTGACCAAGCCACCTCTTCCCATACCACCTTTGCGACCATTGCCCAAGCCTTTTTATCTTACTTCCAACTCCCTCTCCAATACGATACTGGTACGGAGCTTTTGACCTCTTTCAAGAAAACCTCTCCGACCCTCCTTTCCACTCATGTCCAGGAATGGCGACGAAGACGAAGCTTATGTCGAGCTCCCCCCTTCGAAGATTGGGTCTATATGGACTGGTTCCTTCGCTCTCTCTTAGCTCCCATTGGCAAAGATGTCGCCTCCCATTTCCCTCAAACCGAAGAAGTCGCCCTCCAAATAGCCTTGAAATATGACCTGATCTATGCTCAGTCTGGTTATGTTTATACCGTCCTCCCTGACCTCCGCAGGCCTGGTGGTGCTAACGCCCCGAGGGCATCTCATTCCGCCGATGGTATCATTGGAGCCCTTTCTCATCTGTATGCTCAACCTCCTATGGGCTATGGTCTCCCTCAGGGAGGGGCCAGCACCTCTAGCACTCTTCCCCCTCCCGGTAGCATGTATCCAGGATACGGCATGCCTTCTCCTTTTGCCCAACCTCCCGCTTACCTCAATGTTGTCCAACGTAACCATTACCCTTATCCGCAGCCTGGTGCACCAGCTCCTCCAGCATATGCGCTTCCACCTCCCTTGCCTCCTCTAACCCCTTAACAGCACCTACAGCCCCCTCCAGGGCAACTATTTGCACAACAGGGCACGACTAATCCCCCTTCTTCTCAAAGAAGGTGGAGAGGAAATCCAAATCAATCTGCCCCTGGTACTCGTGGACCCAATCCTCAAGGTGTTGACCCTAACACTGCTAACCAGCAACAGGGCACTCAACCCAAGCCGGACAGGCCGCTTCGCACAAATAAACCTTATTCGTGTTGCGGTGTTTACGGTCATTACACCCACGATTGTCCCCTCTTACCACATATGCGGCAGATGTGGGAGTCTCAAGCCACATTGCGAGGACAACATGCCTCCCCTTATGCCCCCCCCCAATGTGACCACCACTCAACCAGCTGTGTTTACTGATCCTTTCCCTCAACAAGGATTCGTGGCTACCCAACCACCTAACAGACAGGTCGCCACTCCACCTTCCCTTTCTGGTTCCTCCGATTACCAGATCCTCATGATGAACTCTGATCCATCCCCAACCGTCGACCTTCACCTTCAAACTCAGTCTCGCCAGTACCCCAAGCCTCCCGCTCAGTCTGCCCCTGAGTCCTCCTCTTCCGGTTCTACAGAGCCTCTTTCGACATCCAATGGTCCCTTACATATCCCTCAACCAAAATTTGAGGTCCATACCAATATTCCTAAAGGACCGTTACGTCGAAATGCTTCTTCTGGTCGAGCTGCTCATTCGTATAGCATAGTAGATGATTTGGCGCAATCTCCTGCTGCCATTTCCACACTGGAACTCCTCCAGTCATGCCCTTACCAAAAGAAGGCTCTACTATCTGCCGTGGGTGCTGTAGATCCTGCTGATGACCAAATGATTATTTTCAACGCCCATCAATCAGAGCATACTCCTCTTCCTGCTTTCGTCGCCTTCCAAATCCCAGTCAAAATCCGGAACGCCAACGTTTCTCGGTGTATAATTGATGAGGGGGCATCCACTTGTGTGATGTCCGCTTCGGTTTGGAAGCAACTCGGATCTCCTGACTTGGCCCCTTCCATGATCACCCTTCGAGCGTGGGACAGCCACACCTCCCAGCCCATCGGCCTTTTCTGTAATTGTCCTATCACCCTTGCCGGTAAGACTTTTTGCGTTGACGTCGAAGTCATCAACGCCCCTCTAGATTACAACATTCTATTGGGGCGAAGCTACACCTATGCCATGTCTGCTGTCCCCTCTGCGGTTTTTCGCAAGATGTCTTTTCCTCACAATGGAAATACAGTCACCATCGACCAGTTGACTTATCATGAGCCAAAGTCTCAGACCTCCCCTGAGACGACCATCTCTTCTGTAGCCAATAAGTAAACCGTCGATTCCTTGACCAGTGTCTCCCCCGGCGTCTAAAAAGATTCCTCCCTGCTTGGAACTTTTCCTGGTCTCCCCCCTCCTCATATCTTTGATCCCAGCTTATCGAATTTTTGCATGATGCAATCGTCTCGGGCTGCCCTTAAGCAACCCGCCTCAGCTAGTCAGCAACCTCAGATGCAACCTCGCCCACCGCAACCCGCTCCTAGCACTTCATCTCCGCCAGCCGGACCTTATCCTTCTGGCCCTTCTCCTACAGCTGGTATCCCTGAACCCCTTTATCCCCCTGGATCGGTTCCCCCTGGCCTTAACCATCTCGGAGCCATCCCTCCTGGTCATTATCCCGCTGGTCAGATACCTTTCTTGGCTCCCCCTCCCAGAGTCTATACGGTCCCCTTCATGGCCACCCTATCTCTCCCTAACCTGACCCTGGGCATACCCATCTGGTACCTTGACCCTCCAGCCGCTATCCCACCCGGTCACCCCAAACCTTACCTTGCTTTGACACCAGTTCAACCGGTCTCCCTCTCTTCCTCCGTTACCACCAGCCCCCCCGCACCTCCCCAGGACCCTGCCCTCGTGGTGACAGCCCCAGGAAAGAAAGGCAAAGCTCGTAAGGGGGCAACCAATCAGGACCAAGCCGCCCCGACAAACCCTACCCCTCCTCGACTGCCAAAGCCCGCTATCCAGTGCGCTTTGTGCGATATTGTCGGTCACGCCACCCATACATGTCCTGAATTGACGCACCTCAAGATCCTGGTCAACGAGACGTTTCCCGACTCTGATATCCCTGAAGTCTACGTCACTATCCTGGATTCTATCCCGAAACTCAAAACCTTGTGCACAAATCACCCTTGTGCTTTGTGCAATTTCCATGGCCATTACACCCACCTCTGTCCCCGCCTTGACGAGTATAGTTCCTCCTTAGACACATACCACTGATTCAAGGCTACGCACGAAAAGATGCCTTCTCACTTGTCTGCGAGTTCTACTTCGATAGGACCAGAGGATATTCCTACTCTCATTCACATTCCTCCTCCCGCTATCGAACCAATAGAGCCTTCGATCACCATTTTGTACCTATCGTCATCCTTGAGAGATAATTCACCTAACCTTCGACCTGCAGACATTCTCGGTCCCCCCTCAGTCGACCTTGGATCTGTTGACGTTGCGCATGTGAGCCCTTCTCCACAAGATGACCAGTCATACAACACTACATCATCGGGTGATCCTCCTTCCTCCAGTCTTCCCATTTTCCAATCCGATGAAGACATTATGGAAGCCATGACCAACCCTGAATTTTTGTGGGATGATATGCACCATCGCGCATACTTCCTCCCACAGCAGTCCCATGACCAATATGTTGTGGAAACCAAAGACTTCATTCCCCATGCAGTCGATTGGTTCAAAAATCCCATCCCTGCACCTGATTCTTTCGAAGAAGGAAACATGGCCAACATCTCTCCGACCATTAAAATTGACATTTCGGTCAAACCAGGAATCGAAGAATATATCACCTTGGGCGCCCAATGCACCCCGGAAGAAATCGAAGCTTACACTAAGCTTTTCAAATAATTTCGAGATATTTTCGCCTGGTCCTACTCCGAAATGCCTGGGCTAGATCCCACCATTGTCGAGCATCATATCGACACGTGGCCCGATGCCAACCCAGCCCGACAAAAGTTGAGACCCATTAATCCTTCCAGACGTGATGCTATCAAAGCCGAAATCGATAATCTCAAGCAGGCTGGTTTCATTTATCCTATTGAATACACCACTTGGGTGTCCAAACCGGTTCCCGTCCTCAAGAAACAAGGCACCATCCGTGTCTGCACGGACTTTCGCGACTTGAACAAAGCTTGTCCCAAAGACAACTTCCCCACACCATTTATTGACCAAATCATTGATGAGTGTGCGGGGCATGAGGTTCTATCCTTTATGGATGGTTTCTCTGGATACAACCAAATCATTATCCATCCTGCTGACGAACTTAAAACTGCGTTCATCAGTTCGTGGGGAACTTTTTCTTACCAGGTCTTGCCATTCGGCCTTAAAAACGCCGGCGCCACTTTTCAACGGGCCATGTCTTATTGTTTCCATGACTTAGCTCATATTATCCTTGCTTATTTAGATGACCTCACTGCGCGTTCTAAGCATCGGGCACAGCACCTCCACGATCTGCGTACCATCTTTCTCCGATGTCGCAAGTATAATATCTGCCTTAACCCGTTGAAATGTGTCTTTTGCGTTCCCGCCGGCCGTCTCTTAGGCTTCATAGTGTCTAAGGATGGTATCACTCTTGACCCTTTGAAAGTTCAAGCCATTCTTGAACTTCCCATTCCACGTACCCTACGCCAGCTCCAAAGTCTCCAAGGCAAAGCTAATTTTCTTCGACGGTTCGTCCCTGACTATGCCACCACCGCACATGGGTTCCTTAGACTCCTCTGATCCAATATCCCATTTGTTTGGGATACCTATGCTCATGAGTCTTTCGATGCCCTCAAGCAGGCTCTCACATCTGCTCCCTTGATCCGCCCTCCCGACTTGATCGGGACTTCATCCTGTACATCTCCGCTTCCACCTATTCGATCGCTGGAGTCCTTATCCAAGAAGATGACAATGGTATCGAGCATGTGATCTACTACGTCAGTAAGAACCTAGTAGGGCCTCTTGTTTCCTACTCACATGAAGAAAAACTAGCGCTGTCTGTTGTGTTCTCAGTCCAAAAACTTCGTCATTACATCCTCATGCGTTCCACCAAGGTTGTGAATAATTCCAACCCCATGGCTTTCCTATTGAGTCGCCGCATCCTCACTGGGAAGTACGCCCGTTGGGTCATCATCCTTCAAGAATTCGACCTCGAATTTGTCACCCCAAAAATTAAGAAAGGTTTAGCCCTTGCTGAACTCATTTTTGAATTACCTACCGGAACACAAGATCCTCCAGTTAATGATGATTTCCCTGATGAGCACTTATTCGCCATTACTTCGGACAATCCTTGGTACGGCGATATCCTTACTTACTTGTGAACCCAAAATTTCGCTCTTCACCTTGATCGTGATGCTCGACGACGTATCCAACACCAGGCTCCTCGCTACCTTCATATCGGTGACGACCTCTATCATCGCGGTATAGATACTGTCCTTCGTCGTTGTCTCACGCACACTAAAGCTGAACAAGTCCTCAATTCCTGCCATAGCGGCGCTTGCGGTGGCCACCTCTCCAGTCTTTCTACTGCCCAAAAAGTCATGCGCGCTGGGTATTTCTGGCCTTCCCTCTTCAGTGATTGCATTGAAGCAGTCAAACACTATTCCAATTGCCAACATTTCACCCCTAAGGCGTGAGCTCCCCCAGCTCCCCTCCATCCGGTCGTCTCAACTGGTCCCTTTTGTAAATGGGCCATCGACTTTATGGAGTGTCGCCCGCCCTCTGCTGGTAACCATAAATATATCATCGTGGCGGTCGAATATTTCACAAAATGGGCCGAGGCTATGCCAACATTTGATAACACCGCAGCTACCGCAGCCCTCTTTTTCTTTAACCACGTTATCACTCGATTCGGGGTTTCGAAACAACTGGTCTCTTACCACGGCCAACATTTTGAAGATGAGATATGGTGGGAGCTATCCTCACTGTTGGGTTTTGAGCGCCAATATTCCTCCTCCTATTACCCCCAAGGTAATGGCCAAGTTGAAGCAGTCAACAAAATCCTCAAGACTATGCTTCAACAAACGGTGAATAAGCACAAAACCAACTGGCATCTTATGCTCTTCCCTACTTTGTGGGCCTATCGAACTTCTGTTAAAACCGCCACCGGGTTTACTCCTTTCCACCTCGTTTTTGGAGAGGAGGCAGTCTTACCGATCGAGTGTGAAATCCCTTCCCTGCACCTGGCCGTTGAACTTCTCCCTGATACCCAACCTCTAGAACAATGACTTATCAAGCTTGAGCGCGCCTCCGAAGACCGTCGTGTTGCCTTGCAAACCATGGAAGCGGCCAAGAAACGCACCAAAGCTCAGTATGACAGAAACGTCCAGCCTTGTACTTTTCACGAAGGTGACCTTGTTCTAGTTTATGACCAGGCCCATGATTTCCTTGGTCATGGGAAGTTCAACTCATTATGGCTAGGCCCTTACATCATCAGTAAGGATCTCGGTAAGGGGGCATACCTCTTAGAGGATTTCGAAGGCAATCCCCTTCCTAATCCTCGCAATGCACTCTATCTTAAGAAATATTACCCTTAGCATTTCCCTTCTGAAATGAATGTTTTATTTTCTTTTAGATAGCCAGCATCTTTTTCATTTTTGTGATTTGATACTTCACAAGGACACATTTTGTCCAAGATGGGTCACTTCACCTCTCCTTAAAATCGCATTTCTTCACTTACAACACTTGTACTTGGGGCACCACTTTGCCTCCTTACTTGTCTTTGTTCGTGTTGATTTTCGTCGTGAGTTACCATCTTGCACTCATGTTTTCATGGTCCCCCATTGGACCTTTACTATGTGGCAGCACCATCGAGTCGCCCTTGTTTAGAGCATCCAAGTGGAGTCATCATCGCTTTCATGGATTCTATCCCGAGTCCCTTTGTACCCCGCTATAGTCCTCCATCCCTCATTGCTTGGTTTCTCTCTTGTGTCGCACATTATGGCCTTCAGTCCCACTGTCCCTTATCCCTGATGATATTGTGTCAGTCGCTGCCATGTCATTCATGCCCTTTATGCTCTAACAAGGGAAGTCGTCCATTCGCTACTCAGTCCCCTCCATTTCACCATCATCATTGGTATTAGTCTGTCAGTCGCTCGACTATTTTCTCTCGTGCCTTAGTTGAGGATCTCTCATTGCCTCACCTATGGCAGACCTCCTTCTGTCGACACTGGGCCTCCTTCATTCCACATTGTGTCTAGAGGGCGGTGTACCTGGTTCCAGCTTCCACTCTTGTTTAGCGCCCCAGATCAGGCAAAGGGACTACTTATTTCCCTTTGACTTGGTTGTTTCTCACCTTCAACCCCTTTCCGCATGATCGAGATTCGTATACTTGATGGTCCAGTGATGCAACAGTTGTTCTCCATGATTCTCGGGTGTGTGTGAGATGTCTCAACCCTCATGAGGGGGTGGCCCTGTAGGTAGCCCCCCACATGCCCGGATGACCTCTTCCTCGCAGCCTTCGATGCAGCTCCATACATTTGATGATGTTGGCCTTCGCCGCTTGCAGCACCTCTTTGATTTGCATGTATCAGTCAGATTTTTCGAGCCCTTCCCCGTTTATAGGGGGCATTTGGGTTGTATTTGTATCTCATGTACTCAGATATTATTGTATAAGTCCCGGTTGTTATCCTGTGCACCGCATGTATGTGGGATTCCTCTTTGTCTTCTTTATCCTGCCTATGTTCCTCAACCATGTTTATGCCGATTTTACTTTATGGTTCGGTCCCTTGTTTATCGGACACACTATTCTTTTTGTATTTTGTCCTCATGCATAGGTATGCCTCCCCCACCGCCTCTAGCATAGGTACTCTCTCATAAAAAAAGACTTGTTGCACCTGTAAGTCTCATCTCCGCAGGGTCTAGTTCTTCAGCACATTAGACTACCTTACATTTCTCTCTCTGACTTCCCTTTTGATCTCTGGTGATTGAGTTCTTACAACGTACTTCGGTCATACGATTTGCTCCTAACACTTGCATGCTCGGGGGCAATCTGTTACACCATTTTTTGGTCATCTAACCTATTACATCAGATGGACCCAAGTACACCATGTAAGACCAATTTTACCCTAATTAAAATTGCTCTCACTATGTAAAATAACTTAATAAAACACATTTATTAGGTTGTTTATGGTCTAAACAAGAAACCCCAAAAAGGAAATATTAAACAAACCTATATTTGTTTGATTTTCCTCATGGAATAATTAATTAAACAATAATTTAATTATTATTCCTGGTCATGTTTAACCCAAACAAAGAAATTAATTAGATAAATCTTTATTTATCTTATTATTTTCTAGGAATAATTATTTAAATCTTATTTAAAAATATTCCTTGTTAAATATGACTAAATCACCCATAAATAATTAAATAAATCATTATTTATTTGATTATCTTTCAACCACTTCCTTAAAATGATAAATAAATCATTTATTTATTAATTATTCACAAATAAAGGGATTTGACCCAAGTCAAATACTTTTTCCCTCCAACAAATATAATAAAATATTCCATAAAAGGTGGATCTAGATTTGGTTAATGTTATTTTAATCATGCACCAAGATCTAGAATGACCCAATATTTTGTTATAAATAGGAGGGTTTTCCTACCATTCTTCACCTTTTGTTGCCTATTAGATCACTCTGGATCTATACACTTGGTCACATTTTTCTACATTATTTGCTGTGTGAGCTCCCTTTGAGTTCTATCTTTGTCTGGGTTTTCTACACCAACAAGAGAGAGAGAGATTCTAGATCTGAAGTGCTGAGGACTTCCAAGAACCCATCCCATTGAGGAGAATTGGATACGCCTTCTTGTTTTCCTCCCAGGTGCCCTTAATACAAAAATTCTTTCAAAAAACATTGTTCTTGTCTTGTCCATTGGATGTATGGAGCAAACCCTTAAATTTTACTGCTTAATGTCTTTCTATGCATAGATATGGTTTTTTCAGCACTTGTCTTGATCAAATAACTACAGATCTGAAGATATTGGCAGCCACATTTGATGTTAGGGCTATAAGTTATGCATAGGTAAAGTGGTCTTTTTTCGTACACTTCGGTAAAAGATTCATACTAACAAGTAGAGTTTCACAAAACAAACTATTGCTAAATTTTAGGAATGAAATTAAGTAAAATAAACTAAAAATAGTAAACAAATCAAAATGTTGCATGAATTTAGAAATACTGAATGGTTCGAGGCTTAAAAATCTGAAGCATGAAACTGTTTGCCTACCACATAAGCTTCTTTCTGCCACCTACCCTAACTGTCTTCACTGCTGCAAGAAATGTGGAGCTGACTGCCACCTACACCAATTATTCCCTTAAAATCTAGAAAGTATTCGATGAACTTCTACTTATGCTCTTCCTTGGAATATGGATCAAATATACCACCTAAACAACCCCTAAATCTGTTGCATTCAAATTTCCGGGGAAATAGCTACCTGCTGGGTTTGCTGATAAACTAGATTTTCTATAAAAGGCATCTATTTCCTAGAAATGACTAAAAATATCCCGACATAGTAAGTTGTGAGGATCAATGTCTACATCAAAACTAATAATGATAATAAAATTTTTCTATCAGCATGGTCTTCAAAAATTAAAACCAAAACATGAGACATAAAAAACCCTTTAGGTATCTCTTGATGTAGCTTCTCTTCTTCTTTACAGTCTGGTACTGTTGCCATATCATCACAGTTCCATAGAAACACCCTTTGCTAACTCGGCCTCTTCTGCTCAGGATCTTTGAATGAATCTTCAGTCCTTGTAGCTTTGGCAGAGTTTAAAACATAAAGCCCTTGATTCCTTTAATAATTGGCAGAAATTCCCTTTCTTTGGTAAATGGTGGAAAACCTTTGACTTGGTGGCTATCTGAGTCATTCTATTGTGCTTAGCCCTTTTCCTCATAAAACAACGAAAAAACCTCATGCACACAGACTTGAAATTTTTTAGGCTTCATCATTGACCTGCATCGCGCTCGCACTAATATCGTAAATCACAATATTTAAATTTTATTTCACATCGCAAGGTTTGGGATTATGGAAATGAGGTAAGTGCTAAAACTTGTGAAGTGCGATGAGCGGGGAATGATGTGACGCAACAAAGAGTTGGGCCCACCTGCAGCCCGCAGACTAGCACTTTTGTTATGAGCTGCGTAGAGGTAAATGTTAAACTCTGCGAAGTGCGAAGCACGATGAGCAAAAATGGTGTGGCAAGCAAATGTGGGCCCCTTTGATATCGCATCACAAAATACAAACCTTAACTTGTGACAACTTAACAATAAACATAAAAATTTCCGATTGCGATGTGTGATGGGTGGTGGGGAAAGGGTGATGTGGTGGGAAGGGTCCCACTATATTGCAATCAGGGAAAAGGAAAGGCAGAGGTGAATGGAAAAGGTAAGTAATGTCGTGAACTTGCAATGTGAAAAGGTGATGGACCCCATTGTAGGTTTTAAAAAACGTACAAGCGAAAATTTATTTAAGTAATGGTAATATGATAAAGGCCACTCGAACCATAATATAAAGGATTTCAAATCATTTGAGGCGTAAAAAGGGCAATATGGGTCCCACTAATCCCACAAATCGCATTTCAGAGGGTTTTGTAGGAGACTGCAAGTGTGATATGTATGGAGTTTGGATCTGTGAAACATCGATTGCGATGAAAGGTAAGGGTTTCCATATGTTTGAGTGTGGAAAGTGAAATATACGATATCATATATGTAATATATGATATGTATAAAAGGCTGGTTGTGGGGGGCAGAGCTGCAGGAAATGACATAAGTGGTAAGTTTTAAGGGATATATGATACGGTTGTTAGTGGGTAGGTGGAGCTTCTTTTTTAAACTATAAAACTTGAATTTTAATAGTTAAAAAGGGGTTTCGAAATAACTGAATCATAAGGAGCTAGAGGCAAAAAAAATGATGGAGAGGGCAGCTTTGAAAGGAATCAAAACCAGTGCTAACAAGAAGAATATGATATAAAAGGAAAATTAAAACTATGTATGGCCCAAGTCAAAGAAGATGGAGATGCACAAATGTTACCATATATTGAAGCAATACCAGAAAGTGACATGATGACATCTATGTTCGAAACATTTCTCAAGACAATGGAAAAATCTCACAGAATGCTCAGGGCATGAGGTATGGGGCCCTTATTCATTGATGCTTATTTTGAGAAAAATCCTATATCATTCATGAGAGATCACAAAAATGAAATATTACAACCTATGAATATGAATTATTTAGGAAAATAAATTAATATTTTGAAAAAAAAAGTAAGTGAGCTTAAAAAAAAAATGAAAGCATTATAAAATAAAAAAGAGAAATAAGATCAATGGGCAAGGTAATAAATTAAGGAATTAAAATATGAAGTTGGTATCAAGCAACTAGCTCCTTTGGAAGATGCATGTGATATGGGAGAAAATCCCCACATCAATATGTTCCATAATTCAAACCTTGAAGGAATAAATGTTATGAGAATTTTGTCTATTCAACACCAGAAATTTCATATTCAAATAACTTTAAGGATCAAAGGTCAAAAATTTAATTTAAAGGCTCTTATTGATTGATGTTCATATATGAAGCCTTTTCACAATTAAATTATTCCCTCCATATACTACCACAATACCAACCATTTTGTATATGGTCTTCGAGATAAATAAATGAATATGTAGTATGTAGTTCCTAAGGGAACTTTATGTTTTGGAATGCAATGCTTGGACCTGAAGTTTTCTAGTTGAAGAAATTCATATTAATTGCATATTAGGAACACATTTTTTGGAATTTGTTGAACCACATGTGTCAATAAGAACTAGGGATGGGAAGGCTAGATACTTCATCACAGTTCCAGATCTAGAAAAAAAAAGAAAAATCAAGCAAAGAAAATTATTCATCCTTTTGTTTCAACCCCTCAGTTGTCCACCCTGGTCCAAGCTACTAAAACAGTAGCACAAAAAGAAAGAAAAATAAAAGAAATGAAAAACATGAGAAGTAATATGAATATTGAACAACAGCTCAAGAAATAAAAATTCAGGCAAGAAATTTCTAAACTGAAGAAAATGTTTGAAGAAGAATTCTTCTCAAAGAATCCTATAGAATTTTGGGAAAAGAATAAATATTTTGTAGAATTACCCTATAAGGATTCATACATAAGAAAGGCTTGTAAAAGCAGACCAAACCCAATGAATGCTCAATACCATAAGTTATGTGAAGAAGAAATAAGAGGAGAGTATTGAGAAAGGGCCTTATTAGAGAATCCTAGAGTCCCTAGAATCGTTATGGATTTTATTTGAAAAAATAATTATGAGTGGATTAGAGGAGTTCCAATATTTGGTCATAAATTACAAGCCTTTGAATCAAGTAATAGTAGATGATACTTATCCCATACCACATGAATGCAATCTTCTGAAAAGGACTTTTGGTGCAAAAATATTTTCTAAGTTTGATTTGAAATATGGGTTTTGGCAGGTTGTTGTGAAAGAAGAAGACAAATTTAAGACAACATTCAGTGTCCCAGATGATCATTATGAATGGAATGTCATTCCATTTGGACTTAAGAATGAACCTACAAAATTCCAGAAAGTGATGGATAAATTTTCGAAGCTTTATTTTGAATGGTTGATTGTATATATAGATGATATTTTAATTTTTTCCAATTCCATTGAAGAAAACATAAAGCATCTACATAATTTTTTACATGTAGTCAAATATTTTGGCCTGGTGCTCTCTAATAAGAATATGGAATTATTCCAAACATCCATAAATTTATTAGTTGTGCTATTTCGAATGCTCAGATTATGTTGCAATAACATTATATTGAATTTGCAGATAAATTTCTTGACAATATCACTCCTAATACTTAATTGCCCATATTTTTAGGTAGCCTAAATTATGTGACTCACTTCTATAAAAATTGTGTTGCAGATAGAAAAATGTTGAATGAAAGACTGAGAAAGGATCTGACACCCTGGACAAACTAGAATACATAATTTGTAAGAAAACTCAAAGCCAAAGTAAAAACATTGCATATACTTCATGTTGCAGATGATTATTTACCAAAAATTGTAGAAATTGATGCAAGAACTATTGGATGGGGACTTGTACTTAAGTAAGTTAAGAACCCTAGATGCAGGTAAGATTGAAGAAATTATCCAATTTTCCTCTAGGGAAAGGACGAATTCAGAAATAAAGTATGTAGCCAGTGATAAGGAAATTAAAATTACGTTGAATGCATTAGAAAAATTGAAATATTTTTTTATCAATAAGCGATTCTTGTTAATAATTGATGCCACATCCATGAAGAAATTTTTTAACAAAAGAGGTGAAAAAAGCTAGTGAGGTGAATTTTTCAAGATAGCAAGAATTATTTGCAAATTTTGACTTTGATATTGAGCACATTAAAGGAATAGAAAATTAAATCCCTAATTTTCTGAGCAGAGAACATATATGAAATCCTTGGAAACATACAAGCAAGAACATTTCAAATCAAGAGAGTAGGAAAATACATGCGAGCATGAATGAAGATTTTTAGAATTAGGCGAGCATGACCAGTGTCTAGATATTGTCATGGAATGGAAAAATGAACAAGAACAAGTCATATAAATTCCTAACAACATGGCCTAGCAAAGGTACAAGATGGAGTGGAAGACCACATGCAAACTTCGCAATACATAGATCTTAGATCCAAATCTGGTACCTAAAATCTGGTACCTAAAATCCACATAAGCCTCACATCCATAGTTGAGATATTAGACATGATCTATGAAATATTCGTTCAGAAAGAAATCCAAGCCGAAAATCATCTAAGGACTATTTTCTAAGATATTGTTCTTATCTAGCAGTCGATGAATAATAGAAGTGGCCTAATACACTAGTACATTAGCCTTGAAATACCCAGGACTCATAATGAATGGCCAGGATGGAACCCCACTTTCAAATTATAGGGACTGATTATGACTATAATTAGTACAAAAACTTATGGTAAGACTTGTCATGCAAAGATAATCTAGGAAAAAATTATATCATATTCGTAAAATTTGGAGCAGTAAATACTTTACTTTCCTAACAACGACGTGACTTATTATTATATTGGTGGAAGAAATTTGCCATAAATAGAAGCATGGTGGACCCTTATATAATTGAGGGTGAATATGAATCATGTGAAGTCTTGATCTCATAAATTAGAGATTTACAAGAAAGTGAAGTCATGGATGAAAGGCATATAATCATTACATTCTTCTACAATCATAATCGATGGCTCATAAATATGAAGTTGTCTATACAAAATCTGCAAGGAAGCCCATCATTGTCTAAAAAAATCTATTCAAAATATTGAGATACCATGTACTATGATCACAAATTTTCATACCATAAAATTCATTTTGACTAGAAGAGGGGTTTGTCCTCTCAAATTAATATCATTTCGAGTTTGTACATATCTATAATTTGCACTATTTTGAGTTTGTATATGATTACTTTCCACATGATTCCTCCTCGACTCGGAAATATGTAACTCCTATGAATTGATTTAATTTGAATAAATATGTTTAAAATTAAAGTTAAAAAATTAATAAACATATATCAAAATTTTTGATTAATCCTTATTCAAATCCATTAATTTATAATTAAAATATTTTTTTCATTTGCTATCTATGAATGAGTTGAAATACAGATCTATGATAAATAAGTTGAAATAAAGATTTATGATAAATAGGAGAGGGGAATGTTTAATGATATTATAGATGGTCATGGTTTAGGGTATTATATAATTATATATAATGTGAAATAGAAGAGTTAATTTAATATTCTTAGATAAGACATAAATTAGTATATGATTAAAAATATATTTTTCAAAGTTGGTGTAGATAATGCTAATCACACGTCAAGGTAAATATGGTACTTGAGGTATAAGCATAAAAGAGTCTTTGTAATAGGTAAAATTGAGAGTACCATTAACAAGTCTAGAGGATTATATGCAAACTTAATAGAGAATATTTGGAAAAACAATCATGTGACTTGTGAGATACAGCGTAAAAATTTGATAATTATGAGGGTTATTAATGAGGGGGGATTTAAAACAACTTAGATAAAGTTAGTGTATGATAATACTTTAAATATGGAAAAGAATTTGAACGGATCTTTTCAAGCTACGACATTTGCCTCCCGTCTCCCTGTAAGAAACCAAGAATTTTAGACCATGTGCCTTCTATTAGGCATGGAGTCATTCTCTATTCTGAAACCAAACTTTTTTCACTATCATATCTGAATACCAAAACCTTCCGTGAAATAACCTATTCTAAAAAATTTCTTTCTCTAACCCTCGTTGAAAATAGACCGCAATTGAAAACCAATAGTACGTCTTATATGCAAAGCGGTGATAATGAGTGAAACTGAAGCTCATTCTATGTTGTGTATCACAAATTATAATGTTGTATAAATATGCCAATATGGATATGAGAACGTTATTTTGAATCTACCTTTGATTCATATATGTGTACTTACACAATTTCATAGGTTTTACGCTAAAAGAAATTCTACAGGAAACAAAAATTAGTTATAAATGTTAATTCACAAGGCATATTTATGCCCATGATTCCATCAATTTTATAATTTTATGTTTGTTAGTGAAAGTATTCTTCAATTATTTGAAAAATATCAAATTATGTACAACATAAAGAAACAAAAGCCTAATGCAATGTCAAATCCCTTTTCCTCCCAATACCTTAATAGTTCTATAACTAAGATGATGGATCTGTTGATAAGAGAAAATTTCAACTTAATTTAACTTATGAGTATGGTTATTAGTAAGATAAATATATTACTTTTCTTATCTTTAGTGTACTAAGGTGTCACTTAATGTAATCAATAATTATGGGTTAAGCCTTAAATGCCAATTCTTAAATTTTTTTTGCTTATCTCAAAGCAATGTATGATAGGTATTTATTTACCAGTAATATAGTCTAAAGTGAGAGGCAAAGTTAATTTTGACGGGACTTATTTTGATTGAGTTGTAAGATACAGATTCTTATCAGAATACCTCTCTTATCCTCTTGATGTTGCTACACTTCCAAAAAGCATCCATAGCCTATGGTGTGGTCACCCTAATATCATAGCCATTGCTCCAGTACTAATAGGCATCCATATCCCTAACACAAATCCCTACATTTCCCATTGGAATAAAATAATATCATGAAATATTTTTAAATTGTGTAAAAGAGATGTTATTGCATTAGGTTGAACCTAATACCATGGATCTTTCTCTTTTACCAATTAGTATTTGTAGTCTTGGGGAGATATCTACATTTCCCAGTTACATAAGCAACATATTATCTACTTATTCATGCTTTAATCACTTGAAGATAAAAGAAACAAAATTTTTTAAGCAGGGAGGGATGATGTCTGATTATGAAGATGAGTTGGATATGTCCATATTATTATTTTTACTCATGAAATATATTCATCTCCATAGACTTAATTCTACCTTCACATACTAACTATTTATTATATTATTATTAAGTATGGTTAATGATGCTTTGATGAGTAAATATAATGAAGTTCAAATTTAACGTCCAAACCATCGTGTAGGATATGATTATCCCTTTCAACATAATAATGAGAAAAATATTTTCTTTTTAGTTTTCCTCCTCGACCTCATCATAACAACATACTTCAAGGATCAAGGTACATTAATCAGTACTATAATTATCATTAAGAACTATTAGGGTTATTAGGGTGATTGAGAGATAAAGCTTTTTACCTATTTAAGACCGTGACAATATCTAATCATAAACAAATTCGAAAATTCATGAGTATATTTTCAAATAGCTATGTAATTTCTCAATGATAAGCTTACTTATTTATAATGATATTGTATCACATTCTAATTAGAAAAACAAAAACTCACTAAAAATTCAAAATCCAATGCAAGAAAAAAAGTAACTTATATACTTCATATGATTTACCATGATGCTTCATGCTTGACCAATGTAATGTAATGTTCAGTTGCTACCATTGTGAAGCTCATTTTGCATTCCATGTGATTCTAAGAGATAGATATGCATTCTATTGTTAACATGATGTTGTATTTTTGAAAACATGGTTCTCACTTTCTTCAAGAAAGTCATAATTCCTTGTGTTTATACCATGCAAAAGAATTTCTCTCAAATAAAAATAGCTACAACATATTAATGCCAAGAAATTACATTGACCACCATTTCATTATGTCGCATTTCAACAAAGCTAGTCAAGTTATGATATTTGTAATTGTCTTGATCTTCTTCCATATGGATATTTCCAAATGCACTAAAAAATGAAAACAAATCCAAAAGGAAAAGAAACAGCCATGTTCATCATTCCAATAATCATATTTTTGCATCATCCATATCTTTTCTCATTAATGATATAGTGCATAATAAGGCTAGCAAAGTGTTGTAGGTTAGCATCAATGAGAATAGAGGTTTCTTGTATTTATATGTCGATGAATGTTTTCATTTCAAATTCTTTGCATACCATTTCAAATAGATTGTTATGTTTAATGTGATACAATCATTTCATGTTCAACATAAGTCTTTCTTTAGGACACATTGCAAAGTCATATTTACATATTGCCCCATTTTCTGATTTTTGACATCACTCACTATGATTATCATATTTATAAATATAAAATTCTCCATTCAATAAATTCCATTTTTTTTATCATGAAGAAAATATTCAAATACATCAACCCTTAAAACTTAGTATTGCATATTGAACATTGCATATATTGGATTGAAATATTAGCATGTACTTTATTTTCTTTATATTTTCCTTTAACATATAGCTCTTTATGTTCATCAATATTTTTAACATGCTTATAAAAATTATGATTCTCTTTGATGGGACAGTAAGGAGGACATTATCTTCTTGATATGTTATAGACATGTATTCAAATTTTCTTTTCAAGGATACCTTCACAAGGTTTAAAAGTTGCAAAAATACCTTCATTATCTTTCTTAAAACAATGTTTCAAAATATTTTAAGTATAATTCAAAATTTAAGATTTTTTAAAAGAAGCATGAATATGTTCTCTCAAAATATGAGATATAATTTCATTTTCATTGCATCCATTTACAATAATTTCAAGAATCCCTTCACAAAATTGAATCAACCATAAGAGATTATTTTCATTTCTTGGGATATCTTCTTTGATTTTGTAGATGTAGTATGTAACTATTCAACTTTACATTGTTCACACACTACATTTATTGTTATAGACATGAGAGGACGAATAGAAAATACAATGCTTCTAACTTAATTAACACTCACTAGTTCATAGAAATCTTCATAGTCATCATATATAGGGTCACTAATGGAAATTTCAGAGGATGGAAGATTAGAAAGCAACTTATTTTCTTTATGTTGATAAGTCATGTAGGAATCATAAATGTTCATTGATTGAGGAATTGAGTCTAAAATCAAACCCTAATTTGATTCAAGTTTAATAATTGAATTATATATTCTTCTTCATACTCATCGTAAGATGCACCATTAAAATTGTAATTACGAGGATCATGTGAAAAGAAAAGATAACCACCGAAAACATCAACACATACCAATTATTTTTTAGTATTGAAAGGTAGTTGAAAGTATAAACGACTCCTTTGAAGAGTATCACTCCTTTGAAGAGTATCATCTTCAATTGATTATTGGTTCACACATTTGGGAACATATAGCATGTTATATTCTTCTTTACATATCTTAAATTTTAGGGAAAGAATTAAAATATTAACCAACATCAATAATATTTATAAAAAGTGGGTATCTTAAGAATGTAGATTTATGTCTTTATATGCTTCTAAGATATTATTTCATGATATGTTGAGAAATAAGATGCAATAGCTAGTTCATTTTTTTCAGGAAACAAAAACAACAACTTCTCCAAAAAAATTTGAGTTAGAAACTTGTTAATTTAAACACTGATTTTGTGTATCAAAAGAAGATAAACATATTTTTGGAATCTCCTCAATTTTTTATTAATCTTCATTATTATAGAATATATCCTCTTGAAATCCTAGATTATCACCATGATGTTATCCTTCGAAGACTTTATCACAACAATCCTCCCACAGAACATTTATTTGATATATATTTCTACAATAAGTGTGAAATATATAATGGAAATATTATAACGATGAAATGATGGCATCAAGTAGAATTCTATACCAATTACTTATTTCTCTTTCTATAGACATGATTCATGAAATGTTTCATCAAATCATCTTCATGATAAACCTTAAGACAATGAATGTAATGGTGAAATTATTTGAAATGTTGTGCTAGGTTATCATCATCATATCCTTAAAATCAATGTAGAAATTTTAATCATTTTTCGACATTAGGAATACAATTTGGAATACTGGGTACAAAAGAGAAACCAAATGGAGCATATCTCGCGTCTACCAATAAAGCAACTAAGTTAGCGATTAAAGTGATATAAAGTTTGTGAATATAAATTTACTAGGTAAAAAAAAATAAACAAATTTCTTCTTGAAATAGATAAAGAACATGTTGTTCTACTCTTGTTCACCATTAGGCCATAGGAATTAATTCTTTTTCATTTGCTATGGAAAATAAATATTAAGTTTTGGTTCCCAAAAATTGTACCTAAATAGATGTAATTCCTCAGGTTGTTCCTAGTGAAGGAACAATGTGAAGACACCATATGTAGGTTAAGAAAACACCCCACATTTTGCTTCAAGTTGGCTCTTGGACCAGAGAGAGTAACCCTCAAAACTACCACAATAATACTTGCTCTAAGTTACCTTGGAACAATCCCACTAAAATATTAATATTTTAATAAAATGTCGGAGAAATAATGCAGGCAAGAGATAACAGTGCTTTCGAACTATATTTTCATACGAGGACCTTTCCAATGGGAACATTTATCCCATTATGTAGATACATAAAAAAATGAATAGAATACCCAGAGAAAATTATATTAAATAGAAATGAAAATAACAAAATTATTCCTTTGCATAAAGGGGGGAAAAAATCAAAAAAGTTATTGAGGGCAACAATATTTAACCCTCTTGAAAGAAAGAAAGAGTATTGGAGAAATTTAGATGAAATCAACTACATTCATGAAACATATAGATATCTTGATCCAAAGCCAATAGTTCACAACAACTAAAACACTTATAATATTTTGATTTCTAATGAATATATTCTTTATCAAAATGGGTAGGAATAAATACTATACCCATTACAAAGTGTAAAAAAAATATTTACTCAGAACATGAACAATCAACCAAAAAAACATAGAATGATATATATATATTACCAATTATTATTTGAGAAGAAGTTTGTGATAACCATAGAGAGAATAAATAGAATTAGTCTTCAATATGTTTCATTAATGATTGAAACAAAAAATATACAAAGGCTCACAACCACCTAAGAAATAAAAATTAGTAATTTTTTTTTCATTATGAAAAAAACCTGGCTTATATTATGTGCCAGTACATATATCTGAAGCATGTCGTCATCAGTCTACTGCATTCATACCCATACAACATATACTTGCAAGTGCTAACACATCCAAAGAAACCAATACATGTAACGCCACCAGTATGGCACCCTGTAACTTCTAGAAAGTGCATGAGCCAAAAACAAAATATGATAGTGCAGGGCCTGTTTCCAAAAAACATTTCCTCAAAAACAACAGCGTGGCTGTAAGACCCAAGTAGGATAAAAAAAAAAAATAAGTGTGTTATGTACAATAAGGGCCTATATGTGGCCTACGGAGGATCATAACCATGGTGTTCAGTGTATGTTCAAAATTTGTGTGCAAAATACATCTAGTGATTATATTATAAAAACAAAAATAGTGTCTCCAAAATTTATAACCGCAAGTGAAGTGTCAAGATACTGGGATGGTTCCCTGTGCAGCGATATTATCTGCATCCATCAGAGTGTAGTGCATCTGTCCATCACAACAGCCCAAGCCTTGTTTTGAGAGTCCATCTGCCATCTTGTTCTTCTCCTTGCATATGTGAGTGAAAATTATACTATGAAAGCAAGCTCGAAGTATCTTTATATGATCTAGCCAATGTGCCAACTGTGGTGGATTGAAACTACTTCTATTATTCCTGTGGCCAATATAACTTTTGAGTCGCCATAGATTGCAATATTGTCAATAGAGAATTCCCTGGAGATCCATAGAAGTCCCCAAAGTGAAACCATCTCTGCCTTGTTGTTTGCGCCACTACCAAAATTCCAGAAATTTCTATATGGTGTCATGGGATCCATCTGTAACCAGAACCCACATCCACAAATATGATGTGTGGCACCATCAAAATATCCCGTAGGAAGTATGATTGTGTGTGGTCTGTGTTTATGATAATAGTCTTGTGGGAATTTGTGGACACTAGAGTACTCGTCGAGAATATGATGATGCGTTGTGTAGCTATGAGGGGGCATGTCCTGATCCCATTAAAATTACACATTTTTCTGATTCTCCAAATGTGCCACAATAACCAATAAGGAATGAGAGTTCCCTTCTGATATTTATACCGCCCGTAGAGACATTCCTGTATGTTTTCTGATGCACGATATATGACCTACAGGTGTGTACAGATCCGCTGCCATACATTCACCGTGTATGAGCATTGGAAGAATATGTGTTGGTTAGATTCATCTCCATTAAGACATAACGAGCATACCCCTAGGCCAATCCACCCACTCTTTTTTAGATTTTTCGAAGTCATGTTGCGGTTTTTCCAAATCAACCATGTGAGAATGATAATTTTGAGAAGAATTTCCACCTTCCATGCCATTTTAAACCAGAAATTTTCCTTAAAGTTCCCGGTCATTCTCATAATGTATCTGTAGGTATCCCACAATTGTATCCACTCCTGATGGTAGGACCCCGCCCACATGATCTTCTTACCACCCCTATTGCTGCGAAGACTTGCATTTTGTAGAAATGTCCTGAAGGTATCCCATGTCACTACATCTTGTCCCATAAAACCTAGCTCGTGTGCTTGTTTCCATTTTGGTATAACATCCAAGTATCCATGTATGACCTGAGATAATAAAAAGATGCCTTGTGCTTGTAATTTCTTAAGGATCCCATGTGTGAGGTGAGGACCCTCTGGCAATCCTTCAATATTGTCTATGTGCAATTAAAACTAACCCCCATCATCAAACATCCAGCATAATCGTCGAAAAAAATTACTCCATAGTTTTCCAGATCCATGTGCCCTTTCCACTTATGCTTCCCTACACCATAATGTTATCTCCTTTCTACAAAGGTATTTATCTTTGATGACAAGTTGTAAATCCCTGGCAATAAACATGCCTCACCACATAGACTTAATAATTAAGGGGAAGCCAAATAGCTTGATGTCCAATATGCCCCATCTCCCCATGTCCTTTGGTATAGTAATGCTCTCCCATCTCGCCAGGTCATATTTATGTTTGTTCCTACCCCCTGTCCAAATGAATTGAGACATGTAAGCCTTTATGTCCCAGATAATGGTCGTTGGGAGTACAAATAGGTGTGCCCAATAGACAAGAATTTGTTTTAGAACAATCGTTGCCAGAATATATCTGCCGCCAGTAGATAGCCACCTATGTGACCAGATCCAAATTTTCTTTTGGAATTTCTCCAACAGCCACCTCCAATCTGCCACCTAATAACCCCATGGTTTCAATCAAAAGCCAAGATAGGTGAAGCCCTCTTTTAAAGGTTTTTTATTGAATTGGAACATTGAAAAAATCTAGGTAATAATCTCCCCCGTGGCCTTTGTGTGCAATATTAGTGACTTAAGTTTATTGGCCATTAACCTAGTTGTGTTTCCAAAGAAAAAAAAAGTATCGAGTAGTAATGCCCATTGAGCTAATATTTCCCACCCGAATACGAGAATGTCATCGACGAACAGGTTCTGGGCGGTCGACACCGAACCATAGACATGTACTCTTTCAAATTCCCCCTCTCTAGCCGCCTTCCCGATCTTGAGAGTAAGTCCATCCATGACTAAAATAAATAACATCGGTGATAGGGAGAAACCTTGTGTGAGACCACACCATGCCCTAAAGAACTTAGATGGTAGACCATTTATAATGATAGAAAATAAAGCAAAATTTACACAACACATGATCCAATCCATGTTCTTTGCAGACAAACCAATTTTAATCAGTATAACCCTAAAGTACTCTCAATTCACACAGTCATACACCTTACACAAGTCAATATTCATCGCAATAACCTCCATGTTACATGTGTGGATAGAGTGTATATTCTCCTATGAGATGGAAACTGCATCATGAATTAACCTGTTATGTAGAAATACAGACTGCTTCTTCGTGATGAAATTTGAGAGATTCTTCTAAATCCCCTCAATGATTATCTTTGAGATGATTTTATAAGATATTTTTCAGAATGATATATGTTGAAACTCATTGAAATTTTACGGTGCAAGGACCTTTGGATTAATGCAATAAAGGTGGATTGTATCGCACTTGTAATGTGTCCATGTAGTCAGGACTCCTTCACCATCTATGTAAGCTCTTCACCTAACAGAGGGAAGAATGCTAAATAGAGTTCCACTGTCCAACTATTGGGTCCAGGGCTTTTTTAATCGGAAAAAGTATTAAGGAATTGTAAGACCTCATCCACAGTTACCTCCTGACACAATGTTGCATTTTGGGCCTCATCAAACATGATAGGGTATTCCTAAGCCATCTATATTTGGTCATCCACATGATCACCAGCCCCGGTTTTAAAAATATATTGAAAATTCTGCACTGCCGCAGACTGGATTTCCACTGTGGAATACACTTCCTCCCCCAATTCATTGGTGACCTTCCAGATACTATTACAAGCCCAACACATATTAGCATAGTTATGGAAGTATTTTATATTTTTGCCTCCCACCTGTAGCGACACTGCCCGACTTTTTAGACGCCATTTCTATTCTTGAATGGCCAGTATCTTATGTCGATGTTCCTCTCATTCCTTGATTTTCCCCTAAAGTATCGAATAGTCTCCCCGTGAATCTAGGGTTCTTATCATATTTCGAATCTCTGAATTTATGCCAATGATTTTAGATATGAGGTGTTGTTTCTTCACTCTCTCCCACTATTTGACCTTCAATTTCAGAATCTTGAGAGTTTGTCCAATCCACGCCATAGGAGTAATGTGTTCCCCATTGTCAGCGATATTCTAGTGCTCAGTAACCAACTGGTGAAAGTTCAGCTCCTCAACCCATACCCAATTGAACTTGAAGGGGATCCCCTATGATGTCTGGGTATCACACCAGCCAAGTATGATAGGACGATGTTCTGATATAAGAACATCTGCCACCCTTGATTGTACAGACCCCAATTTTTCCAATAGATTCTCATGTAAAATGAATCTATCCAGCCTCTTTCCGATAAATTCGTCACCAGAATTCCCATTATACTAGGTAGGGAATATTTTTTTTGGGGGAATGTCCCATAAGTGATTCTCCATGAATAAATTATGAAGGAAATTCGACAATGCATCCTTTATACATTGGTGACCCTAGTTCTCCCGTGAAGAAAGTGTAGCATTAAAATCCTCTGCAATGACACGAGATCCAATTTTAAGTAATTCATTGTCATCCATTCTCCTATAGAAACTTAGAAGATCATTGTAAGGGGCATAAATATTAAGAAAATGTATGCATTCCCTAGACCCACATATAAAACCCGTCAAGAGGATTTCACCAAAAAATCTAAATGCACAAAAATTTTCCATTAGCTGATTCCATAGTGCCACCAATCCCCTCAATAGGCCCCGTGAGTCCACTACCACCATACCCCATTTAGGGAAAATTTTCCCAAAATATGAATACACCCGATCAGATGAGGTCATGGTATCCCGATACATAATTAGAAAGGGAAAATAGGAGTTCAAAATTGCATATGGAGAGAAATTTATAGTGGTATCCCAAATTGCGTATGTTGAAAGAGATGTAGTTCATCATGAGCCACCCTTTCCTGGTGACAGTGCTCTAAGTACATGATTGAAAATGGTGGCAATAGGAACCTCATGCAGACCAGGATTATCAAATAATGGAGTAGCCCGAAAATTTTTAGCCCTCCCCCGCCCTGATGACCACCTTTCTGGCGCGGCGTGAAATTCTTCCTAGTGCTCAAACTGATATTAAAAGGTGGTATGACAGCATCACAATGGTGAACCGGAATATCGGAAAAATCCATCGATGTATTTTGGAAAAGAATCTCAAAATCGCTGCTAATAGAATTCTAAGGAGAGGATGTGGGGATTGGATCTGGTGGTTTTGGAGAGGCAAGCATCATATGAGAAGCATATGGGGATATGGAAGGTTCAGAACTATGGTGGAAATCCAAAACATAAGCATTATCAATAGTGTTATAGCAGGGAAGGTCATCTAAATAGTGAATATCCATAGGAGACGGTGGCTCCTGGCATGAAAGAAGGGTGGGTAGAGGCTCAAGAGTTCAATCAGTCAGTAGATAGCCATTCGACAGGGATCTACGTAGAGTGGGGGATTGAGAGGAGTGTTCAGTCGAGGGTAAGGTATCCAAAATAGAATAATCTGGAGCATTTTGAGGCAACAATACATGAAATGTAGAAGGAAAGGGGGGGGGGGGGTTGCTGGAAGTTTCATACCTATGAAATCACCTGCGGGTGGAGGGGATCCTGACTACAAAGGAGGCGACGTTGATGTAGTCTTTGGCACACTTCCCCGATTTCCATTGTGATGCTATGGGAAATTTCGAGCAAGATTCTCAGTGTCGTGACACAGCAAGAACCTGAATTGAATGCACCAGTAATCCACCCTCTCGTGATGAATTACAAAATCCCAAGCCAAGTAAATTTTTCCTAGTAAGCCTCTGGCGAAATCCAACTCCCACAAGATCCATGCCACGTGCTTATTTGGTTGTCCAAGGCCCTTTGTGTCCGAGTAGACGTATCATCCGATGGAGTTCCCAATCGCCATGAGGACATGCTTGGTCCAAAATTCCATAGGTAAGTGGGGTAATTTTACCCATACCAAGTGATTGCGAGTTACCTCCAATGTAGGATTGAAGCTAATGTACCATGCATGCAGCGAGAGGAAACATTGTCTACGGACCTACGGAAGTTTCAGTATGCGAACCACATCCTCTATTGACATGAAGTGGAATCTAAACCAACCATTCATCAACTGACATATCTTCATCAAATATCCTAGGTGCTTGCACCACTGTGAATTTACCCATTGTTGCATGAATCAATCTCTCTCTTGATCAAAATTCCACCGGTTGATTAATTTCCTCTTCCGCAAGCTTTCCACCTGATCCCACATAATTTCATAACCAAAACTTGGCAGCTTTCTTTCAGGGCAAGGATGGTGAGGTTGAGAGCACATGCAAAGAGTGTTTATAGAAAGCTTTGGATCGTCGCCACCCTATTTTGCAGGAGAATGTTTGTCTTGCAGATGTGGCCCAGTATGCCCACCACCCTTCCAACTCACATTCTCCCCAGGTGTCCTCATGTGTGGATCCCCTTCTACCACTTGGATGGCCTCTATCATGGCCTCTTGGCCCGAGCTATCTGCATCCAACATAGCCAAGTAGTCCTTGAGGTGAGCCATAAAGGCAAGTGGTCAGGCCATATGAAATATGGAAGCAAAGAAGAAATCGACGGTGGCTTCCAGTAGTAAGGAAAGTATAAAGGATAAATATCCCACCTCCCAATGGTCATACGATAAATGAGCCCTGAAGTAGTCCAATATTGAGGTACCAACTACCCCAAGTGTGAGAAAATAAAAAAAGTTTGTAATGATTTATTTTCCTTCGCCAGATAGGTGCCAGAGAATAATCACCCACGGGGCAAGGTGTATAAAAGGTTAAAAATGGAAATATCCATGCACGTCATCCACAGGATCCCAAGTACACCTAAACCAAGGAAGGAGGTTTAAATTTGCCTTAAATCATCATTAATTTATAGTGCTATCAGTCTATGCCATAAAATTTGAAAACTTTCCGGAGAAAGTTGCCACCCTAATGCTTTGATACCGGAAAAAGTGTGCGCAAAAAAAATGTATGCATCATGTTGTCCCACTCTTTGGACCCTCCTTACAACTGCATCCAATCACAACACTCCCTAGTATCGTAAAAATCTCCATCGGGCACCTGTGTACTATGCACACTCAAAATATGGCCCAATGGCTAGATGTGAGAAAATATCGGGTGTCAATAAAAAAACCAAATTTAATCATCACCATGTTTCTATTGCAAAAAAAACAACATTAGCATCCATAGATCTTCAACCACATGTTTCATAAACGAAAGCCATAGTTTTGAAGGGTTGCGAGATAAAAAATACTTTCGTCCACCATTTCCAAAAAAGAAAACTTAAATTCCTTTGCTCTTGATAAGTTTTGGTCTATGCTTCTCCCTCCAGTAATTGTCCAAGGAGCTTTTGAAGACATCCCCACATCATTTAACTCATAAAATGTAGGTATACCCTGATGTGTAGTGTGACCTTGTCAGGGACCCTCCAAAAAACAACATCCATAATCGAATTCATAACTGCTCTATTAGCATTGTTCTCTCCATTATCCCAAAATTTTTAATTCCCATCACAACTCCTTTTGTACCCCACTGTTTTAAAATATCTCCCCCTCTTCAGCCCTGATTCTAACAATTTATTTTGTAGAACATGTGAAAAAATTTTCAATCTGTTATCACTAAATTGATATTGATGGTCTGCTTCAATAGTCAACCCAGAGTAACTATTTCAAACCTACTTTTAGCTAGAACTTATCCTTTCCAACCCGAGAGGCTCTCTCAAGGACAAATATGATATTATGTAAATAAGTAGCAATAGATGGATAACTCTGAAAAAAATTTTAAATGTATTTTTGTGTAGGTGAAATATGAAAACAAATAACTACCATTGGGCATATGGAGTCAGTATGAAAACTCAGTGACATATGAAACTTCTCTCATGGAAGCTAAGGCATTTGTATTCTAATGAAACATAAAATTTACAATAGACTAGATGTATAAAGGAATTTGGAGCATGTTGATCATGAATTCCAAGTAATTACACAACTAGAATATTGAAGATAGAGTAATAGAACATATAAGACAAATACATATCATAATACTAATGAATCTTGGGTGAGAAAAGAAGTCTGCTGCCATTGTATATTACTGATAAAAAAGATTTACAATAGTAGTCTCCAATATAACATCCATCAACCTTTTCCCCATCTATCGTCTGTCTATTTATAGATTTAGGTACCTTTACAATGAGTCTACAAAAAATGACATACCTTCGAATACCTCTAATGACATCTTGACTAACCAAAAAGCAGAGTACAAGGAGAGAAAATAGAGATCTACTATTTTTAGGAATTCGAAACCTAATAGGACTCTAATACACTTTATTACATTTAAAAAAAATTAAAAGCCCCATGCTTGCCAATATACATCGAAAAGATCATGTGCCTAGGGTGGAAATGACCATGACTGAAAAAAAATACCCCCACCAAGATAGGAGGTTTGTCTTCCGAGCTTTGAGAAGGTGATTTGATATTTGCTGATGTGGTTTCCATGATGAGATGGCAGCTTGATTAGCTTTGTCGATGAGTGTGTCTTCAACCAAAACTAAAATAATTATTTTTTACCCTTCCAGGTGGCTGCCTTGTTCCAAAAAGACAATTAAGGCTTGAAAATTTTCAAAATTCCTCCTCACTGCAAAAACAGAGGACTTCTAGGCAAGTCCGTAGCAAGAGTTCATAGATTTTTCTACTTTGGCCATCTCTGCAATTTTTTTCCCTATTTTCTTATTAGAGGATGTTACATGGGTCTAAGCACTTAAATACATGCCTTCATCTTCCTTCTGTGTGACAAAACCTGGCATATATTCCCAAAAAAACATATTCAGCGAGTTTATATCATTTTCTCAGTCTTAAGCCTGGAATACGCTACGAACTTGCCTAATAGACAGTAGGATTGAAAATTTTCTGATTTCTTCTTCAAAATTTCTCATGGATATGTAAATGATGAGCTATAATGAGGAAAAAATTATTTTAAAATTTATTTTACCCCCCTTCAATCAATAGTGGCTTCACCCTTGGCAGCAATGGTTTCAGCTTCAACAAGTTCATTTACCACTGTCATCTTTAAGCCCTTTTTCTTGAGTTTTGTTTGTAACATTTCCATCTGCACCTCTAACTCCTTTAGTTGGCCTTTGAGCTTCTTCCTCTCTTCCTGTAGCCAGATTTTCCTTTTCCTTGTGTGCTTCATCACTTTGCATAAAGGGAGGGTTCTCTTTAGAAGTTTCATAGCACTTGTTAGGGCTTCATCATAATAGGTAATATGCTCATTCACTTTTTCCTTGAACTCCTCTACCATCTTCCTTTCTTTCTTAGCCTCTTCCAACTCCAGCTTTGTTTCAATGACCTCTTCCCTAGCTTCCCTCAACTACTCCCTAGAAGCTCCACTTCAGATTTTTCAGTGACCTTCTCCTTACCTTTCCTCTGCTTGATAATTTATTATTTTGTTAGAGATAGGTCAATGATTTCTTCTACCATAGGTTGTCTGCCATTTTCTATCTCTTCAGGCTTCTTGTCATCCTTGATACCTTTGGCATGTTGCAATCTAGTGAGACACTTTCTTGGTTTAAAGAAAAAACCTGCATCTTCACTGGAAAATTCAAGTTTCTTGGTAGTGAGGCCTTTCCTCTTCTTCTTACCTCCTTTGACCTCCATTGTTTTAACCACAGGGGTTTCTTCTATATCTATAGCTAATAAAATATCATCAAGATTACATTTTCCCACTGTTTGCCTCCTAGTGATTCTTCCATGACTCTTTTTGCTAGGTTTAGGCTTGCTTCTTGAATGTGTGGGCTGAGGTATCTTTGTCTTCTGCAAATGTTCCATTTCAACCTCCATGGGCTCTGTAATTGGTTGCATTTCTCCTTCCTGTCCACCTTCTGCTTCAGTTATGGGCTCATCATTCTTACTAGAAGGGTTGGTCTTTTATTTGGGTGTTTTCTTAGGATTCAACACATCCAGTTCATAACCACTTAAAAATAGAAATCTAGCCTAGTCCCTATTTAATTTTTTCAACTCTTCCATCACCAGAAAATTAATTAATCCATGATGGAAGATAGAGGTTTCACTACGCTTAGGCCTAGCTTGTAATTTATTTGACATTTTTCCTAAGCTTCTTAATAGGAAAAATGGAAGGTTCAAAAGTTGCTTACCAGTGAAATAGAGAAAAGTACAAAGTGATACTGATATATCATGTGAAACCTCCCTTCACATGTGAAATACTTATGAATCAACAGCAAGAGTTTGAAGTAATTTTCTTTGAGAAAACTTCTTGGTATCCCTGAGGTCATGTCCACTCCTATGTTCACAGGCTTCAGGAACTCATCACAATTTTGCAATTTGAATTTGGTGGCTTTAAACCATTCTTCCCCTAACCTTGTAATTTATGTTTCTTGGGCAATAGTTTTAGGAGAAACCATGAAATTTAGTACACCCACCTTTGATGCAGTACCAACAAAATTGACTACAAAATCCTTAGAAACTTGGGCATGATACCCTTGCAGCATCTGACAAAATCTCATGCAGTGAGCACTGGTGAAGACTGCTGCAAAACTTGGATCTTCATTGACCAATTTTAAGTCCATTTGCTCATACCTAACCACTGAGCCTCCTTTTTGGGTCTTCTTATGCATGGCAATCCCTTTCAAAACAATGTTGGCCTCCTTAGCAATATGGCACCTGCAAAATATATTTATGCGCAACAAGAAGCTTGCAGACAAAGGCTAGACCTTCCTCAAGAAAACACCAACAACTATACTAAAACAAAAGGGAAAATGTGGCAACAAGAATCTCACAAGGATGATTTGAAATGGTAAGTTTGAATGCGAGAGGAAGGAGTCCAAATAAGGATGGTAATGATGATCAAACATGAACCATGATTCCAAAAAATGCAGCATATGACCTCAGAATACCCTCTATCCATTTGCAAATCGAAAACTCATCTATTACCTTGGCGGTGCATAAAAACACGATTTTTTATCATTTTCTGTTATGAGTTTGGCAGATTCGCTACGGAACTGTCAGGTGAGTTTGTAGCAAAAGCAACCTGTTTTCCACAGAATTCACTGCGGACTCGAGAAAAAGTGGACAAGTGGCTTAAAACTTAATTTGAACCAATGCATGCATATTTTTTTCATATTTTTATTGACATGACTTTAATGAGATTACATGTGGGGACTCTAGAGACTTAGGACTATAACCAATTCATGAAATTTCATCAATTTTCATGAATTAATTCATCAACACACTAAAACCTACACAAAATGACTTTCATAACCAAACTGAATGTTATTGATGATAACCGTGGCTCTACTAGGGATGATGTTCCCATGTGGTACAACAAAGAACTTGTAGCATCCAATGCCTTTCTTGTAAAAACTAAAATTTTCTTAAATTGATGAAATCTTCGCCAAGAACTTATGGCCTTCTCCTCAGGCTCAATATTTATGATGAAATCATTTTTATTTGCAAACATCATAACAGAGAATGAAATATGTAGAATGAAATGTGATTCAGCAAGAGAAAATAGGAAGAGTAGTGTTTTAGAAACATGCCATTGACAGATCCTCCTCCACATAGCTGTCCATCCATCTGTTGAAGTAAAAATGTGTTGCTACCATGATATGTGGCTATCACAAAAGGCCCTTTCCAAATGTTCTCAAACTTTCCATGTTTCCCCTTTTCTTCAATTTTGGCTTCCCATTTTAGAACTATATCTTGAATCTTAAAGTTTTCTTCTTTAGTCTTTTTTTCAAGGTCTTCTTTAATATGTTTTGTGATTGCTGATGATTATTATACACATCTTCTATTTTTCCTACAAATCAATGAGTTGGTTTATCCTTCCTTTGGATGGAATTAGGTTCTTATTCAAGCCCTTGTATTAATTTCATTACCAGAACCCCCTATGAAGTTGGGAAAATTTCTTCAGCTCCATATACTAGTTCATAAGGAGATCTACCTATAGATATCTTAGTACAAAATCTATCAGCCCACAAAGAAAACCTTAATTTCAAATGCCATGAGATTTTATTTTCTTGCCAAACACTTTTGATGATCCTGACTATGCTTTTATTAGATGATTCAACTAATCCATTACCTTGAGGGTAATATGTTGTGAAATGACCAAGAGTGATATGATATTGATGACAAAAACTAATCATTTTTTTGGATTTTAAAGCTTGAACATTATCAGTAATAATATTCATGGGACAACCAAACCTTGACAAAATGTTGTTCTCCAGAAATTGGATGATGACTGAGTCAGTATCTTGCCTTGCAATGACCCACTTCAATCCACTTGGTGAAGTAATCAGTGGTTTTAAAAATACAACGATGTTGTCCTGAGGATGCAGGGTGTATTTTTCCAATGAAATCTAATCCCCATTGCTGGAAAGGAGCTTCAACATATATTAGCTTGAGGGGTAAAGGATTCAGCGTCTTCTTTCCATAAAAATTTTTGCATTCATGGCATGCAAAAATATTCTTGTAGATGTCTCTGAACATATAAGGCCAATAATATCCAGCTCCGAGTATATTGGTTACAGTGGCCTTCCAATAATGGTGTTCTCCACAATCTCTCTTATGACATTCACCAATAACTTGTTCAGCCTCTTCTTCCAACAAGCAATTTAAAATAATACCACCGGTGTCCCTCTAATAAATTTTTTTGTTCAAAATGCAGTACCTTAAATAATTTAGCTTCACAAACATGGATTTGGACTTGGTTAATTGAGGAGGAGATTTATGATGATGTAAAACAAAAATCACATATATGTACCATTCAGAGTGATTTTTTCTTCAATAGGAACCAATTCTTCTTCTTCAACCAATGCAATCCATGTCTAGGCACTCAAAATTTGATTGTGCCATCATTTTTGCTAGCCCTTGACCCTTTACCAATTTGGTTGGCTTAATTTCTATATCATATTCTAACAAAGTGGAAATCCACTTACCTCTTTTCCATCAGGATCAGCTTGGGTCAATATGTATTTCACCATAGTATTAGGCACAAATGCTATAATATGAGAATGTTGAATGTAAATTTTGAAATATTTAAGTGCCTTTAATAAAGCATATGTCTGTTTCTCCATGATATTATATTTCAATTCATATTTTTCAATATTTTTACTGAAGAAAGAAATAGGTTGCTGACTGCCTTGTTGTCTTTTCTATAATAATACTTTGTCAATTGTATATTCAGAGGCGAAGGTAAAAACAAGAAAATCCCTTGAAAATCCAGGACTTATGAGCACTGGGGCTTGAGTGAGGGCCTTATTTGTGTCTTCAAAATATTTCTTTGCTTCTAATTTCCATTTAACATCCGATTCTTTCCTAATCATCTTAGTAATTTGTTTGACAATCTTAGCAAAATTAGGAATGAATATTCTAACAAAATTTACCTTTCCGAGAAAGGATTGAATCTCATTTATGTTTCTTTGTAAGTCTATTTTCTGACTGACAATGACCCTACTTGGATCAATCTTTATTCCTTCTTTTAATATAATTTGTCCTAACAATTTTCCAGTGGTAAAAGAAAAGACAATTTTAGTAGAATTGAGAGATATACCGAATTTTCTGCATTTCTGCAGAATTTTCTCCAAGTGCTTAAGGTGTTCCTCCTCATTCTTTGAAATTACAGTAATTTCATCCAAGTAAACCACCATTGATTTATCCTTCTCTTCAGCAAATGCAATATCCATCGCCCTTTGCAAATTTATCCCTGCATTCATGAGACAAAAACACATTTTGGCATACATAAACGCCCCCCATGGTGTAGTAAAAGCAATTTTATCTTGGTCCTTTGGATGTAATAATGTTATATTGTAGCCCGAGAAACCATCAAGTATAGACATTCTTTGAGAGGAAACAATATTTTGCATAATTTGATTCATCTTTGGGAGAGGGTACTTTTCTTTGAGATATGCTTTATTTAAATTTCTGAAATCAATGCAAATTCTAATCTCACCATTCTTCTTCCTTACATGTACAAATTTATCAAGCCACTTATAAAACTTCAATGGGACAATGATTTTCGCATCAAACAACTTCTTAATTTCTTTCTTAATCAGTGGCATGAGCAAAGGATTAATCCTTCTCAACCTTTCTTTAAAATTATTTCCATTCTCTTTGATGGGGATAGTACGTTGAATAATATTGGTTTCATACCTTTTCAAGTCTACATAGATCCATGAAAAAACATCAATACACTTTTTGATCATATCCACATACCTTTGTCTCATCTCCGAAGAAAGAAATCTAGACAACTTTACCATCTTGGGAATTTCTGTAGTACCAAGGTTGCAACGTTTACACCTCTTCATCAACATCCTTCATATTTGCTGACTTGAAAACATCATTCTGATCAAAAAAATTCTCAAGGGGTATTACGCCTTTGGGAATGCAATTATTTTTCAGTTGAAGGATCTCTAGATTGACTTTAGTTTCAGTAAAC
This sequence comes from Pinus albicaulis, assembly GCA_034641835.2. NCBI lineage: Eukaryota > Viridiplantae > Streptophyta > Pinopsida > Pinales > Pinaceae > Pinus > Pinus albicaulis. The sequence goes on from CM076577.1 coordinate 574,554,165, forward strand.
ATATTCTGCTGATCTACTTCAATGTTTTCAAACTCTTCTTTCAGCTCAAGGAAACTTCGGACCTATTGATCACTATCAAACACTTGTCAGTGGATAGTATTATCAGGGATATTTGGTCTATGCCCGACCTCAAATTCATAGCTCTTACTAGAATGAGTAGGAATGACAAACAAACTAGCAGAGAAAGCCAAAGAATCAGCCATCGAATTCTGGTCTCTATTTCTGATAGTGAAACTGTATTCTTTGAAATTCTCAAGCTTTTCAAGGATTAAACTTTTATAAGCCCTCATCCTGAAATATTTGGTCTGATAAGATCCTTCTACTTGCTTGATTACTTATTCAGAATCGCCACAAACTGATATTTTCTTGGCGCCTAAACTCTTCAAAGTTTCTACCCAAAAACAATGACTCAGATTCGGGCATATTGTTTGTACAATCAAAGTTCAATTTGTAAGAGAAAAAATTACTTTCCTCATTAGGAGTGGTAATCAATATTCCTGCACCAGCTCCTTCTCTTCTAGAAGCACCATCAAAATGTAAATTCCACCAACATTTTTCATTTGCCTTCATACTTCTCTGATTTTTTGCTTGCTGATCTTTTATTTTTTTCTCATTTTTTTCCTCATCAGTGAGTTCATTGAACAAAATTGAAGATCCCAATTCAGTATCTAGTGCATAAATAGGAAATTTTTGTGGTTTATCCTTTCTACTTACCATATAATCAATCCTAATTTCTTTGTACAACCTCCTTTGTTAGCAAAAGGCTAGAATGGTGGCATAAGTCATATCCATCTATATAGTTCCTTTAATTTTGGTTACCCAAGATCTAGATAAAAGCATACCAAATGTTGGAGTAATGTTAGCTACAACTATATCCATTACCAATGTCTTAGCAGGCACTTGAGTTAGGCCAACAACCACATCTTTAATGAGACCAATGCACTGAACTCTCTTGGAATCAAAAGAAAACAAGTCTTTATAAGGTCTACTAATGTCTAAACCCATTCTTTCCATGATAACATTAGGCATTAAATTGTGGGAAGCACCTGAGTCTAACATGGTGTTATGCAAAGTCATTTCACGAATGTTTAGACTCGCATAAAAAGGAAAAACTTCTTCATTATGTTATTCTTCTACCCATGGTCCCAGGAAAATGGTAGGATGGTCTTCTTGCATATTTAAGATGTCTGATGGTCCAAGCTGAGTGTTATGCATCTTGACGATTTGGCTCCTATACTAAGTGACCTTAATGATCTCACCAAAGGGAAGTGGAATTTTTATTTTGGAAATTTCAATTTCTAAATTGAAATTAGATGAAGTTTTTTCAATTTCTTTGCCATGAGGTGTTGGTGTGTCTTTCTTTGGTTCAGCTAGCTTAGGAGCATATCTCTTTGGCTGAGATTTATTGGCTGTAATGGGAACATTTCTATTCCTAAAATTATATTTTTTTTAATCTTAAAGATAGCATGTTGATAACCTTTCAAGTAATCAGATTGTCCCTCATTTCCTCCCATATCATGATTAGATTCATCATGTTCTTCTTTAGCTATAAACATTCCTGAAACATCTTCATCTAAACAATTACTAATATCTTCTTCTAATTTAGGTTTTGTTTCCTTTTCATCTAATAAATTTTGCTGAAAAGGAGGTCTAACATGTGGATCAGGTTGATTTCTATTGTCTCTCGATCTTTGCTGATTTTGAGGCCTCCTAAATTGAGGATTTATTATATGTGTTTCTTGTTGTGTAGGGGGTAAAGGATTTTTACCAAGAGAAAGCCTATCCATAAGCTTCTCCATGGTCTTCATCATGGAATCAAACTTCACATCTAAAGATGAAGAATACTTCTCTTCTTCTTTTAATTTAGTTTTTCCCATCTTAGAGCTCTTGGTTGCAGCCATATTCACTTCAACTTTTACAGCATCATTCCACATGTCATCCAAAGAAGAAGATTATATTTCTCTTAATAAGATGGAAAACTCTAAGTTAAAAGCTTTAGCATAGTGTAATTGAGAAGCTCCTGGGGGAGGTTTGATATGAGCAGGTATGGAATTGTAAAGCTTGTTAAACCTTTTATAGAAATCTTGAATGGATTCATCTATGGCTCTTTTCAAATTGTTATACTCAGTTAAGGCTTGAACAAGGTTCACTTTAATCCCCCATTTTGTCAAAAAACTATCTTCCAATTGATCCCATTTTCATAAACTAGCTGGGACCAATGATTTAAACCATTTCCTTACCTCACCTGTGAAACTTTGAGAAAACAACCTCATTTTCACATCCTCATCGCCTACATCCTCTCGGTCAATAAATTCATTAAATTGGTCAACATGTTATTCAACAGTTATTTTTCTTCACTCCCAAAGGTTTTAATCCTAGTAGAATATCCATATGGAAGGTCATGAAGTATAACAGGAAGGAAAACAGGAGCCTAGCTTGTAGGCCCTATAGGAGGAGGAACTCTACCCATAATGATAGGGACTGTGCTACTTGAAACAACAGTGGATGAACTCAAATTCTGACTTTGAGAAAAAACAGTTAATGAGAATGAAATGTTAGGAGATATTGTAATGGGAATTTGGAATCTAGAGACAAAAGAACTCCATTCAAGAAAGGGAACACTAGACTTTCTATTTAACAAAAAAATCAAAAGGGGCTAACTCTTTTAACTTTTCAAAAGACTTTTTTCAAATAACAGCTCTGATGTGACAGTCTTCCAAAAATCGTATTTTTCTTCTTTTAACACTAGGGAAGAATCAATTCCTATTATTTGTAGGTATAATATTATATCAGTCAATTCATTCTCAATTTTAGACCTAAAAATTACTTCTTCTATCTTTTCATGAAACTGTTTATCTTTGGGACTTCGAACAACCTCGGAGGAGAAAGATAAAACTCTTGGATGAGATGCAATACCTGATTTTGATGAGCTTCCAATACCTCTGAGAATTCTTTTTGGATTATCCACAATTACAGGTGGGTTAAGATCTGGATTTATCCTTGTATGTATCTTTTTCGAACCCACCTTTAAGAATAAATATTTTAGTGGAGTCACCCAGGTAGAATGCAACCTCGAATGCTTTTGAGCTCTTTCTACCTCCAAGAGTTCAGTATTTCTATTTGAGCACACATTTTCAGGAAAATATGTCCTCATATTCCTAACAGATGTGGAGTACTAAAAAGGTATGCTTTTGATGATTATTTCAGTGGCTTTTTAATAGAATTTGTGAACCTTTTTGTGTCATGAATTTGGAAAGTAATAAGGAACTATAACAAAACATGTGAGAATTAATATGCAAGACTTAGCCACTGATAATGGTTATTTTCTATATAGGAAAAGGAGAAAACGAGGGATTGCCGTTCCAAAGGAAAGGACAAAGTCGAGATAACTGCTGTCCCTCTGGACGAGAACCGAACGCAAACAAGGATAAACAGATCAAAGCAAATCGGCTCGGAAAAGAAGGAGAAGACACCAGCTCAGCGCAAAAGAAAAGACAGGATGAAGAGTTAACAGTTTGGCGAATCCCTCAGGATCTTCGATCCTGAGGGATCGCTGCTTTATTTACCTTGTTACTTGGACATCTCCGTCGTCGTCTTTATATAAAGAGACAACACTGTTAGCTTGATATAGAAGGATATAGAGATAGGATACGCTTTTATGTAATTTTCTGTAAAACATCAGCTTTGATTATTAAGTTTCGTTGAGAACTGGTTCAATGTATTTTTGACCGATGCATTAATAAAAGCTTGGTGATTATTTCATCTCCGCGTCTGGATTAACTTCAAGCGGTGTATCCTTGGAGGCTAAGGGCCCGGCCCTGAAGGACACTTGCTTCTGTACCATTACGACTTTATTTCTGTGTGGTTTGTTTATTATTGTTATTTGGTAATTTGATATGCTTTATAAGTTCATATTACATGCTCTGTTAAAGATTGAATCATTGAGGTTTTTGCAGATAGAATCGTGTGTTGACTCCATATCAAGTTATTAATCCTTTCAAGAGTTCATTGCATGTTCTTACTGTTATGTTACAGAGCTGTTATACTAAACGTTCGTGTTGTGTGCGTTTCTAATTTATCAGTACTGTTCCATAATTCATTAATCGTTATTGTTGTTCCTTTAGTGTGATTTGTGTGAATTGCCTTTAGAGTGAAAGAATGTTATTTGATTGCAAAGAGAGTATTTGAGTTAATTAAGTTTGGTTACAACCCGCGGGACTTAGTTATTCAATTGATGTTCCATTTTAGACTTGCTGTTCTATTCCAGAATTGCTGTTCAATCCTTTATTCGCTTTGCTGTTCCATTTGCCTGCAGTTGTTGGTTTGGTGTGAGAGATGATCTAAAGCTGTAGTGAGCATTGGCAGTCACTGTCTAGCTCCCAGGCTCGTGGTCTATGCTCTAGTTTCCTTTCCATCAGTTTCCGAAGGGATGGGTTATCACTGCCGAACCCTTGACTGATAATCTGCTGAGTTTTCTGAATGTGTGATTTATTCTTTTGAAGTAATTTAGTTATAAGCAAGCATCCGTTTACTCTTGTATTTCTTAAGCACTGTACTACTAGCATTACTCTGAAAAATGATAGCCTCGGATTGAGTCACTCTTTGTAATAACAAAACGCTCCCGGATTGACATATTAATGTGAGGTAATTAGAGGTGAAAGAGACCCTTTTTATAGCTCTACATTTTGGCGCCGTTGCCGGGGAAAGAGTGTAGCCATTTGTCTTTTTCAGAGTAGTGTACGAGCCTGCTAGGGAGGAGTTGGATCCTAAAAACGAAAGGTAAGAACCTACGTGCGGAACATGTAAAAGCCCTGTTCCACTGTCCGCTTTCCTGCAGATTTGTTTTTGCTTTGTTTGAATAGGATTTGGTAGTTCATTTTTTTTGAGTGCATGACTAAGCAGAAAAGACCAGAAAAGAATATCAAACCCCCATCCAAGCCTGAAAAAGCTAAGGGGCCGGTGACCCTTGGCCGAACGACCTTCATAGACGAAATCTATAAGAAAACAGAATCTCAGCCATCAGTAGGCCTTAAGAAAAACATTTCTAAACCGCCTACTAGTTCCCTTCAGGCCACAGGATCACCATCTGTCACCTGTGCTGAGGTGCATAGTCAAAATGAAGAGCAAGACTTTCAAGAAATTGAAAATTCTACTCCAGAATTATTGCAGGAAGGGAACTCTAGCAACTTTTGTGAAGGAGAAGGAGAAACAGGGGAAACCAAGGAACCAAAATCCCCTATTGAGACAAATCAACCTTTAGATAGCCCAGATAAGGGGAGTGTTGCGAAAGTCATTGTTGAAGGAATTCAATCTCCTCAAACACCTGGTATTCCCATTATTCCAGATAAAGGAAGCGCTATTAAAAATATCCCTGTCAAAACCGTTCCCACTCAACCTAGGAATACCCTCCTAGATATCCCAGAAGGTTATTGGCATATATTTGATCCCATGGCTCAAAACCAACCAAATGCTCAAAACCAGCCAAATACTCAAACCTCTACATTACAATATCCTATAGTGGATTCTGCAGCAAATGCACCCATGAAAGCTATCCCTCTTCAGCATATCCCTACATTTCACTGACTCACATCAGAAGATCCGGATGCATTCTTATTCGAATTCGATGTGTTATGTAGGGGGTACGATTATACCACCGATCCCCAAAAATTGAAATTATTTCCCTCTACATTAAAAGGGGCTGCTTTAAGATGGTTTATGGGGCTAGGTGGCGGGGTTATCAACAATTGGGATCAAATGAAAGAATCTTTCTTAAAAAAATATCAGGATTATTGTAGATCTAGAGAATTAAAAGACGAAATATTTCAAATGACAGCCAGACCAAATGAAACATTAGAGGAGTATGTGGAACGTTTTCAGTATAATCTACAAAGATCTCCTTATGCATCGCTACCTTTACCCGATAATGTGTTAAAAACTGCATTAATGAGGGGCATGAAGGAACAATGGATTGAAACATTAAACATTATGGGAAAAGGGGATATTTATCAAGAGAATTTTACTGACATCCTTGACTTATGTATCAGGAGTTCGAGAGGCAGCAAAAGAATAAAACCGACAGAATATGATCGGTTTGCAAGAGATAACAAAGTATCAGCAGAAGGAGTAACACGTGCAGAAATTGGAAATTTATTAGAAAATTTTAAAACTAATATTATGGGGACACTAACTACACAACTTGATATTGTGCAGGCTAAACAGAAGCAGCTGGAGGCAGAACAGAATTTGGCAATCTTCTGCCCCCGATGCAGAAAAAAACATAGCCACAAGGAGTGTCCATTGGATAAAGTCCAAACATGTGCCATCTGTACAAAAGATCACCTTACGGAGAGCTACCCCTCACTTCCTGGATTGAAATCAGTATATAAGGAAGCAGAAGAAGAACCAGAATCGGTGAATTCGATCAACCAGCGCCGCTAGTGGCATCCGAGACAACCTGGTATGTTTCCGGACCCAACCTCTTTCTTTCAAAACCCACAGTATAATGCTCAACAATATGGTATGTGGCAAAATCAATCTCAACCCCCATTTACAAACTGGTCACCACAATCGTTTCCTTCTTCAAATTCATGGCTGAATCAAACAAGCCAAACTGGTTGGCCAAATTTTCCTTATACTCCACCATATTGGCAAAATGGCCCATACCCTTCACAGTGGACTCCCTCTACTTCACAAAGTTCACCCTGGCAGACAAGCTGGCAAAGACCGATGTACCACCCAGCTGGAACTATTCCGCTCCCTCAACCTACTTTGCTAGCTTTACAACAAAATCCCCAGTCTAACCTGAGACCGCAACTCCCAGCCCAACCCGATCCCAATCCAAATAACAGACAGGTCCAATCTATCCAAATCATAGAATCACCAGAAATAGGACCTGACTTGAGGGAGTGCAATGACCTTCAGTTAAGATCTGGACGTATAATTGAAACTAAGGGAGATAGAACAGTTCATATTGAAGATCAGTTACCCAGAGAACATCAGTCACAACAAGAGGATGTAAATAAGCAGCAAACCCATAATTAAGCAACCACATCCTCTCCTCCATTCCCAGAACGATTAGCCATACCACGACCCATACAATATCCTCACTTTGACATTCTGGGAGAATTACAAAATCTGTACATAAAAATTCCATTCCTCCAAGCCATTCAAGACATTCCCATATACGCAAAAACTATCAAAGAATTGTGCATAAAGAAACCAAGGAGGAATATAACAAATAATCCAAGAGTCCAAGTAGTCGGTACCTTATCTGACCTATTGTCTGGAAGAGAAATACCCCTTAAATATGAAGACCCCGGGAACCCAATTATAACTGTTAAAATTTATGGTCAGACCCTGTCTAATGCCTTAGTTGATCTAGGGGCTGCAATTAATATTTTAACAACCACAACTTGCCAAAAGCTCGGCATTACATCTGTAGAACCCACCTCCAATCTGTTAGAATTGGCTGACCGATCTGTGGTTAGACCAGAGGGTACTCTACATGATGTCATGGTCTCTGTAGAATCCTGGGAGTATCCAACCGATTTCCTGATAATTAATCCAAAAACCCGACTTGATGGACATCCACTAATTTTAGGTACACCTTGGCTTGCCACTGCCGATGCCTACATTGGCTGCCGGCAGGGAAATATGACCATAACCAGAGGACCGGATAGCAAGAATTTATTTCTATATCCTCCAGCGCAGCCAAGTGTCACAATAATCAAAACTAATAAACACCCTGTATCATACCTTACTGATAACATCAGATCTCCATTAACTATATAAGAGGCACTCGATTTTAAAGACCAAACAGAAGACGATGCCATTAATAATTTCATTACTCAAACTGAACCTCGCACACAGTGTCACATGATAGAAGCAGCATTTTATAATGACTTGGAGGAAGATCCTCTGAAAGATACGCATGACCAAACGATACTTGTTACTTCTGTTGCAAATAGTAAAACTGTGGAAATTGCACCGGGGAAAACTTTAAACATCAATGCTAACCTCACACCTGAACAAGAAACTAAGCTCATCCATCTATTAACAAAGTATCAAGAAGCATGGGACTACCCTGATATGAAAGGAATCGATCCCCAGTTATGTACACACCACATTTATACAGAAAAAGACACCAGACATGTTCGTCAGCCGCAAAGGAGACTTAATCCTCATCTAAAGGATGTGGTAAAAGCTGAACTTCAAAAACTTTTAGATGTTAATTTTATCTACCCTATCTCTGATAGTAAATGGGTCTCTCCGCTTGTGGTGGTACCAAAAAAGAACGGAAAATGGAGAATTTGTGTGGATTATAGGGAACTAAACAAGGAAACACAGAAAGATCATTTTCCTCTCCCTTTCATAGATCAAGTATTGGATACTTTAGCAGGGAAGAAGTTCTTTTCTTTCCTGGATGGCTTCAGTGGATACAATCAGATTCAGATTGCCCCTGAAGACCAGGATAAAACTACTTTTACTTGTCCCTGGGGAACATTTGCCTATCGAGTTTTACCTTTTGGCCTATGTAATGCTCCTGCCACATTTCGGAGGGCTATCCTTAGTATTTTTGCAGATTTAATAAATGATGGACTTGAAGTTTACATGGATGACTTTACACCATATGGAGATGATTTTGATCCAGCTCTAGACACCCTAGAAAAAGTCCTACAACGCTGCATTGTTACCAGGCTTTGCTTAAGCCACGAAAAATGTTTCTTGATGATGACTGAAGGACTTATCCTAGGACATTATGTTTCAGCAGCCGGCATTCAGGTAGACCCGGCCAAAATCCAAATACTTTTGCTTATTCCCACTCCTACTACTCAAACAGAGGTACGCAGCTTTCTTGGATTTTCCGGTTATTATAGACGATTCATAGAGCATTATTCGCACATTGCTGCTCCGTTATATGCACTAACTGGTAACGTTGATTTTCTTTGGACATACAAATGTGACCGTGCTTTCGAGGATCTAAAGAAGCTGGTATCCACAGCCCCAGTCCTTCGAGGACCAAACTGGGACCTACCATTCCAGATATCATCTGATGCCTCAGATACAGCCATTGGCGCAGTCCTTGGGCAAGAAGAGGATAAAAAACCATATGCTATCTATTACATCAGCAAAAATTTATCCCCTGCTGAATTGAATTACACTGTTACTGAAAAAGAATTCCTAGCTGTAATACATGCTGTCAATAAATTTAGACATTATATTACAGGCTATCCTGTTATCTTGTATACAGACCATTCTGCTATAAAATATTTAGCAAATAAGCCCGTCACAAATGCCAGAGTAACTCGATGGTTAATCTTATTGCAGGAATTCGACATCACGATCAAGGACCGGCCTGGCAAAGAAAACCCTGTAGCCGATTTTCTTTCGAGAATACCAAAATCAAGCGATGCAGCAGCAGTTGAAGATCAATTTCCGGATGAGCACCTGTTTGCTGTTGCCGTTCAAACACCCTGGTATGCCGATGTTGCCAACTACCTCGCAGTAGGTAAATTACCAAAACATTTAACTCCTAATGAGCGCAAGCAGATTATTCAGAAAAGTTCTCGATTTTCGTGGATTGGAGGCTATTTGTTTCACACAGGAGCAGACATGCATATCAGGCGATGTGTTAGAGAGGATGAAATTTTTGACATCCTAAAAGCCTGTCACGATGGACCGTGTGGGGGGCACTTCGCTGAGCGTAGAACTGGACATAAAGTATTGCAGACAGGATATTACTGGCCTACGATCTTCAAAGATGCAAAGAAGTTTGTCCAAGCCTGTGACAGTTGCCAGCGAGCAGGACGACCTGGTCAAGCTGATGAGATGCCTCTGAAACCACAGTTAGTCATCGAACCATTCGAACGGTGGGCTCTGGATTTCGTTGGACCCATCAACCCTTCATCAAATCAGAAAACATATATTTTGGTGGCAATAGAATATGTCACCAAATGGGTTGAGGCAGAAGCATTACCAAGAGCCACAGAGGATTCTGTCATACAGTTCCTGTTCCATCTATTTGTTCGTTATGGCCTTCCTAGGGAAATAATTACAGATGGAGGACCACAATTTGTTGGGCATAAATTAGCTGCAACACTTAACAATTATCATGTCCAGCATAAGATCACTACTCCATATCACCCACAGGCGAATGAGCAGGTAGAAAGTAGCAATAAGATAATAGAATCAATCCTAACGAAAACCATTGCGTCACATAGGCGTGATTGGGCTACCCGACTACCTGAAGCACTCTGGGCCCATAGAACCACATGGAGGAGCACCACCGGTTACTCACCTTATCAATTAGTGTTTGGAAAACAACCCATTTTTCCCATAGAATTCGAAATCCAAACATTACGGACAGCACAGGAAGTTGGCCTAGATCTAAGCGAGGCACAACTCAATCGACTATAGCAGATCAATGAATTAGACGAAATTAGGCTCTCTGCACTACAAAATACAGCATTGATTCAACAGCAGCGAGCTAAATGGCATGATGCGCTCATCAAAAACAAAGTCTTCCACGAGGGAGACTGGGCTCTGTTATACGACTCTCGGTTTCAGGACTTCCCTGGGAATCTTCAGACTCGATGGTTGGGACCATACGAAATCCAGAAGGTGCATGACAACGGAACCCTTACTCTAATTACCATTGACGGTTCTGGATATGCATTCAAAGTAAATGGCCACCGAGTCCGTCTCTATCGCAAACCACTCACTCGGGAATCCTTTTGCCAGCAGCTACGCCGAGACACCGATATGGAGATCTTAGGAGAGGAAGAGAAATCTTCCTCACCTGTAATTCATTAAGGGTTCATTTCTTTTTGCAATTTGTACATAAGTTCTTGTTTTTTTTAGTGGTTCTTGTACATAAGTTTGAATTAAATATTTTCTTGTCATTTTTGCTGTTCCTTTTCTTTCACAAAGTTCGATTTGTGCTCTTCTAAAAATAGCATATGCGTGTTTTTGTATGATGTTGGTTTTGCTTGTTTTGCTGTTCCTTTTCTAAAGGAACAGCATTCGGGATCTCTGCCGTTCCTTTTTCAAAGGAACGGCATTGTTACATTTTCCGTTGTTCCTTTTGGTTACCACTGTTCTTTTTCTTCAAAGAAACAGCGTTCTTTTATTGATGTTGTTCTTTTTTTCAAAGGAATGAAATTTTGAGTATTTTTATAGTATTTTTATTTTTTGCTGTTCCTTTTTCCCAAAGGAACGGCATTTTCATTTTTGCTGTTTTTTTATCATCCGTCGTTGTTTCTTTTCCAAAGGAACACCACTCGCATACTTCTGCTCTCCTTGTGAAACAGCTTATTCTTTTTGCTGATCTAAATTGAGGATGCTTCTTGCCCGTCTTCTTTCTAGTCTTTAAGATATAGCTATGTATTTGTGCAATGAAATATAAAATCACAACATACCGAAATCTGCAAACCATAAATCGCTATATCTATAAGGCTCTGCATTAGTAAGAGGAAAAATGGAAGGACATACTTATTTCTTACCTTTTGTTGACATGGTTTTACTAATTTTGCCTGATTGGTTATCTTTATCATGCTGATTCCCTTAACCTTTTTTTTGATTAGTACTTGGGAATAAGAGCAAAGAGCTTATATCTTCCTATTGAGATAATAATACTTCTTCCACCATTCCTACTCTTAAGGAGTGTTGAACCACCCTTTGTGTATAAATAAGGAAAAGTATTCTATAAAAAAAAGAAAAAATATGTGAACATGATATGTGAAGTGTCAAATGCAGGATAGGGGGTCTCATCGAGAGCCAGCCTACCATGATCATGAGGATGGAAGTGAAGTGGCATTCCCATTATGGCCACCACACCAGGGATATGGTCCAAAAGGTATATCAACTAAACGAACCTTGGAACAGGAGGTCTCATCGAGAGCCAGCCTACCATGATCATGAGGATGGAAGTGAAGTGGCATTCCCATTATGGCCACCACACCAGGGATATGGTCCAAAAGGTATATCAACTAAACGAACCTTGGAACAGGAGGTCTCATCACGAGCCGGCCTGTCCACATTTCGCTCCTTCCTCGTGAATGGCATTATGGTTAACTGGTCACCAAGCCAGCATAATGGTCTACATTTTGACATAACAACATTCCTAAGTATACAAAAAGGATCATGGTTCCGAGGGTGAAAAAACAACTCTGCCAAGGTTATGGACACCTGTTGGCAGCAGAGTACTGTTAATGGTATTGAAGTCACCTTGCTTACACCAATGGGTAAGATACTAATACTCTTTTGTTTCTTATATCCTAGGAACTAATCATATGTCATTTCCCGATTTATATATCGCATGAACATTTATCATTACCAATCATGGCAACGGAAGTGACCATGACCACTTGAGATTGGAAAGTATGATACATGCCCTATCCATCAGCCTCATATCATAACACAGCAGCCTCTTATATAATACGCGATCAATTCTCCGCCTCGATTTCGGTAATTCGTTGTCCTTTTTCAACATGGCATAATTCCATATGCTGTTCCTTTCTGACTTGATTGCAGACCGGGTGCCGCTCCTTTATTTGCCGGCTGGGACAACCTATCACATTGCGGGGGGGGAGGTTAACCTCATCATTCCCTTTATTACGTGTCAACTTACCATTCGGGAAAGCTAGTATACGACGGTTTGGCATGGTTTAACGGCATGGCATTTCTATTTTTGTCACAAGTTGCTTTCTGTTGCACTGTTGCATACTCTGTGTTTTTTCGAAACCTTGCGATTATCACCCTCTCTGTGTTTCATACAGAAAACGTAGTTGCTGTTCCATTTAGAATCTACAGTGAAACTATGGGAGGAAGGGCAATTCGAAGCGAGCCTCAACAGTTAACGATCTCCGCTGCTGCCCGGGAGATCCTGGAAAGAGCAGGATGGTTGAATTATTTCAATCGCCTACAGGAGTCTAACGAAACAATAGCGATGGAATTTTTGCAGAACCTACAGGATGATCACTCCACAGTAAGGGGGAAGCGGATAGCGGTCACTGATGACATAATTGCAGAAGTTTCAGGACTACCAGCCACCGGACCGGTATGGACATTAAAAAAGGAACGATTACAGAAGGTCATGGAAATTTTCCAGGACGAAGGCCAGAGTTTGACAATTAAGGGGAAGGGATTTCTGCCAGCAACCCTAGGAGAACCCTGGACGGAGCTAGCAAGAACAGTGCAGAGCTACATCACCTGCGAAGGAAGGAAAGACGTGGTAAGACCACGACATCTTAAACTTTTAGCTGTTTTAAAGCAAAAATGCTCTGTAAATTTACCGGCACTCCTGAACTCATTACTGCATGATGCTGCACAAAGTATAAAAAAGGCACAGCACGTAGATTCAGTCGTTAGTAACCATGGGTTGATACGACTAGTCGTTAGTTATGGTCTCACCCAGCAGCAGAGCAGCTGGGAAGAACTGATTGCAATGATTGAGGGGGGATTGACAGAGCCATCCCCAAAACGTAGACATTCTATAAGCACACCAGAGCGTCCGGCAAAACGCAGAGAATTAGTACAGCAGGAACCTGTTGCTAGTACATCGGAACGACCAGAGATATCTCAGGAATCGGCAAAGCGCAAGCGTGCCATTGATCCACCCGAGCAACCAGAGGAACCCAGAAAATCAGCTCGGTTAGCTCAGATGAGAGGAAGCATAGATAAGCCCAGAAAATCAGCCCGGTTGGCTCGGATACGAGGAAGGCTGGAAAAGCTCCAGGGAAGCACCAGCCAACCAGTGATAATTGAAGACGAGCAACCCAAAGAAGAAGCAGCCGAGCCTTCGGGAACAGAAATAGAAGCAGAAACTGAACAGGAGGAAGAAATGGGACAGCAGGAAGATAGCCCATTACAAGACCTACTGGGAGATGATGACTTGGCCGCAGTCCTAGCCAATATGAGTAAGTATGGTCAACCTTCTAGTTCAGAGGGCCCCCACGACAAACCCCAAGAAGAAAACATGCCTGTTCATGATGAAGAGGAGGAAAATACTGAACGGGAACAATCTGTTCCCAGGTCACAAGAGGAAATTCTAGAAGGAGTAGGAGCAGAAACAGCAGTTGCTCAGGAAGAGACAGAACCAGTCGAGGTTCCTACCCCAGAACAGCCAGAGCAGAATAGTGAGGAAGAACCCCAAGAGGAAGATTTAGCAACTGGTCATGATCCAGTCCGCAGCAGATAGACTGCTGTTCCTTCGAATGAAACGCTCGAAATTAAGAAGTTGCGGATGGAACGGAATAAATTGTTGAATACGATAACCCAGCTCAGACAACAAATTAGGATTCTGAAAAAGAACCAGAAGGTAAGAAAGACCGGAGGGAGGAAAAAGAAGGCCAACAAGCGGCCTGCTGTTCAAAACCCTACCGAGAATCCAGCTGCCGTTCCAAATGATGCTGAGGAACGGGAACAGACGGATGTTCGCGTTAAAACAGAAAAGGATGATATAAGGATCAGTGACAAGCAAGTTCAGACAGAGGCACCACCCTCAGGGGTAATAAGGGTTCTGAACTCCAAACAGCATAATAAGAAAGTTCAGGTAAAACTTCCGGCCTCCACTGACCTATGGAAAAAAGATCCGAAGACAAAAACCTTGCATAAGATGGTGAAGCAAGCCCAGCAAGAAGCCGAACAACTTAGAGAGAAAACGGTTCCCCGAGAAAAATATGAAGAGTTACAGCAGCAACTAAGGGACGTCAGTCAATCCAAAAGCCAGGCCTTTGAAGGGTGGAAAAAGGAACAAGAGGAAGTTGCACAGGTAACCCGTAGACTAGATACTTTTATCAAACAGATGAATGACTTGTGTTCTTTATACAATGATGTTTTAGCATGTAGGGCCCCTGCTAAAAACTATGCTCTGTTTTTATTAGAATGGTATTTACAATTAAAAATAAAAGCTGTTAAAGCAGGCACCCCTATACAAATCAACACTGTCAATGACTTTATAGACTGCTGTAAACATTATGGAGTGAAAGTCCAGAGATTGTTGTGTGAACTTTATTTGCACGACCTTGTGCTAAGTCAGGAGACTGAATTAAACCCTGGCCCTTTCATCGGAGACATCCAATTCCAAGCATTCATTTCATTCGGGGTTAATCAGATTAAGTGGCTCAAAGCCTATGATACTTTCCAGGGTCAGGAAAATGGTCTAGATTTACGGGTTAGGGCTGAGCCTAGGAACCCAGTACAATTGTGGAAAGCTCATAGAAATCTTATAAGGGCTCCTGGTGCCATTGAAACATTAGGACCCATGCATGAGGCACTCATTCGAGAGAGTTTAGAGTATTTTCTTTCCATCAAAGACTTGGCCATTAATGCAGCCAAATTTCGATACCGAATCTCTGATCCCAACATCCAGCTCAGGGAACCATTTAAGTATGAAAAATTTGAGTTAGCTGCCGACCGTTTGAACCTCTATGGTGAGAGCATTCTGAAAGCAGGGTCATCCTGGTTAGGATATAGATTTCGCACTCCAATTATTTGGCACCCTGCACCCGGATACCAGGCCCTGTATGATATGCCTGAGGGGCAAACAGGTCAGTTCTTTGACTATCTAATCACTCAAGATGGTTGTAGGCCTCCGCATGAGACTCCTTCTCCAGCATATTCTCTCACTGCATTGCATGTCAACTACAATGTTTTCATGAGGACATGAAACAAGGTAAGCAGGGGGGTGTGTGGAGTACTGAAAAGGTATGCTTTTGATGATTATTTCAGTGGCTTTTTAATAGAATTTGTGAACCTTTTTGTGTCATGAATTTGGAAAGTAATAAGGAACTATAACAAAACATGTGAGAATTAATATGCAAGACTTAGCCACTGATAATGGTTATTTTCTATATAGGAAAAGGAGAAAACGAGGGATTGCCGTTCCAAAAGAAAGGACAAAGTCGAGATAACTGCTGTCCCTCTGGACGAGAACCGAACGCAAACAAGGATAAACAGATCAAAGCAAATCGGCTCGGAAAAGAAGGAGAAGACACCAGCTCAGCGCAAAAGAAAAGACAGGATGAAGAGTTAACAGTTTGGCGAATCCCTCAGGATCTTCGATCCCGAGGGATCGCTGCTTTATTTACCTTGTCACTTGGACATCTCCGCCGTCGTCTTTATATAAAGAGACAGCACTGTTAGCTTAGATATGGAGAAATAGAGATGAAGGACACGCTTTTATGTAATTTCTGTAAAACATCAGCTTTGATTATTAAGTTTCGTTGAGAACTGGTTCAATGTATTTGTGACCAATGCATTAATGAAAGTTTGGTGATTATTTCATCTCTGCGACTGGATTAACTTCAAGCGGTGTATCCTTGGAGGTTAAGGGCCCGGCCCCGAAGGACACTTGCTTCTGTACCATTACGACTTTACTTCTGTGTGGTTTGTTTATCATTGTAATTTGGTATGTTTTATAAGTTCATATTATATGCTCTGTTAAAGATTGAATCATTGAAGTTTCTGCAGATAGAATCGTGTGTTGACTCCGCATCAAGTTATTAATCCTTTCAAGAGTTCATTGCATGTTCTTACTGTTATGTTACAGAGCTGTTATACTAAACGTTCGTGTTGTGTGCATTTCTAATTTATCAGTACTGTTCCATAATTCATTAATCGTTATTGCTGTTCCATTAGTGTGATTCGTGTGAATTGCCTTTAGAGCGAAAGAATGTTATTTGATTGCAAAAGAGAGTATTTGAGTTAATAGATTAAGTTTGATTACAACCCGCGGGACTTAGTTATTCAATTGTTGTTCCATTTTAGACTTGCTGTTCTATTCCAGAATTGCTGTTCAATCCTTTATTCGCTTTGCTGTTCCATTTACTTGCAGTTGTTGGTTTGGTGTGAGAGATGGTCTAAGGCTGTAGTGAGCATTGGCAGTCACTGTCTAGCTCCCAGGCTCGTGATCCATGCTCTAGTTTCCTTTCCATCAGTTTCCGAAGGGATGGGTTATCACTGCCGAACCCTTGACTGATAAGCTGTTGAGTTTTCTGAGTGTGTGATTTATTCTTTGAAGTAATTTAGTTACAGACAAGCATCAGTTTACTCTTGTATTTCTTAAGCACTGTACTACTAGCATTACTCTGACAAATGATAGCCTCGGATTGAGTCACTCTTTGTAATAACAAAACGCTCCCGGATTGACATATTAATGTGAGGTAATTAGAGGTGAAAGAGACCCTTTTTATAGCTCTACAACAGACGCACCAAAATTTTATCACTAAATTGATACTGATGGGTTTCTTCAACATTCAAATTAGTGTAACTATTTCAAACCTACTTTTAGCTAGAACTTAGCCTTTCCAGCCTGAGAGGGCTCTCTCAAGGATAAAGATGATATTAGGTAAATAAAGATCAACATATGGGTAACTCTGAAATTGCTTTTAAATGTATTTTTGTGTAGGTGAAAGATGAAAACAAATTACTATTGGGCATATGGAGTCAATATGAAAACTCAGTGACATATGAAACTTCTCTCATGGAAGTTGAGGTATGTGTATTCTAATGAAACATAACATTTACAACAGACTAGATGTATAAAGGAAGTTGGAGCATGTTGATCATGAATTCCAAGTAATTACACAACTATAATACTGAAGATAGAGTAAGATAACATATAAGACAAATACATATTAGAATACCAATGAATCTCAGGTGAGAAAAGAAGTTTGTTGCCACTATATATTACGGATAATTTTTTTTTACAATAGTAGTCTCCAATATAACATCCATCAACCTTTTCTCCATCTATCCTCTGGCTATTTATAGATTTCGGTACCTTTAAAATGAGTCTTCCAGCAAGGCCAGACCTTCGACTACCTCTAATGACACCTTCACTAACCAAAAAGTAGATTACAAGGAGAGAAAATAGAGATCTGCTATTTTTAGGAATTTGAAACCTAATAGGACTCTAATACACTTTATTACATTTAAAAAACTTTAAAATCCCCATTCTTGTTGATATACATCGAAAATTCCATGTGGCTAAGGTGGAAATGACCATGACTAAACACTAAATATCCCCACCAGATAGGAGGTCTGTCTTCCTAACTTTGAGGAGGTGAGGCCATATTTGTTGGTGTGGTTTCCATGAAGATCTGGCAGCTTGATCAACTTTGTCGATGAGTGTGTCTTCAACCAAAAATCCACTAATGATTTCTGACCCGTCCAGATGGCTGACCTATACCAAAAGGGAAATTGAGGCTTAAAAATTTTCAAAATTCCTCCTCACTGCAAAAAAAACAAGACTTCTAGGCAAGTCCGTAGTGAGATTTCGTAGAGTTTTCTACTTTGTCCATCTCTGCAAATTTTTTTCCCTCTTTGCTAATTCGAGGATGTCTGGTGGGTCTAATAACTTAAATACATGTCTTCATCTTCCTTCTCTGTGACAAAACCTGACATATATTCCCAAAAAACATCTTCATCAAGTTCGTAGCGTTTTCTTGGTTTTAAGCCTGGAATACGCTATGAACTTGCCTAATAGACAACAGGCTTGAAAATTTTCCAATTTCTTCTTCAAAAAATCTCATGCCTATGTAAATGATGAGATATAATGAGGCAGAAAATATTTTAAAATTTATTTAACCCCCCTTCAAGCAACAGTGGCTTCACCCTTGGCAATAGTGGTTTCAGCTTCAACAGGTTCATTTTCCACTGTCATATTTAAGCCATTTTTCTTGAGTTTTGTTTGTACCATTTCCATCTACACCTCTAGCTGCTTCACTTGGAATGTGAGCTTCTTCCTCTCTACCTATAGCGAGATAATCCTTTTCCTTATGTGCTTCATCACTCTGCGTAAAGGGAGGGTTCTCTTTAGTAGTTTCTTAGCACTTCTTAGGGCTTCATCATAATAGGTAATCTTCTCAATCACTTTTTCCTTGAACTCATCTACCATATTCCTTTCCTTTTTAGCCTCTTCCAACTCCAGCTTTGTTTCAATGACCTCTTCCCTAGCTTCCCTCAACTACTCCCTTAGAAGCTCCACTTCATATTTTTCAGTGACCTTCTCCTTTCCTTTCCTCTACTTGATATTTTCTTCCTTTGTTGGGATAGGTCAATGATTTCTTCTACCATAGGCTCTTTTCCCTTTTTTGTCTCTTCAGGCTTCTCATCAGCCTTGATTCCTTTGGAAAGTTGCAATCTAGTGACATGATTTCTTCGTTTAAAGACAAAACCTGCATCTTCACTGGAAAATTCAAGTTTCTTGGCAGTAAGGTATTTCTTCTTCTTCTTACCTCCTTTGACCTCCACAGCTTTAACCACAGGGGCTTCTTCTATATCTATAGCTTGTAAAATATCATCAAGATTACCTTTTCCCATTTTCTGGCTCCTAGTGATTCTTCCATGACTCTTTTTTCTAGGTTAAGCTTCTTGCTTGAACGTGTGGGTTGAGGTATCACCGTCTTCTGCAAATGTTCCATTTCAACCTCCATGGGCTTTGTAATTGAATGCATTTCTCCTTCTTTTCCACCTTCTGCTTCAACTATGGGCTCATCATTCTTACTAGAATGGCTAGTCTTTGATTTGGGTGTTTTCTTAGGAATCAACACATCCACTTCATAAGCACTTAAAAACAAAAATGTAGGCCAGTCCCTATTTAATTGTTTCAACTCTTCCATGACCAGAAACTTAATTAATCCATCATGGAAGATAGAGGTTTTGCTACTCTTGGGCCTAGCTTGTACTTTATCTGACATTTTGCATAAGCTTCTGAATAGGAAAAATGGAAGGTCCAAAATCTTCTTAACAGTGAAATGGAACAAAATCCTAAAGTGATATTGATATATCATGTGAAAACTCCCTTCACATGTGAAATACTTCTGAATCACTAGCAAGAGTTTGGAGTACTTTTCATTGAGACAACTTCTTGGTATCCTTGAGTTCATGTCCACCCCTATGTGCTCAGGCTTTAGGAACTCATCACAATTCTACAATTTGAATTTGGTGGCTTTAAACCATTCTTCCCCTATCCTTGGAATTTTTATTGCTTGGCCAATAGTTTCAAGAGAAACCATGAAATTTAGTACACCCACCTTTGATGCAGTGCCAAGAAAATTGACTGCAAAATCCTTAGAAACTTGGGCATGATACCCCTGCAACTTCTAAAAAAACCTCATGCAACCAGCACTGGTGAAGTTTGCTGCAAAACTTGGATCTACATTGGCCAATTTTAATTCCATTGGTTCATACCTGACCATTTAGCCTCCTTTTTTGGTCTTCTTATGAATGACCATTCCTTTCAAAACAACATTGGCCTCCTTAGAAATATGACACCTGCAAAAGATAATTACACACAGCAAGCAGCATGTGGACAGAGGTTGGAACTTCTTTAAGACAATAGCAACAGTTATACACAAAGGTGGCAGTAAGAAGATCACAAGGATGATTTGAAATGGTCAAATAAGGAAAACAAAACAGAATGATGGGATGGTAATGATGATCAAACATGAGCCATGATTCCAAACAACTCAGCACATGACCTTAGACTGACCTATATCAACTTGTAAATAGACACCTCATTCATTACCTTGTCGGTGCTGAAAAACATGAGTTCGTATCATTTTTTGTTATGAGTTTTCTAGATTCGCTATGGAACTACAGGTGAGTCCGTATCGAAAACAACCTGTTTTCCATAGAATTCACTGCGAACTCAGGAAAAATTGGACAAGTGGCTTAAAACTTAATTTGAACCAATCCATGTGTATTTTTTTGCAGATTTTTATTGGCATGACTTTAGTGAGATGAAATATGGGGACTCTAAATACTTAGGACTATAACCAAATCATGAAATTTCATCAATAATCATGAATTAAGTCATCAACACACTAAAACCGATACAAATTTACTTTCCTAACCAAAGTGAATGTTATTGATGATAGCACATTAGTTAGAGATCGCCCTTATTCTCATCGACGTTGATGTCTAAGTCACTATGTTTGAATGCATTAGATTTTCACCTCCGGAGTACTAATTTGGACATAAAATATGCCTTCTTCATCAAAAAATCTCGATAGCCTTGTTGAGATATTTGAAATTGGTCCACTCTCTAATTCAACTGCATCTGTTATTTATAACTTTGATAGAGAGGTTGTTATAAGCGTTCATAATGAAGCACAAGAGAAATTAGATCGATTCTCTAGTGGAGAATATTTATGCATGACTAACAGACCCAATGAATTACATGACATTGAAAATCTGCATAAGTGTCAAGAACACATCTATGACCTCGTTGAAATTTATCTCTGTGATTTAGCCATTGGGGAAATGAAGGAATTCACAGTTTCTTTAGGGGAACTCTTCGTTGATCCCTTCAAGTTTGGTAGAACTTATATCGTGATTGAAGAGGCAGACACTGAGGATTCTATTTCTCTTTCCATCACCACTCCAAATTTCCTCTCAAACGATCAATCTTATGCTACAAAAAAATACCCAAAAGGAATGAGTCTTATGAATTAGAGGAATTCCTAAGGAAACCAAGAGAAATTTAATGTATGATAAAATTTTGAAGTATGTCCAAAAATAAATTATGGAATTTCTTTAATCTATAAGAAGGTGCATCTAATAAATCCTTATTGGCCGAATAAAATGATAAATCCAATCATTCAAAGAAGAAAAATCCTTGCAATAATAAACAAAATGAGGATCCCAAGCCCTCTAAGCTAGCTCCTACTCCCAACGGTGACAAAGAAACAAAGATAAAGGTAAGAAGACTAAGAAATGTTGTAATGTTGTGGGTGATATGGTCATCTAAATTCTAACTGATTTAAGAATATGGAAGCCTCAGAAGTTGCAATGGAGAAGCACAACATCAATATTGATTATTTTTCTTGTAATTCTTCTTCTCATGGATGTGCACTTTCTACTTCCATGTTCTGTTTACCACTTCCTCTAGTGAGTGGATTATTGATTCTATAGCATCTCATCATATGGGTAAGGATAAATCTTTACTTTTCTCCCAGTGAATATAACACCAAACACATATTTGATGACGATGATAAATCTCTTAGTGTTCTAGGTTCTAAAATAGTTTAGCTAGATGAAGGCCATGCTAATGATGTATTATGTGTTCCAATCTCCACTATAATATTTTATTAGCATATGAAATCACTTACTCAGGAAAATTTGAGTTTTTAGAAGATAATAAGCTTGTTTTAGAAACTATATTTTTTTATAATGTTACAAGATTTTATTAATATGACAACTTTGGGCCATCATATTTTCCATCAGTTTTTATTTCTCGTAGTGATAAGTTGAGAAAAATTTGTCATGAGAAATTTGGTCACATAGACTATTGCTCATTACAACTATGTAATTACAATATGGTAATCAATATTCTTCACATTTCTTGTAGAGAATGTATTTTTTTTATCTATGTTCTTGGAAAACATCATTGAGACAATTTTGACAAACATACCGCTTTGCATAATTGAACCTTGTTAATGCTTGTTCATAGTGATTTGTGTGGCCCACTTCCTTACACTTATTTCTCTAGGTCCAAATACTTATTATTTTTTGTTAATGATTTATCTAGATGCACTTGGGTTGATTTCTCGAAACATAAGGGCGAAGTTTTTAACACGTTGTAGACCTTTGAGGCCCTTGTAAAAAATGACCTAGAAATCAATTGCTTAAGTTAAAAACAAATAAATGAGTTGAACATGTAAACAATGAAATTACGACTAAACACACTACATAAGGTATTTATATGTTATATATTATTCCATATGCACAGAAAAAAATGGTGTTATTGAGAGAAAAAACAACACATTAAAAGTAATGAAAATTTACGATCCAATCTAAGGCCATATTAAGTCTTCATTTTTGGTTGGAAACCATTACTTGTGTTATTTACATAGTCAATTGTATTCACACTAAAGCTTTAAAAGGTATAACTTTAGAAGAAACATGAATTAAAATTAAACTAGATGTATACTACTTCCATGAGTTTGGTAGGGAAGCATGGGATCATATTCTTGAAGGAAAAATGAAATAATTATAGCCTAAATGTAAGAAGTACATTTTGTTGGATATTATAAAGATGTAAAAGTTACATACTTCATCAACCTTATTTGAAAGTAATTATTCTTTGGAGAGATGTTAAGTTTGATTAATGTCCCTTGGTCTATGGGATTGTTTAATCTTTGTGTCATCTTCAGCATGCAAGCGATATTTTGTTAAAATATTTAATCTTTCCATTAAATGTTAGTTTAGAAATCAGTTTTAGAAATTAGTTTTTAGTTAGTTCAAACTATTTCTATGTAATTGTCTATATGCATGTATATATAGATTGCTCATAATAGAATAATTTATAGCTTGTGCTCTCCAGCAATATTTTGTATTTCTTTCTTCTTCTGTCATTCTGTCATGGTATCAGAGCGTTGGGGTTCTTCTTGGGCAAAGGAGAACTGCTGGAGATTTGTTGTTGAAGACTTGCACTCATTGTTTGAAGCTTCCGTTTGAAGCTTTTGAAGCAAATTGTTGTTGAAGACTTGCACTAGTTTTTTGAAGCTACCGTTTGAATATTTTGAAGCAGAAAAGTTGTTGCTACCTGCCTTTTCACTGTAGTTCCGTATTTTTTGTTTGAATTTGCCAAGTTATTGAATGAAGGAGCTTCCAACGAGGAATTTGTAAGTCATGAATTGAGTTCAGTCATCGAAGGTGCATGATTCACAATTTTTATAGTTGTGTAATCAGTGTTAGAAAAAGGCTCACAAGTGTTTTACTTGATTAGTTTTAATATTTTGTCTAATCAGCATTTGAGGAAGGCTTCCACGTTTTTTTTACTTAATTCACAGTTTAAAAAAAAAAAATTGTGTAATCGGCTGCCACAGGTTTTTAGTTGATTGGTTTGGCTTTTTAGCCTATTAATGAGGTTGTTGAAAGAAAGGGAATGAGGATGTTGAAAGGAAGGGAATGAGGATGTTGAAAGGAAAGGAAATATGTCTTCGATGTTGGTGTTAATCTTCATTTATGGGATTTATAAAATTAAGATGTTGAAATTAAAAGGAGTTAAAACAATATAGCTTTTAATCACCTTCATCGAAAGTCTATTTGTGCTATCTATTTGGAAGTGTTTTAAAAAGAGTTGTTTTCAGTTCTTTGATTACTTCAAACATGGCCTCGACAAGTCAGTGTTCAATCCCCACGCCATTATTTAGTGGAAAGAACTATGATTTTTGGAGTCTTAAAATGCGAGCATGCTTACAAGGCTTAGGGTGTTGGGAATCAGTAGAGTTGGGGTTCACAGAACATGACGCAAATACAATTGCTGGTATGACTGCTGCCCAAAGAAAATAATTTGAAGAAATCAAACAGAAAGAAGGTAGAGTGAAGTCGTGGATTTTAAATTCCTTACATGACTCTACTTTTCCTAAAATCACTGCTACTAAAACTGCTAAATCAATTTGGGATATACTTAAGGTTGCTTATCAAGGAAATGATAAAGTAAAAATGGTAATATTATAGACCCTCATAACACAATTTGAAACACTTAAAATGACTGAATTGGAAACCATTGATCAGTTTATGACTAAATTTATAGGTGTTATTAATCAGCTTCGGATGAATGGTGAAGAAATAGAAGATCAAAGAATTGTTGAAAAAGTTCTTAGATGTTTGCCTAAAAAATTTGACATGATTGTTACTGTTTTTGAATCGAGAGAATTAACAAAATTATATGTGGAAGAATTAAATGGTTCTTTGTTGGCTCATGAAGCAAGAATTAATTTAGATGTTAGTAATTTAGAGCATGCTTTCAAAACTAAAGCTTCTATGGATAGAGGTAGAGGCAGAGGTTTTCATGGTAGGAGAGGAAAAGGTAGAGGACAGTCTCAGTCTGATGATAGATCACAGGTAACTCAAGCACATTCAGAGCAGTCTCAAAATGATCATGGTCATAGATGGATAGATAAATCAAAAATTAAATGTCACTACTACAAAAAATATGGCCATTATAAGTCTGAATGTCGAAAATTATAGTATGTTTTAACTAAAAACAAAGCCAATGTAACAAACACTGAATGTGAAACATCAGATTCTTTATTTTTGGCATGCCAAGTAACTGTGCAAGTACCTAATAAAGATGTTTGGTTGGTAGACAGCGGATGTAGTAATCATATGACTGGTCATAGTGATTTTTTTTCACATCTTGATACATCTTTCAGTTCCTCTATTGGTTTGGGTGATGATCACCAGGTTAAAGCTTCAAGAAAGGGTGTTGTGCCTATCTTAACCAAACAAAAGGTTGTGAAGAATATCTATGACGTTTATTATTTACCCAATTTCAAGAATAATTTTTTGAGTGTTGTTCAGTTAGATGCACATGGTTATGATGTTAGCTTTCACAACACTACTTGCACGATTGTTGATAAACATAAGTCTCTTGTTGAAAAGATTCCAATGACAAAGAACAGGTTGTATCAATTACAGTTGAGAAGTGAGAAGTTTGCACATGATATTTCAATTTCAACTGACTCTGATCTGTGGCATTTGCGATATTGTAATTTACCTATCCAAAGTATGATTTTTTTGTAAAGACATTCTATGGTGAAAGGTTTGCCTTCTTTGTCTGATCATATCTCTTCCTGTACAAGTTGTATAATGGGTAAACATAAGCGAGATAGTTTTGCTTCAGCATCTAATAGAGAAAAAGAACAACTAGAGTTAGTGCATACAAATTTGTGCGTTCCAATGCAAGAAAAATCAATTGCTAGAAGTCTCTATTTTCTTACTTTCATTGATGATTTTAGCAAGAAAATTTGGGTGTATTTCATCAAATATAAATCGGAAACATTTTCAAAGTTTAAGGAGTTCAAAGCAGAGGTTGAAAAATAGAGTGGCAAGTTTATTAAAGTTCTGAGGTCTGATAAAGGAGGTGAGTATGAATCTAATGAATTCATTTATTTTTTCAAACAACATGGTATTAAAAAACAAACGACAACTAGTTATTCTTCGCAGCAGAATGGAGTTACGGAAAGAAAGAATCAGACAATTATGAATATGGCTCGAAGTTTTCTCAAAACACGAAATTTTTCTAAAGATTTCTGGGCTGAAGCAGTTGCATGTTCGGTATATATTTTGAATAGATTTCCAACTTCCACTGTTCAAAGTTTTGTACCTGAAGAAGCATGGAGTGGACAAAAGGTAACTGTTTCACACTTTCATGTATTTGGTTATATTGCTTTCGCTCATGTTCCAGAAAAAGTGAGAAAAAAGCTTGATGATAGGAGCAAAAAGTATATTTTTATAGGATATAGTGATCAATCTAAGGCATACAAATTGTTTAATCCTATAACTAAGAAGTTTGTCATAAGTCGAGATGTGAAATTTCTGGAAGACAAGTCTTGGAATGAAATGGAGAACAATACTTGTCCTGATCCTTTTATTCCATTAGACGAACATCAAGCACCTGCAACATGCACTCTGAGATTACAGGTTCAAGACAAAACTAGTAGTAGTTCATCAAGTTGTAGCAGTTCATCATCTTTTGAGTCTGATTCGTATAATCCTAAAATGAGAAACTTCAATGATATTTATGCATAAGATGATGTTGATGATATTGTAAATTTTGCATTTCTTTCATTTCAACCTACTTGTTTTTAAGAGGCTATAAAGGACAAAGAATGGGTAGATGTGATGAATAATGAAGTCGGTGCTATTGAAAGAAATCAAACTTGGGATTTGGTTGATCTACCTGATGATAAAAACTCTATAGGTGTCAAATGGGTTTTTAAAACAAAGTTAAATGAGAGAGGTGAAGTTGATAAGCACAAAGAAAGATTATTTGCCAAAGGTTTTTCATAGCAACCTGTCATAGATTATGGTGAAACATTTGCAATTGTAGCAAAAATTGACATTGTTCGTTTTGTATTAGCTATTGCAGCACAAAACAAATGGCCGATTTACCAAATGAATGCAAAGTCTACTTTTTTGAATGGTGCTTTGAATGAAGAAGTGTATGTTGATCAGCCACTTGGTTTTGAAATCAAAAATCAAGAACATAAGGTGTATAGGTTGAAGAAAGCATTATATGGCTTGAAGCAAGCTCCAAGAGCTTGGTACAGCCGAATAGACCATTACTTGCTGAATAATGGTTTCAGAAGAAGTGACCATGAGCCCACTTTGTATATCAAGAATGATCATCAAGGTAATATTTTGATACTGTGTCTTTATGTTGATGACATAATTTATACAGGTAACATGCAGTTAGATGCATTTAAAGCTGCAAAGAAAAATGAATTTGAAATGACAGATCTTGGATTAATGAGATACTTCTTAGGTATCGAAGTGAAACAAACAAAATATGGTATGTTTATGAGTCAACAGAAGTATACTACTGACATTTGAAAATTTTAAAGATGGACAGGTGTAAACCGGTGGATACTCCTATTGAAGATGGTACAAAGTTGAGTAAAGATGATGTGGGTACTATTGTTAATGCGACTTTGTATAAGCAACTTGCTGGTAGTATTATGTATCTTATGGCTACTAGACCTGATATAGCATTTGCAGCTAGTTATATTTCCAGGTTTATGGAATCTCCTAAAGACTATCATTGGAAGGCTGGAAAAAGGGTGTTAAGATATATTGTAGGTACATCTACTTATGGTTTATCGTATGCAGCCTTTGCAGACAGTAAGCTTGTTAGTTATACAGATACTGATTATGCAGGATGTATTGATGATCAGAAAAGCACTTCTGGATATGCTTTTCTATTTGGCAGAAACTTGATCTCGTGGTCATCCAAAAATTAATCGATAGTTGCGCTATCTTCAACAGAGGCCAAGTACATTGCAGCAAATTCAGCATCATGTCAAGCAGTGTAGCTAAAGAGACTTCTCTCTTACTTCAGATATACAGAAAATGAACCTATTTCAATCCTTTGTGACAATACTTTCGTTATTTCCTTGTCGAAGAACAATGTCTTTCATCAAAAGAGAAAACATATCAACGCAAATTTTCACTTGATTCGTGAACTCGTCAAAAATGGTGATATTGTTCTCAAATTTTGTGAATCCAAGGAACAGTTAGCAGATATATTCACCAAACCGCTAGGAAAAGTTAATTTTGAATTTCAATGTCAAAAGTTAGGCATAAAACAATGTAACCCTCAAGATTAAGAGGGAGTGTTAAAATATTTAATCTTTCCATTAAGTGTTAGTTTAGAAATCAGTTTTAGAAATTAGTTTTTAGTTAGTTCAAATTGTTTCTATGTGATTGTCTATATGCATGGATATATAGATTTCTCATAATAGAATAATTTACAGCTTGTGCTTTCCAGCAATCTTTTGTATTTGTTTCTTCTTCTGTCATTCTGACATATATGGCATCCATGTCATCTTCTATTCCCAAATTTTATATCAATGATCATATTATGGTGTCTTCTTTATAATATGGTAGTGAGAATGAAAATCCATCTTTGCCTACTCATCTTCCTCAGTTTGAGTCCATTGAACATGAATCTACACCAACACCACAACTTCCTAGATGGGCCCATACAAAATGAGAAGCATTTAGTTATATTATCGATGATCCTACATATTAACATCATAGATATTCACAATTATGGTGAGAATTGTCTCCTTTGGCTCAAGTTTTAGAGACTTGTGCTCTAGAAACATTTACAAAAGATTTTTCCAATATAGACTCAGACAAAACAATGAATCAAGAACATCATAACTTGGCAATAAGTGATACTTGGAATATTGTACCTATTTTTAAAGGAATAAAAAATTTCGATAGTAAATGAGTGTATAGAAAAAATTATGCATCGTATGGAAATGTTGAAAGAAATAAGGTCCAGTTACTTGCTAAAGAATTTTCTCAAGTTGAAGGGATTGGCTATAATGAAAATTTTTCCTTTGAATCCAAGGTGAATTACATATTCCTTGCTTTAGCCCTTTCCACATTATATAAATGGGATATCATGAAATGGATGTTAAATTTTCTTTCTTGCATGGGACTTGCATGAATAAATTTACGTGGAACAACCTATTGGCTTTATTAAGAATACTTGTAGCTTTGTTTGCCACCTTAAGAAATATTTTTGTGGTCTTAAGTAATATATTTGTTCTTGGTATGCTAAAATGGATAAATTTCTTCTTAACATTGGATTTTCCAGATGTGGGTAATGTCTAAACCAAGAATGTGGGTAACCATATTTAAGTTGATTACCTTACTCTCAATGGTAGTTGTTGGACAAAATTGTGAATTACGGATAAAACATGCTTCCCTAGACAGGTGCAAATCTAGAACAACAGGTTAAAGACTATACGACTACTTTTCCTAACTAAGAACAGACACACATAATGGATTAGATGCTTACTTGGAATCCAAGTGCTTCCAAATGATTCCTTCTATCACTTCCGTTGTAGCTTCAAATTCCAGCTGGTTGTGCAAAATATTTCCTACAAGAATGAACACTAAACATCAGAAGATAGCAATAATACAGATGCCTATACAAGTTACTTTGCTAAATCAGTAAAGCATAAGCCATATACATCAACTAAGATCTTTCAATATGGAAAATTAAATCCAATACAGATGCATATAGGGAAAAGTAAGTTGTATTCTTTATTAATAATAGAAGGGGAGGTTACAACCAAATGACTGATTTAGTGTCACCATCTACAGCAGCATCCCAACCTCATCACAATGTAGATATCTCCATCAAATTGTCACTCAAATCAATCTCCTCAATGAAAAATCCACCAACATTTCTCTACCCAAATTCTTCCTTATCAAACACTAAGATCTGTGCTCAATTTATAGAGAGGCTGAGGTAGTTTTACAATCAATGACTTTCCAATAATAGGCAAGACATGTTCCCAATCTTGTAGATGTCAAATGGACACATGGATTCGAAGTTTGACACATGTGAACTCTTCTAGAAGGCACTGGCCAAGTCAAGATTCCGGAACAATGAGACTTTCACTCCCAATGTGACCAACGCACCCATAGATGTCAGGAAGTGCTTTGTAGAGCAGCCTTGCATGGGGCTACCTACATATGCAATGCACTTAGTCCCTTTAGAGGCAGCTTTGATGAGCTCTCATATGATATATTATAAACTTAAAACCTTGGAAACCTTTGCAAATGAAATTCCTTGATTGATATGTCTTGTTCTTTGTCTTAGGGCATATAGCAATTGAAATGTTAGGGGATGATAAACCCTATACATCGGTCCTGGAGATGATGCCCAGTTAACCAGGTCATTGGGAATGATGCCCAAATTGACCTATAATAGTAGTGAACCCAAATTTTAACCATATGAAAAACAAACTTAAAAATAAACTTGAGATTCCAAACTTAGGTTATTTGCATGATTTATTTATTATCAAAGTATTACAAACAAAGGAATTAATTATCATTTCCCACTCTAAGTATTTACGTGACCTTCTTCATCATTGTTATGAAAAAAAAAATTATTTATTGATGGTGTTATCACTCATTAATTTCTCCAGGTTCAAGAGAAACAGTCTGAGGTAACCACAAACCTACTTCAAATCCTAGGATCTAGCCTTCCTAGAATTCAGAGAGGGCTCTCTCTTTAAGATTTATCTTTGTTTTTTATTTATGCTTTTAGGCTAGTTATGATAGAACAATTGGTTTTGTTTTAAAGGTTTTGGTGGGTAGAAATAACTTAGGATTAAACTAGAGAGGGATCTACTTGTCCATTGGGCTATGGAGTCTAAGTCTAGATAGCAGTACTAGAAGGCAAGGCCAAAAGGGTACAAATGTATTCAGGGAAAGGTACATAACCCTCAAAGATTTGGGGAAAGATTTTTTATGAAATGGTATGATCGGGATAAAGGGAAAAAAAGAATCCTTTGATCCGGAAAATGGAAGAAGGAGGCAAGGGTCAAACGGGAGTAGGAGCAATGAAGAATTCCTAACACCGGAAATCAGCAGAAAACATTTAAATGGTAACTTAGTTAAAAACAAGGAGAAAAAGGCTAGTCCTATATTAATATTCCTAGTTACACATTAATATAGATCAAACACATAATGAATTTCATGAAACTCAAAAAAGAAACAATGACAAGAAGAGATGTACTTCACTCTTCAACTCATCACAAGAATTCTGAATTATGATGCCACTTTAGCTGAGCCCAGTCTTCTACTTTGAATTCAACACATGAGAGCCTCCAATGTATCAGAAAAATTCTATAGTAATATTAGAAATTTTATTCCACACTAAAATACTTCCAAGGGTGAAGTATTTATACAAATTCTAAACTAGAATATCTTGAAAAAATATCAATATTGGTTTACAAATATCTCCAACTGTTTTACATAAATATAACTTAAGTAAAGGACACTAAAAACTAATGCATCTATTTGGCACTATTTTTTATGGATAGGTGATGACAAAGAGGAGAATTCAAATTTGATCTCAACTCTTAGTTGATGATGGGGCATCCAATTCACTAACTATTTCCTTTCTTTGTGCATTCTACTCTAGCAATTCTGAAAACTTGGGGTCCAATGATACCTTTGTATTTCTCAATCGGAAATATATATGTAAAAATTTAAAGAGTTTATTTTCTATGAATATGTTGGTGAGATAAACCTCTCTCATTTTCCTAAATTTCTGCTCCAGCTGTTCACAATAGGCTCTGCAAAAAGATGTGTAAAATAGAGTTTTACAGAGTCTGAAAAATAGGTTGTAAATATGCACATTTACCTTTCATTTTGTAATATCTGTGCATATAGTTAGATAGGTTTTTTTATATGGCTCTCTTAAGAACAAAAACCTCCTTCCGTTTTGTAATATATGTTTCTGGTTTGCCACAATATCCTCTGCAAAATGATGACTTAACAAGAATTTTATGCAAATAGTTCTTTCCAATATTGTTTAATATTTCCCAACCCATAATGTCTGTTAGAAAAGTGAGAGAGGTGTTTTTAGATGGACACCTTAAGAACATAAACCTCCTTCAGTTTTTCAAAATTCATCTTGGATTGGTCACAATAGTTTCTACAAAAAAATGACTTAAACAGGGAATTTCTGCAAAAATGTTCCTTCTTGCTCTGTTTTCATCTTTTAACCTTTTTGTTCTTTTAACTGTTTTTGCTTTCACTTTGGATAAATTTCATTGTTGGTGAAATTATTTTCATCTCTATTTAACCATTACTGCCTCTGTTTTTACTTTTACTATTTTACCTTGACTGCTCTGTAACTTTGTTTAACTTTCACTCTGACTCTTACCTGATACACTTTAACTCTGATGTTTTTTGACTATTATGTTTCACTGTCATTGTGAATTCTAATTTCACTTTTACCATTCACTGTGCACATTTCATCATTCTGGTCTCTCTCTGAATTGATTTTATTTTTTCTTTGTATACAAACTGTATGTTGAATGAAGCCTTTCAATTAAAATCTGAGAATTTGGAGCAAACAATTTTGTTAACTAGTATTGAAACTGTTGGCCCAATTTCTTATTCTGATAATAACCTGCAAAATTCAAACAATTTGTTAATGAAGCAGAGGTCTGCAAGGAGGTGATTGAAGGCTTTTGAAGGACCTGTGGAATGAGATCTTTCTGTGGAGGTTTAACTCTGTTTTTAGGCATTTTTGGGCTACTTCTGCAAGATTAGACTGTTTGCAGGAGTTTTTTTATTTAAACAGAGAAAAAACTAAGAAATTTAGGCTAAGGATGGCTTCTTTTGGGATTTTTTCTCAATTTGGTTTATCTGATGATGTAAAACTTGGGATAAAACTAGAAACGAGGGTTTCCTGAGGAAATTTGACTGCAAAAGAGGTTTTTTTTTAAGACACTGTATGTTTTAAAACCTTTTCCTGTTTCTAGAATTGACCTTCAGAGGTCATAAGCTGAGGAACTTGGCTTTAACAGATGATTTCACGAACACATCAATTTCTAGGAAAAATTGGCCAGGGTTTGGCCTGTTTTAGGGAGTTTTTTTGGGCAATATCCTAATAAATTTTTCTAATTAAAAGCCTATTTGATTGTGCAGGGTTTTAAAATGTCAAAAAAATACCTTTAATTGCAGGTATTTGAATGCTTGAAAGGGTTTCTGAAATGTTGAGGCCGAATGAAGGTCTGGTCTAGCTTACTGGTGCATCAAGTGGTTTAGCCGGTCTCCAAAAGGGAAAACTGTGGTCAAATCTGGTTTTGAACTAGAATTTGATAAATAGGGGCTTGAACATAGTCGAGAGGTTTTAATACAGTCAGGAAGAGCTTTTTTTCAATTTGGAATACGCAACTATACATTAAAAAAGGTATATCAAAGGTTTAAAACTTTGATATTCAACCCTCGTAAATGCATTAATTGCAGGTCCCATCAAATGGCGGGCGGCAGTTTTGATTTTGAAATACAAAAAAGGCAGCAGTTTTCATGTTTGTTTCTGGTGGTAAGCTGTTTTTACCCAAACGAATTCCATCCAATAGAAAACTGACACGTCACTAGGGGCGGAATTGTCAAATCCACCCATTTCGCACTCGATTGGTGTTGGAACAGACGTTTTATTTTTTTGCGCGATATTGATTTCACGCCATTGGATCTTGCAATCGGGAGCAAAGGGTGAAGATCTGTTTGGAAGTTGTGGTCGAAAAGACAGTGGGACCAGGGTAAATGATATGCGCTAGGAGATAAAAACCTTTGTATAATGCATTTTTAAATCAAATTTTTTATATGAAAAAGGGTAACATTACATAAGCAGAACTTATATATGCGGGTCGGGGTGTTAAAACCTTGGGTTAATTTTATATAAAAATTGAGATTTTATATAATGGGAAAAAGGGAAAAGGTTTAAATTTATGCGGGGAGGGATGGTGAGTGTATTTACAAAGGTGCGGTGCATCCCAATACTTAGGATAAAAATGTAATGGGTAGTGAAATGCTTTCGCGTGTTAAAATACATAGGATATGCATAAAATCTATTTTTGCATTTCAGTTTATTATATAGTTTTAGACTTTTTGAAAGGTCTATAACCATAGGGGGCGAGGTATTTGATTAATGTTAGTTTTAGACCAAAGGGTGTATAACATGGGATTTTAATTCAGCATGTGCATATTAATTTTGGTCTAAAAACTATATAATAGTGGGTTTTAGGGGGCTATTTACATAAATGGAATTATATAGGTAGGATAAGGTAATTTTAGGGATTTAATAGCATAATTTAGAAAGTAATATGACAATGGGAAAGGAATACGCAAAAATACACTTATATGACTAAGTAAAGTGAAATTCTTTAAAGAAAAGCTTATTATTTCATAAATTCACCACTTTTACTCAGGATAGAGTGTTTTTTGAGGGTTTGTATGCTTTATGAATGAAGGGAGTTAATTAAATGGGATTTTATGTATCGTTGAGTAAAAAGGAGTTTTTACTTATGAAAATGAATTAAATGTATGAATGATGAATGAATACTGGTGAAGGGGAGTTTATCATAAGAATTCAACATTTTCCACTATCTAGTCATTGAGCCTTGGGTTTGGTCCGAACAGAAGTCAGAGAAATGCTCTGAGCCCCTTTGACTGGAAGTGTAGAATATTGAAGACTTACAGGGGAAGGGAAATTAGTGATTTTTGCCTGGTGAAGAATATTTACATGATTTTCCCACTTCTTTCTACCTACCCAACATTACTCTAACATTTTTTCTTCCTTTTAGCAGGTGCATTTAAGCTTGCTACCTTGAAACATTTTATTCTTTTGAAAGCATAAAAACTATCTAATTCTACCTTATTTCATCCGAGGGCTCAGATTAAACTGATGAGCTCCTCATTATTTTATACCTAAATAATGATTTGTCAGGATTAAACTGTCTAACAAATATTTATTCACTATCTAAAACATGGAAATTGAAAACATGACAAGTCAATATTAAACAGTTTAACTCATCATGGATTATGGCATTTATTGACACTCTGCCATAATCATTAATTTAATAGAAAAAGTAAAAAGTAGTGGAATTTGAACTTGCTCACTTTCATGTCTTATTTTCATCTTTTTCTTTTGGGGTCTATATTTTTTTAAGTCCTTTGATCTTTCTTTTAGGACTTTTACCCTTTCTTTTTATTTTTTTATTTTTTCAAAATATGGGAAAACAACTTGCAGAAAGAAAGGTATGTACATATTTACGAGACTATCAAAATTCAATTCAAAATTATGAATCCTATATTTATAGGACCCTAACATATGGATCGTTTTTGGAGGGAGTCATAAGGAGCTCTGCATTTTTTTCGACTTGGCATTGTAATTTCAAACATGTCACAAGGAAGTATAGGGTGTGGAAAAATACATTTCTATATTGTGGTGATTTCCTTTTTCCAAGGATTCTCTCCCTTCTCTCTAGAACTATGGCTATCATATTTTACGCCAATCTATTTTTCCAATCACAGGTGTATTTCATTAGGGTTTTTTTAGTGAGAGGATTTAGTGGCAGAACTAATTCTAGATCTCTACAAATATGCTAATTGATAAGGTGGACTACATTGAGGAAAATACGTGTATGAGAAATATGTTTTTCTTGTGTGAGGATTGAATATGTGACAAATTTGAGCCATTAATTCCTTTGCTAAATCATGAGATTTCATCTCCCAACATTGATGTTTTTTATGGTAGAAAGGTGGTGAAAATTCATGTCTCCCACCTTAGTTTTCAAATTCTCCATAGGAAGGTGCCACTAAGCCTTCTCCGCCCTTTGTTATCCTTGGTTTTGTTGTACCATTTAAGTTCTATAAAAAACCTCTAAGAGCTCTTAATGGAAAATCCATGTTGATTGGTGAGGACGTAAGTTTAAAGGAGATTATGGCACTCCTTAAGAGAGAAGTTGTATGGAATTTTTCAAGAAATATTGTTGGTTCGTCTTCACTAAATTATTGAATAAATGAAAACTGGAAGTTATTTTTGGGTTACTCTTGGGAATTCCATGCATTAATCAAGTGATTGTTTTGCATGCTATTATATTTGGATTCTAACACATCGGTGATAATGGGAAAATATTTGATCTGGGGGAAGTTTGGGTTGGTTCTATAAAAGTGGAGATTAAATTTTGGCCATGCCGATGAGCTAATGGATTCACAAAAAAAATGGACCATCCTTCTGGCACTTCCCATGGTTTTCTAGTTCATTTATATGTTAAAATCCATAGAAGAAAAATTATGCCAGTTTGTAGGGTTGGAAGAGCATTTCATGGAAAAATATGATAGAATATGTGCATGGGTTCTAATCAAGTTTAGCATGTGTGATGGAATTGTGGGGAGTCAGAGTTTTTTTTTTAAGGAAAAAGGACATAAATTGTGGACTATTGGATAATTCCCTTTTAGTGTTTCGCATGCAAACAAGTAGGAAATATCCTAGACTAGTGTGACTACAAATTTCATGTAAAAGTGGGTTGGAAAATGGTTTGTCTTAAAAAGGATGGGTCATGGAAGATAGTTCTTTATGAAGACATATTGTGTGAGAAAAATTCCATTAACCCAAATAATTCTCTTATCGAGGGCTCATCGGTTGAGTTCAAAGAAATGGACTCCAAAGGTAGGAATGTTTCAACCACGTGCAAATTTATTTCTACAAACATAATTTTTCCTTTCAATTACTTTCATGGTGTTTCAATTTATATTCCTCCCTCTCCTATCTAGGAGGAGGGTTACACACCTCCTATGGTCTCCTAGGATCTATTAATTCCCCCTATAAGTTTAGATATGTCACCTTTGTTGAGTAATTTTCATGAGGCCCTACCAATTATGCCATGTTCACTTTCCCCCTTGATAGACTCTAGCTCTTCTCTCTCTGTTCCTAAACCTAATGTTATCTCTAGAGGTTCAAATAAATGTAGTAGTATCCGTAACCAAAGAAAATATGATTTAAGATCCGGGTTTAAATCCTTTCCAAATGTTGTGTCTAAAGGTGTCATGGCAGAAGACAACCCTTCCATTGGTTAAGTGGGTAGAATGTATTTCTAGTCTAAACCCCAACAAAGGGCCAAATATAACATTTTACATGGAAGGAAATTACCATAATGGGGTCCCTTAGAGCTAAAAATCCCCATCAAGGGCACCAAAATGATATTTATCTCTTTAAACATAAGGGGTTTCGGGGATGCCCCTAAAAACTGGTCGTTAAATATATCTTATGATAACACAATCCAAAAATATTTCTTTTGGAGGATACGATGACCAATGGAGATAGAGATTGAAAATATTAGAACCATGGTTAAAGGGATGGTCCTTTTGCACAATTGGTGCCATTGGACTCTCTGGAAGTTTTCTAACATCTTGGAGCCCATACCTTAGGTTTATTTCATCCCTGTATCATAAAAATACTATTTCGATGGAATTGGAATTAAGAATATTTAAGTCTATATGGAATATAATTAATGTGTATAGGCCTTATTGAGACTATAAGTTGTTTTGGGACAATCAAGTTGCTTCAATGTGAGTTTCTAACATTTCTATTATTTTGGTTGGTGATTTAAAATTAACCACATCATTAAGGGAATTTAGCGGTTACAAGCCTTAGAATGGCCCCTTGGAGGCTTATTTTGTCCATTTATTTGATTCCCTTCAACTAGTGATTGTGGCTTTGGTTAAGATATATCCTACTTGTCAAAATATTCGATCGTCTGACAATGTAGTATCCAAAGAAATTGATTGATTAAATCATGGATCATCCCTGGTGGAGTATCATACCACTCCCATATCCTTTTAAGAATGGAATTCGATGAGGAAAATATCCCATCCCCTTTCAAGTTTGACTAATCCTAGTTAAAAATGGATAATTTCAGGAAGATCGTGGAAGAAAATTGGACTCTTCTAAGTGACACCAATAAATCTCCATATATGATGTAATTTTATACGAATATAAAAAGACTTAAATAAAAAACCAAGCTCGATGCTCATTAAAAATTGAAAGGCATAGAGTATACTTTTATCTCTTTTTTGGGATCATTAAAATGAATAAAAAAGTAACTATTGCGCATACTTGTCTTCTCTTTCATGCTCATTATACCATGAAGGAAACTAGAAAGAGAAAATGGAAGGGGAATCATTCAATTTAGTTATAATTTAAAATGGTAGCATCAGTCATGTTGCCATTGAACATGGAACTTGTTTGAGTCATTTCCTTACAACTAGATTTTGGCTTGCCTAGGAGCCATATCATACATATGATTATGTCTAATCCTCTAGTTGGTTACTCTTCTAGTCACAATGGAGCATGATTCAATGCCTCTTGTGTTGTTGTGTGATACCACATGATGCTCATTAGTCATGTTTCCAAGTCACATTTTTTTGTGTCATCATGTTTTCAAGGGAAGTCGCAGCCTGATTCGGCCATATGCAATCTTTGTTGACCTTTTTCTATTTTCCATCCATATGGTAGTTATAGTACATATCTTTATGACTTCATCATTTCACATCATCTTTCATTTTGTTCCATGTCGATTGATGGGGGATACATCAAGGCCCTCCTTTGATGGATCTTCTCTTGTTAACTTCAACTCATTATCCAGGAGCTTGATCAAGAAACCAGTATTACCTTGGAGCTTGAAATCATCAGTGAAAATCTTCCTCATGGTCGATAGTGGGTTTACTTCATTGACTGTTGATTGGTCGAATCTGGGAGAGTTTTATGTCAGCTCATTTATTCACACTTATCGTATAGTTCTAGGTACCTTGGGGTCCATTTTCATTATTGATGGGTCCCCTTGTGTTTTTTAACAGTACACCTCATTGACCAATGGTTTCTACCATGCTCGACATCATCACATATATTCTCATGTTGCATATTCATACCATCGGGGTTGTGTAGAAGACCTTGGGTTAGGGACATCACACTCTCATATGACACATTTCCCAGGCTACATTGGAGTTATGTATCATTTATATTATTTGATTACTACTCTATGGCGCCTCTCTTTTATGTGTCCATAGTCGTATTAATGTATATCGATGTAGATCCACACTATATTTTTCGTGGCTATGGAATTTTTTTATTTTTCACATAGATCCACTTTGTATTTTTCATTTCCATGTCCTAGCATTTCATGTCATGGATTCGTACTGTATAGTTGGTGTCCATGTTCTATTTATATTTATGACCGAGCATGTGCTTGTCCGACTCGAGGATGTTATCAATAGGATTAAGACTTTAGCACTTGGGTTTCCACAATTCAGTTTTGTACTTCTGCCTCCTTACTTCCATTTTGAGCTTTGACTTTTTTTGTAATGCATTTCATCCATCAGTTAGTAGTATTCATCATTATGTTGTTGACCCTTTTACATTACATGAGCCCTTGATTTTGATTTTTCTTAAGCACGGACGTTTGTTCAACACAAGTACTCTGCTACCTTTTTTGGTTCTTGTTGCATAATATGGGTTGAAAGTGTCATATTAGCCTTCTCTAACTAGATTTTGTACATTTTTTCTAGAATATTTCATTCCATAGGAGATTTGATAGATGCTTTATCTTCATGACTTGACGAGGGGTGAATTATTACATAATTTTATTAACTTATTTTCCCCCTAAGAATCTACATTCATTCCCTTAGGGAGGCTAAAATGCCTATTTATTCTCATCATATCTAAGTGTTAGGATAGTTCTATAATTCTAGAGCCTAAGCTAGAGATTATTGTCACTATAATAACTTGAGAAGGAAGGTTAAGGAGACCAAGCTAGAGGAAAGGTTACATTTGTGTATTGAAGGTATGCCATGTATCAACTTTGATTATTAATGCAAGTAATTGATTCCCCTCCTACGTACTTGTCATTGTGTTAATTACATTCATGTCAGTTTATTATATGAGTTAATATGCCCTTTGTGGAAGGCAATTGTCTTTGGTTGGTGGTGATTTTTTGTAGGGTATAAGATAAAGGATTTTGTGGAGACAGATCCTCATGTGAAGAAAATATCAATTGATTTGCATCAGTATCGACGTCCATCATCAGTCTACAAGGGATCATATTCTCATTCCTACCCTTTTTTTTAGTAACAATGAATGACATTGTATGAGGAAATTGATTGCTTTTTTGTTTTCTTACTCTTATGCTCTTATAGCCTAATGATATTTTTAGTAGAGGATTTAGATTCCTTGAGATATCTGAAGGCTTCCAAGATGGACCATTGATCCGTAAACTATCATGGATATTCCACTGGACAATTTCTCATAATAGATCTGATAAAATTATATTTAAAATATGAAGTTCTACAGTATTACAGTTTGATTTCTTTATATATTTATGGATTTGTATATTACTGTTAATAGTATATGCATCCTCGATGGGGGTGTCATGTCAAGTGGAAAAATGAAGGCGTTAAGGGCAGAGGATTCAGATAGACCTCCACAGGCCATATGTGTGCATTAACGATTCTACACATGCTCGGTGTTATGGTGCCTTAGTACCTGCACCATGTTTTCTTCATTCGATTATTATCTAGGCTTATGGGTTGTGTGGGCACTATCTGCAGTGGTTGGGTGATGGTGAGAGTGAGGTGGGAACTATCTGCACCCTGTGTTTCAGCATCCAAACTCAATTCAGGGCTTGAATCTCCTGTGTAGGGTGAGGAATGTAATGGTGCGAGGGCATGGAAATGGCTCTAGTTTTGTGTTAGGTCATGTGATCTGATATCTTCTTCCTCTGCTATGAACGGAGCTAATACTTGTTTGGTATCTGCACTGCTTGTGGTGTAAAGTGAGCTCAATTGGACTTGTTTTCATGAAAACAACTGGTTCATTGTGGTGGTACTGGTCTTATAGCTCATGGACTTGGGTGGTGAGCATTGTTTGTTTAGGCTCAGGTGGAGCTCGGGGGTCTTGGCTTCCTGGTTCACATATTTCGACTATGTCATTCACATTAACTATGGGAGCATGAATTTGGTGACCAAGATAACCTCCTACTATCGAGAGTTGATTAGCATCTCAGTTCAAGTAAGCAGTGTTGGCAAAAATAATTTAAGTTATAATTTGGTTGTAGTTTCTTTTGTTTGTGAGGTGCCTCATAGCCTCAACTCAGAGTGGGGTGGTAAGGTAGTTTGTATGTCGAGACAACGTTGCCGAACATGAAGGGGTGATATTGGGCATGGTATGGAGGACAGAGAGTTGAATGAAAAGTCCAGCTCTGACTCAGTGTCTACAAAAATTCAACATCTAGTGGCAGCGATGGAATTTTCTCCAACGCTTTCCCTGGGATAGGTGGAAGCATCGGCCACCCTGGACATCATTTCAACTCATCTACAACACATACAACGCAACTTGGATAAAATGTGAGAAAAAAGGTATGAAGAGAGAAATTAGGTTATTTCCTACATTAATGACATTAAACATCTGCAAAATGAAACTTTGGATGCTCTGGAGAATCGTTGATGCTAGCTTGGGCGCTCCCACGACCACCTCTGAGATCTGGAAATTCAAATGGAACACATTGACTATCATGTTCAGAATCATGCAAGCCTCTTCGCTACACCTCCACTATTTCCACCCAATCCCCCTCCATGATGTATTTCTCTGCACCTCTTTTTTCCATTTTTGTGTCGGCAAAAACCATAGACACTAGTTGCCTTGGCTCTCTTCCAGGCTTAGTGTTTTATAGGAATTTGGACCTTTATTTTTTGAAGCCTATGATGCTTAGTTGTAATGAAGACCTACTTTATCTTGTTGTATTTTTCAAAATGATAATATAATGAATATTTTGATAGGAAAAGAAAAATTAAAATAAAATTAAAATAAAATAAATAAAAAATAAAAAATAGTGTATGCATGCAAATTAAAATTATGCAGAAAATAGAGAAAAATAAATTAAAAAAACACACACATTTGACACAAGATATGAATTGGGAAACCCTTTCGATAGAAAAACCTAGTTGGAAGGTGAGGTCACTATGCTCTCTTTCTATGAATATAAAATGGCTATGAGTACAAAGGAGTATGGTATGTGACCTATGGGATAATACATTAATGCACAAATCCTCTTTGGTTGATCTATATTCTATCCCCACTCAATTACTTTTTCTCCACTATGGAAAAAATGCACTCGAAAGAATGAAACCCCTTTTCCTCTTAGTGGCTTGGTTAAAACACAACCTGATACCATAGTAGTGGTTAGGTTTTACTACCTCAAATCTAAACCATAGTTACAATATAGAATATTTTAGAGTCTTCTTCATCATAATCACATGTATAGCCCCTTTTCCATTATTAATGGGGGTTGACATGACATCCATCTAAATTATAGTGGTGAAAACAGGAAGGTCAACTTCTAAGTGGAATAAATTTCACATACAAACTCTGTTTGATGTGATTCTTGTGTTGTTGGAAAGGTCTATGTGTGCAGAATATGAAAAGAAGGTGTTTATTTAAAGAGGAAAATTTTTACCCCCAAAAAAACATAATTTGATGCCTCAAAATTCTCCTATAAGGTT
This sequence comes from Pinus albicaulis, assembly GCA_034641835.2. Taxonomy (NCBI): domain Eukaryota; kingdom Viridiplantae; phylum Streptophyta; class Pinopsida; order Pinales; family Pinaceae; genus Pinus; species Pinus albicaulis. Next base: position 574,596,555 of record CM076577.1, read on the forward strand.
TCAAACCCCAATTTTCCAAACTGGTTCTCGTTGGTAAAAATGATCCTAAGAGTTGATTCCTTTGCTTTTTCCACTTTGGAATCATTAATAGGGATGAAAAGAAATATAATGATCCAATCTAGATCACACCACCTAATTTTGGGAGGATTTTGGTCCCCAAAATATTCTATTGAATGAGGAGAGGAAATTTTTTCTCCACCTTGTCTCTGGTGTACCATTTAGCTTTCAAGTATGGAAGTTCTAGTTTCAACCCAATATACCAAAGGTCATGTTGCCCATGTCTTCTATTTTTGGACCTGTTATGTAAAATTGTATCTTCTATCAACTCTTTCTGAGCATCTAGTTCCAAAACTTCCATAGAATGTAGGACATGTTCCTCTTCTTGATCTAGCATGGAAGGGTCATAGAGTTTCAGGTTCTCTACATTCGCATATGAGTAAATTCACATATATGGTGGTAAATTGAGTTGATAGGAATTATCACTGCCCTTTTCTAGTATCTTGAAGGGACCATACCATAGAGGCTTGATATTATTACCAAGACCATGTAGCCTCTCCTTATTCAATTGTATCCATACTCTATCTCCTACCTTGAAATATTTCTCTATTTTTTGTTGATCATGCATGGCCTTATATTTCCCTTGTGACTTTTGCAGTGCCTATTGTACATGCATATGGATCTTCTTGATATTTTATATAAACTTTTCATCTCTAAAGTAATCTCATGTAAGATATTCCCTCACTCCCCCTTGCTTCCCATATGCAATATATATAGGTGAAGGTGGAAAAAATCCAAAACAAGTTTCAAATGGGGACCTTATAATAGAAGTTTGGCCTACTCTATTGTTACAATTTGTTATATACCAGATTCTCATCCTAGGTATCTAGATTCTTTTGGTTGTAACCCCTTAGAATTTTCTCCAAATCCCTATTGACCACTTATGTCTGCCCATTTTTCTGTGGATGGAATGTTGTATATCTCTTCAAATTTTTTTCAATATTCTCCCGCAATTTATTCCAAATTGCACCAATAAAAATCATGTCCTTGTTTGAAATGATGCTCCTCAATATTCGAAAGTGAACCTAGACCTATCAAAAGAAAAACATTGTTGCTTCTTGTGCATTGATGGTTTTTTTACAAGGCATCATAACATGCATCTTGCTAAATCTACCAACTACCGAAAATATGTAGTCATGTCCCTTCCTGGTTGTTCGTAAACCTCTCAAAATTTCCATGCAAATTCTCTCCCAAGGATGAGTGGGTACAGGTAAGGGATGAATACAGAACCTGTTTCCTATTTCTAGGTTTGTTGGTAAAACAAATCATGCATCCTCTTATGAACCTGGCTACATTCTCTTGCACCTTGGGCTAATACACGTATATCTTCAAGTTGTCCATGGTCTTACCTACACAAAATTTATCTATAGCTTTGGAGGTGTTATCCTCTATAATTAGTCGCGATCACTCACCTTTAGGAACACATAGATTATCCAACATCTACAGTAACCCATCCTAGATATGGTAATCAATGATGTTGTCACCATCATGCACATAACTCTAACTCAGCAACTGTTGATAGACCTCTCTGAATTCCTCATCCTCTAGATATACCTCTTTGTATGCAACATGGGTGAATGGCTCCATATGCATTAGAGTACCCAAAGTTATGATATTTCGTGTGAGTGGTTTTGAAATCATTTCGGCCAACACATATGTGTTTCCCTTATTCTACTTAATCACTAAATGAATTTTTTGTAGAAACCCCATCTACTTGTAATTCCTAATATGTTGTAACTTACTATGGGCCCGTAGGTCAGTGTAGTGGTTAGTAATATGTGTGGATTGTTATATATTTTTCCATCAGATAGTGCTTCTGTTTCTTCACATCTTGCACCAGGGCATATAGCTACTTATGTAGGTAGGGTAATTATGAACTTCCCCATGAAATACTTCAAAATGGTAGAATATAGGCTTTCCTCCCTGCATCAAGACCATTCTCATAACATACCCACTCACATTTATCTCCACTTCAAAGGGTTGCTACAATTTTGGTAATGCTAGAAGTAGTGCTTGACTAATCTTCTTATTTAGCTTCTAGAAATCCCTCTGTTGACCCTTTACCCACTAGAAACTCTTGCCACTTGTTGTTATGGTGTGGAGCAGTGTTTCTACCACTGAAAATGAGGATATGAATTTTCTCACGTATATTTTTGCCCCAATAAAACTCCTAACCTCAAAAACATTAGTTGGAAACAACCATTTCATGATGGCCTCCACCTTCACAGTATATATCTTCAACTTTCCTCCACCTATCACATACCCCAGATACATCGAATACTATTGTACAAACTCACACTTCTTGAGATTTTCTAGCAACTAGTAATTCTTCAATGTCTGCAAAACCTATGTCAAATGTGATATGTGCCCCTCCCAAGCATCATTGTATACCAATATATCATCCAAATAGATAATAACAAATGAATCTATAAAAGGACACAGTACATCATTCATTAATCACAAAAACATAGTTGGTGTATTGCATAGGAATAAGGGCATGATTAACCACTCATACAAAACCTTGCCTCGTGTTAGTGTCAGTCTTTGCATCCTATCACCAGTGATCAAATGGACTCTTATCATGTTTTAATAGGGTCCCTAAGTCAAATTTTTTTCATTTCACTAAGTCTTCAAGCAAAAATTTGGTCACTTGGCATTAGGTCTAGGATTATTTCCACCCTTTCCAAAATTTTAAATTGCTAGTTCATATCATTAAATAAGCTGAGTGTATCATCATTCATAGGTTTTCATCATCATTTCATTCATTTCCATCATGATTACATTCATTTAAGAGTCTCCATTAGGTCATTAAGGTTTCAAGGTAACCAAATTTCCATTTCATGCATAAAATCCAACAATTGGAGTGCTAATAGGCAAGTATCTTCAATAAATTTGATTTTAAATTTAATTTATGTTTTTATATGTAATAATGGTTCTAAGGTTTCAAATTTTCAAAAATGTTCTAAAGTTCAAAAGTAAAAATTAAATTGGTGAGGTGGGCCACACCACCTCATTAATTACTAAGACATCAAAATCAAATTATAAAGGCCTATGGAGGAGCTAAAGTAAACTTATTTTTACAATCAAAATGAAAATTTTCTTCATGGTTTCAGGGCGAAATTCGTAGATTTGGTAGCCATAAAATATTTTTCAAAGATCCATAAAGATTCTACAATCAATAAGTGATCATCTACACCATATTTTCAAGCATTTCATCGAGGATAAAGTACTTTATTTTCAGGGTTTTCTCCAGCAATTTTATTTCTCCATTTTTTTCATAAAGGAAACCCTATATTTAATTCACTTACACTATCACCTATACTCCATAAAACCATAGCCTACACACTTCCTATCACCCCACTACCTATTTACCATTAAACTCATTAAACCCTAGCTTTCTACCAAGTTTCCTCTACACAATTTACAAATTCCTTACCACACCACTTCATCTCATGAAATAAATTTCACCATACCATTCCATCACATACTTCTCTTTGTCTCCTCAAAACCCTTGAGGAAATTCTATACCATCACCACCTTTCCTCTGTTTTTGAAACCACTGTCACCTATTATCCAAAACCAAAATTTGACTAAAGAATATCCTTCAAAAATAATTCATGGAGAGAGAAACAAAGAGTAAACAGAAAGTGAAAAAGGGAGAACATCGTTCAAGATTTGAGCCAGTTAGTCTGAGTGAAATCAATGCTTCTCCATTTGCTAAAAAATGTTTTGTAAATGTTGCTTGTATGAATTTTTGTGAGATGATCACAGAGGTTGGCTCTCATGTTCCTTTGACCATCCTCTTTTCGCATAATTTCACATAGACAAAGTTTTTATAGTAGTTGTTGAGTTCACTATTTCAGTAGACATCATTTCTTCAACCACGAGTATTCCAAATCAGGGTGAAAAATGGTTTAAGGGCATGGAATTATAGCTCGATGATTATAGAATTTTCCTAAAACCTAACCTCAAATATATTCCTGAGCATGTTATTCCTTTTAGATTTCTCTGTGACAAGTATGCCCCTTTAATGAAAATCATTATGAAATATTTTACTTGTGAAGAGATGTTTTCCAAAATGTACATGTATCATATTAGGTTACTTATGCACTTCACCTCTACAAAGGCACTTAATTTTTCCAACTTTCTGTTTAGAAGTGTGGTGAAGATGACTGAAAATATTAATACCATGGGACAACCTCATATCACCAATCTATTCCACCATAGCCTAATCACGATTTTGGTTATGCATTAGCTTTCAACCAAGAAAATCACCTGGCAGACCTTCATGGATAAACTAAATGTTGTTCCCGTTATTAATTCCATTGTTTATCCTAGCAAAACAACACCATCAAGGTCAATGTCTACACAGTCAATGGAGCTTGGCTCATCAAGCAAACAGGCGGAGATTTCAAAGTGGCCTAGGCCTAAGGTTACTCTCACCTATAAGAGAGGTAGGATTTTCTCCTCGAAAAGAGGAAGGGGAGAAGACTATTTCACCATAGGGATCACCATTAGCTTTGCATGAGACTTCCATGCATGATGAGGAGGAACATGATTTTCATTTCGTTGACTTGGATGATAATGATGACCAAGAAAACTTGTAGAAAAAAATTAAATACAAGGAGTCTCAGATCAAAGAGCTCCAAGATAACCTAGCAAGGGCTCAATTTTTAATCTCATTTATTGAACAGGAAAACAATCAATTGAAGACAAATCAATTGATTTTGGAGAAGAGGTTTTTTAGGGAAAATAAATAGGAAAGGGGAAAAACAATGGCTGAACCTGATGAACATGAACACCAAATGAAGAGGAAGAGGCCAAGACCTATGGGTCTCAAGAAGGCATTACAGAAAAACAAAGAAAAAAACCCTACAAATGAGCAACTCACCTTTGAGGAGAGGATGGCTAAAGAAATCAATGAAGACAAGGAATTTTGGCTTGAAAAGGTCAAAATTCACCTGTAAAAGCTCTTGGAGAATGTAAACAGGGACAATAAGATTCACAAATGCATGGTTGCTCGATATCAAACGAGAAATCAGATTTCACAAGTAAAAATTGAGCAATTGAAAGGAAAACTGCAAGAGCTCCAAGACAAGAAAAGTGAGCCAAGAAAGAGTGATCAAGGAGAGAAATTTATGGCTAAAATATCCTTGGATGTTTAGCCTATCATCCAAAGAAGTTAAGGAAAAAATTCTGAAAATTTTGTAGGAGTTTGAATTTTTTTGAAATTTTGCAGAAAATGACACAAAAAGGTCACACCGAGGTGTGACCCTTTTTCTCTGGGCACCCAAATGAGCTCTTATCTACATGGATGGATAGATAATGATGTCTATTTGCTAAAATTGAAGTGGGTTTTCAATAAAAAATTCTAATTTTGATGAAAAACTCAGAAAACCTCACCTTTTTCATGCTTATGCCACTAAATGTCGACTGGCACGACCTTTCTGAGTGAGGTTGGAAAAATCAGGTTTTGGAGGCCTTCCCATGGGTATTTTTTGGAGTTTTATGGCTCATTGGAAAGAATACACGTGTGGCTACTTGACCCAGATTTCGTAATGTAATTTGGACTCCTAAAAGTCAGCAAAAATCATCTCTCAACTAGTGTGACCCTTTCACAACCTTTCTACTAAATTCTTGTTTTGATGTATTCTAGTGCGACCTTTCTGCATTCTGGTGTGACCTTTTTGTTTTTGGTGTGACCCATCTAATCTAGAGACATTTTCATGCACTGAATGATATCAAATTCAATTTATTGAAAGAAATTTAGTTTATTTTAAGCTTCTTAGTTAGTTTTTTCCTCACTATATGAGGAAATTTGTAATTAATCAAGAGATAAGCTCTCCTAAACTTTGTCTAAAATCTTGGAAATTGTTTCAACTATCCTAGTATTCAGGTGAGGACTCATCAAATACATTTATGATGAGCCTTGAATAGGATTATCAACTTGATGATATTTCCTATGATGTATTTTCATATATGAGAGAGTTTGTAATCATTTACAAAGGTTGGATGATGTGCACTGTGAGCTTGGAAAACTAGTGTATTCAGTGATTTTTGGCAGGAACTAATAGACAGAGTTTGCAGCTATTGTGGTGGGATTCATGTGGTATGTGTTTTATCAGTGTTTCTTCTTTTTTTATCATATGTTTGAATGTATTGTGCCTTCCATTTCCATTTCCATGTCTTATGTGATTGATTTCTAAGTTTGATAAGTAGAATTCATTAATTCAAAGCTCTGTTTTGGAGAAGCTCTCACATTTATGTTCATTTTCATATGATATAAACAAATTCATGATTTCCATGCTTGATTTTAAACCCTATCAATCTAACATATTCCTGAAGATACCTTTAAAGTGCTAAAGTGTGTGCCTACCTTTCCCCATTACATCTCTGCAAATCTGATTTTCAAAGCCCTTACCTAGTTTTTCCTAGACCTAATTCACCATCCAACACAAAATTCAAATCAATCAAACACTATAGCCTATTATACCTAGCCTAAAATCTCCATGATGCATCCAATTTGGTTGTGATCTAATAAGAGAGCCCTATCAGCCTAGTAGGGCTAGCTTCTAGGTCAAAGTGGTATGCAGTTACCTTTGTTGGTCTCCTTCTCAGCCTTCAGAGATCTGATGCAATGATAACACCTCATTTTAAAAGTGGTCTTCCCGGTATCTTCATCTCTAACTCAAACTTGGTGATATCCAAACTTTAGGTTTAGCTTGGTGAATTATTTTGGTTTTTGTAACTGATCCAGTAGATCATCTATACTGGGAAGGGGGTACCTGCTCTTGATCGTGATCTTGTTCAACTCCCTGTAATCTATACACATCCACGAAGTCCCATCCTTCTTTGTCACAATGATGATGGGTGACCCACATGGTGGTTTACTCGGTCAAATGAAACCTTTTTCTAGTAGCTTCTACAATTATTTATTCACCTCACTTGCTTCTATAATAGACTTCATATTCAACCCAATGTTTGGAAATAGGGAGTTTGGTAATAACTATATCTCATGCTTCGCTTCCCTCTTAGGTGGTAATCTATTAGGCTTTCAAAACACATCCATATATTCAGGTAGAAAATCTTCCAATTTTTGTTTATATTTCTTAGTAAACCCCTACTAAGGTCCCTTTCCTCTTTCTAACTCTTCTATAAACTCATTTTCTCTTTAAAACAATAAAACATACTTCTTGTCAGAATTGATCAATTTCTTGGCTTGGTTCACACTCACCAACGAAATTTTTTTATTTTCATGTGTGTGTGTTGATGGTGAATGATTTTCCATCGTTAATATGATAATATTGGTTTTCTCTCCATATGAATATTGCATCTCGCATGTACATGTAGGGACTCCTAAACACAACAATGAGATTCTCTTTCCATCTTGAGTTAAATAGATCATCAATCTTGGTCTTCTTGACTTGTATCTTTATATGGAAGATATTGGTCATTTATTTCTTTGGGCCTGTTGTTGAAGGTTACTTAGATTTACCTCCTTTTTGTACTAATGTACAAGAAATCATCTCATCGAAATTCAAGTTTCTTTCAACGTGCTTGCTCGAATAATTGGCCATGACATTATTCTTTTTATTGTATTTTTTTTGGTTCTTCAGGTTAAGCTCTAGATGCATCTTCCAACACTTCTCCTCTTTATTGTTGTCAATGTTATAATGGTTGTAATGGTTGTTCGGATATTTTCACTCGTGTGTTGTGGTTGTCTTCTTTTTATATTTTCCCAATTTTTTCTTATTATTCCCCTCCTTAGAAGCATCTTATTGCTCCTTCTACTTCAATCCACTTGATTTCACTTTATTTAATCTATGTTCTCCAGGTATTGTGCCTATACACAAGCCTCATCCACTGATTTTGGCTTAAAAACATCACTTGTTCCAGCAGATGGAAGTGTAGACCCCCCAAACACTTGAGGAGTACATATGGGATCTTTAGGGAAATACCCAACATTATGGCCCTATTTCTAAACTCTGTGGTGTACTCCTGGATTCTTTTCCCTGACATTATATTGAAGTATTTCCACTAGATCCACTGGTTTTATACGTACCCAATAGGGTAAAAATGTGACTTTATGAGGGTTTTTACGTCCTCCCACTTAGGCACAAGAGGCTCTCGCTCCAATCTCACGGTTTCTGTGTGTATTTCCCACCAAGTTATCACATGGCCCTCTAATTTCAGCTGCACAAATGAAATATTTTGTTCTTCCCAAATTTGTTGGACACTAAAATACACTTCAAGTTGTTGCAACCAATGATTTAGATTTAGAACATTGATCTTGTTGTGGTATGGCCTGGTATCGGCCTTCACTTCCATTTTCAACATGGGCTATGATTGATTATAGGCACTCAAACTGGGTTGATATTTTTAATGTTCTTTCTTTAGATGGTTCTATATTTCTTCCTAATCTCCTAAGCCCCCATTTGATTTTTCCTTTGCATTAGAATCCCCATCTTCTCTAAATATCCTAAGCTTATTGCTCAGGGCCTCCATCAAATGATTTATATCCATGACTTGTTGTTCCAACCACAAAATCCTCTCCTCTGTAGGATCTTGAGGTTTATTCTGATATTCATCGGCCATGGTTAGGTTTTTACGACTTTTGGCCCTACCAATCTACATCCTTTGCAAATCTCCACAATATACCCAAATAAACCTGGATTTGAAACCAATATGATCCATAAATTCTCGTGGATATTCCACTAGACAATTCTTCATAATAGACCTGATAAAATTATGTTTAAAAATGTGTATGCATGTGAATTAAAATTGTGCAGAAAATATATTACAATAAAATAAAAACTCACACATAGATTTGACACAAGATATGACTTGGGAAACCCTTTCAAGAGAAAAACTCATCTGGATGGTGAGGTCGCTCTTCTCTCTTTCTCTAAATAGAAAACTTCTCCGAGTACAAAGAAGTGTGTATTGTGGCTCATCTACCAGAGGAAGAGTATTTATGGTGACAAAAAAGTATAGTTATATGGATCAGTGAGGGTGACAATAACACCAATTTGTTTCACCATTATGATAGCTCTCAAAAAAGTATGAATTCGATTTGGTAAATTGAATTATGATGGGGATTTTGTTTACTCTTTCAAGGAAAAAGTGGAAGCTAGAGAAAATAAATTTAGTAAAATTTTCATTAATCCTCGAGGATGTCAAATCCTCAAAACATTGGAAACTCTAGACCAATTCCCACAAGTTATTTTACAACATATGAATGATTTTTTGGAGGCGAAATTCTTATAATCTAAAGGGATCGGTGCTTTATCTTCCATTCATAAGGGTAACAATCATGGCACGAACATATACACTCTTGAATTTTATTTATATTTTTATAATTTTATAAAATATGACATCTTGAAAGTAGTTAGAGATCACAACACAATCGATGTGTGCATGGCTCTCTAAACTCAATGTTCATCTTCCTTTTTTCGCAAAAGGCAGGGGACTCAATCTTATGGGGATTTTCTGACTTCTTCATATTCTAGTGTGGTCCATAAATTCATCACCAATATCATATTGATGAGAATTAATCCAATCCTTAGTGACATTATATCAAATGAACATTTTAGATTCCTACAAAACCGATAGATTCACGATGTGTTAACACTAGCACAGGGAAATATACAGTCTATAAAGTCTCACAAAATTCCAACCATCACCATGAATATATACCTCTCTAAGGCATATGATAGTGTGAGCTACACATTCATCATGTTAGTTTTTATTCAGTTGGGGATGAACTTGAAAACCATAAACTAGATCATGGGATGTATTTTATCAGTCTCCTATGTCATCCTTATTAATGCGAACCCTTCCCTTTATTCAAATCCTCGAGGGGACTTCGAAAAGTATTCCCACTATCTTCCCTTATTTTCATATTGGTAGTATAGGCCTTGAGTAAAATGATTCAAAAACTCATAGCCTCAAATGTTCTGAAATGAGTACAAATTTCAAATCATATGCATATATCTTACCTTCTCTTCGTGGATGACATCCTCATATTTTTGGATGGTTCTCCCCTAATATTTTAGCTATGAAAAATATATTTTTAAGGTTTGTATTTATCATGGTGATGAAGTTAAATGAAGAGAATTCATCAATATCCTTTGCAACATTTCTAACTCAGTGAAGGATTCAATTGTTAGCATTTTTTCTTTTCAATTAAAATAATTGCAAGAGGGATTTAAGTACTTGGGTTTCTTTTTTAATCCAAATGAATATAAGTGGTAGATTGGGAATGAATGATCAAAAAATTAGAGGCTATAATATTCATCTGGGCCAAAAGGTTCCTCTTGGAAGGTGGTCAATTGGTTCTAGAAGAGTCTATGTTGTAGAAAATAATTTTCTATTGGAATTCAATAGCATTTGTCCCTAAAGGCATTCTAAATAAAATATGTAAGATAAGATTCGAGTTCTTATAGATTGGAGGCCAATCCTTAGAATTGTTTCCATTGGTTAAGTGGAATTCTATTGCAAAACCTAACGTCTTTGGTGGTCAGGGTCTTTAGAACCCATGTATCTTTTGTAAATCTCTAGTAACCAAGAGCCAATGGCGACTGTTAAAAAATTGATCACTTTAGGGAAAACTAATGAGAGACAATTTCTTTGTTGGGAAGAATGTAAATAATTGGATTAGGGACCCTTCATTGTGTGGAAGGCTCTTTTGAATTATTTTCCTATCATTGGAAATTTGAGTGCTTGGAAGGTGTGGGATGGCAAGAGTATTATAATAGGCTTGGACCCATCAGTTGGCACTGGATATTTCTATAGATTGTCCAACAATATCATCTCCAATTTTCATTTTGCAGGTGTTTACTATCTAGTTGATGCTTGAGCTCAATATCCTCAGGAATGGGGTCAAAATGGATGAAAATATGCTATAGTATTCGGCCCAATAAACAAATAAGCACAAGAATGGTGTAAATATGTGGGTTGTTTAGTTTCCTCGATGATTTGGCTCTCAAACGAGGAAGAGGACTTCCTTATATGGACCAAGAATCCTTCCATGTTTGGTCAATTCTCTACAAAATTGGGATATCAAGCACTATTTGAAGCTTCCTTTTCTAGGAAGTCTTGTTGGTGGTAGAATTTTTTTGTGGAAGCATAATGGTCCATTAAATTGTAAGATCACAATATGGTTGGACCTTAGCAATAAAATATTCACATGGGATAATGGTTTTAAGAGGGGTTGGATTGGTCCAAATAGATGCTTGTTATGTTGTTTAGAGGTTGAGTTTGTTTAACACCTATTCATTTTTTTCCCTTTGCAGTTCAAGTTTGACCCTTTGTCAAATTATCCTTTTCTCCTATTTATACTTCTTGGGATAAGGAATCTTTGTTTGACTGTGTCTATAATTGGGCTGATGATAAATTTTTCAATGAACTTTTGGTTTTCCACGGTCATTTGCACATTCATTTTGGTGGGCTCAAAACATGGATATCTTTTAGGATAATATGATGGAAATTATTGGATCTCATTGTAGTCGACAAGAGAATCCAATGCTAGAGTCTTGCCTTGGAAGGGACTAATAAGAGAAAAAATGCCCTACTTTATAACCAATTAAAAACCAAAAAAAGTGCTACTTAGTAAATGAATGGAAAAATTAAATGTATTATGTGGGATGACTTGTGCTATGTGTAAAAATTACATAGGAATACTTATGCCATGTATTAAGAAACTAAAAACCAAAAAAATTGCTACTTAGTAAATGAATTATAATAGATATGGAAATGTCTAATTCATTTTAGAATTATAATTTAACATAAAATATGAAAATGTCTACTTCATTTTAAAATTATAATTTAAAATAAATGCTTACAATTTCATATTCATATTTTACATTTTAGTGGCAGATGGAGCGGGAGGGGTGGTCTATAACCCCAACGAACAAAAAGAATATAGTTATTATTGGGGGGTAGGTATTGAAACAAACAACTAAGATGAATTTTGGGCCTTGTGGAAAGGACTGGATGTAGCTAGGAGTAATAAAATTAAGAATTTAATTGTCCTGGGGGATTCAATGGTAGTGATAAGGAAAATATCAATGGCATTAGTTGGATATCACAAAGTACATCCTTAAATTATGAGTGAGATAGTATTGTTATCCTCACAATGTCAAGAAATTTGATTTTTGCATATCCTCTGAAATTTAAACTCTACATCGGACAAACTTTCCAACTTGGGCTCCTAGATAGAGAAAGAAATAATTGAATTAGATGGTGGTGGGAGGATTTGAGTCCCAATCGCATGATCATTATGAAAATTAATGGGAATATTCACAAATTAAATATGATAAATCTGGAGTGTGCCAAAAACCAAGGAAAACAAATGAATCCATCCAAGTGGAAATACTCCTTAAGTGGACGCAAAAAGAAGTGAGACACTTATTCCTCGGATGTATAGTAGTTGGTTGGCATTGCATGTAGGAAGTGGAATACACCTGGAGGCTTCATCCAGGGTGATGGTGAGTTTTAAATTTAAATCATACCCTCTCCACAGTGTCGAGGTACTTGCTAAGGATAAAAATGGTTGAAATCATTAATTCACTCATGCGAATACACTGCACAAGGACATTCAGAATGAAAAAAAAATTTATCGAGGAAAGGTTTTGGAATTAATTTCCATCATCAGGGAGAAACTGTGTCAACAAGATTTGGCCATGCTTTATATTTTTGGAGTTGGAGTCTCAAGGTCAACCATTTTTGCTACGATTTTGAGTGAACGAATGAGAGGTCAGGAATTCATTTCCATGGAGGGATGGGACTCGTCGAACGGCATATTTCATTGGAATAAATCGAATGAGAGACTCTTTAAGATTCTGGCAGGGATTGTACCATCCCTTGGTTGATTTTCCATCTAATAAAATAAGACTAAGGTCATGGGACAAGTATTCCAAGTTGAATGTTGGAAAAAACCATAGGGGACATCACTTGATATTAGTTAATGGCTATGGAAATTGGAAAATGAAATAGCAAAGGAAAATTTGTAATAATTGGAATTTATTTATGAAAATAAAGGAAAATCGGAGAAAAAGAAGGTGAAGATACACAACTTTTCATGCAAGGGAAATTATAGGAAAAGTGGAAAATGAAGAAAATAGAGATACCAATAATAAAAAGGCATCAAAGAATCAATTCATGGCTTTTGGCCATTACATAATTTTGACAGTTTTGAGTTGAGCTCTCCTTTCATTCACTCTCTCATACTCTTTCATTCTTAGAGTATCCTTGGAGTGCAAGGAAATAGTTGGATAAAGAGCTACAATTGGATTTTTTTGCAGGTAATAAGTTTCATGTGTGATTTCCTTGTTGATTTTGAATGCATGGTATATGCATGTGGTTCCTTGGTCATGTTTTGTCATTGGCATGGATATTTTCCTATATTGACAATGTTTTAGCCTTTCCTTGCCATTTCCTAGACAATCATGGTGTTGTGAGTTTTCTACTTGTTTTTCCAATTAGGGCTATGGGTTGGAACAAATGCATTGTAAGCCCTGGAACAACTTTGGTTCAATTAATATTTCCTAGAACCATAGGCTGGGATAAACGCTCTGAAGACATTAGTGGGTGGAGTTACTAGTCCCTAGAGCCGCGGTTGGAACAAATGCTCTAGAGCCCTGGAAGGCTATGGGTTGATTTACTAGTTCCTAGAGCTCTAGAAGGCTATGGGTTGAGTAACTAGTTCCTAGAGCCCTAGAGAGCTTGGGTAGAGACCGATCTGGTTGATGTTAGTGATTTATGGACTATAGAGGCAGAATCTCTATGGATGCCAGGTTGAGATGGTTTGGCCTATGGAAGCCTGGTTTGGTTTTGTTTTGATTTATTCCACAAGATCCCACATTCATGCTTGGAATATGGCGCAGGGGTGATTGGCTAAAAGAGAGATTTGGTGCAGCCCAATCTATGGTGTGGTGGTACATGAAAGTCTTGACTTGGTTGGAATTTTCATATGTTAATATAATATTTTTTTCTATTGTGATCTCTGAGCATTTTTAGTGATTATGTTGGTGATATTATGGTTGATTTTATATGGTTTTTATTTTGGTTACTTATTGGTTGGTTTTATATGGATCTTGACATGTTTCGATAAGTTATTGAATGGTTGTTGAATGCATGGAATAACATGTGTTATTGCAGCTAGATAGAGAGGGCTTACAACCTTCTTGGTGATTCTCATATGAATATTATCATTTTATGATCACATATGCATTCATGACCAATAGCTTACATGTTTTGCATATGTTTGATGAAATGTTTGTTATGGATTATGCATGTCTAGGTCAAGTTCTTCATTCTAGTTTGAATGTTTGACATTTTCATCATGTTAATTATGATTCTCAAAAGTTACAGATAGTTTTGGGTAGTGGTATGGGGCTTAACCAGAAAAAGTGGCTCAAATCTCAGAACCACTAGCACTGAACTCAAGGATTTGGGTCATACATGCATGTAATCAGGCTTCTACATGCGGTTGGGGCCTCATAGCTTCACTCTTACCTTGTTGTACATGCGTTCAAGGTGCTAGGTGAGAGAAAAAAGGTTAAACCTCAGGGATTGATCACCTGGGTGGATTTTCAACTCCTAAGTGATATGTAGTCCCTGTAGAATGACATTAAGTGTTCAATATGTAGTCCTCACTTCCTTAGTTGTAATTTGGAGGTCCAGTCATTTCATAGTGACACGTGTCTCATGTTTACCTTGGAAAGCTTGTGAATTTGGGTAAATGTGGGAGGATTCATTTACAGATTGGTATCATAGATTCCAGGTTCAAGGAATTCGACTAGAAGGGCTAGATGTGTTTGTTATGCATGCATTATGATTATTTTGGTTATCATGCATAGTAGGTCATACATGTATCATGGTGGTCATTATTATAGTTAGTGTCATCATGATGATGTAGGTGTGTTATGAGGTTGTGATGTTGATATGTTGGTATATATATATATATATATATATATATATATATATATATATATATATATATATATATATATATATATATATATATATTTTTTTTATTTTTATTTTTTTATTTTTTTTTATTTTCTAATCTTTATTGATTTTGCAGACTCGTTAGCTTCCCCTAAACTACAATCTGGTATAATTTTTATGTCTATATTTAGTTTATCTAACATGACATGTTTGCAAGAAATAGAAGATCAGAGATGACAAGTAATATGGTGGATTACAGTTCACATGACCCCACTTATAGATAAATTGAGAAAAATGGAGATTATTATTCTCCTGATATAGCAGATACACTGAGAAGACTAAAGGTGGAAATCAGAATTTGCAAGGAAGATAATGACATGATAATTCAGCCACAAGAAAGACTTGCTAGAGCTCAGGAAAAGAATATTGAGGTTAATGCAGTCATCCTTTAGACTCTTATATATTTGAAGAGTTAGGGACAACCAATAATTAGTCATGGATAGGAGAAAAGGACTAATGGGGCATATGGAAATAGGTTTGGATTAGGATACATGTTGAACATGGATGACACAATCAAAGGTGGCAGATGGTTGGATATATGTAACAGGAGAGATATTGCTTATGAGTATTGTTGAAAATGGCAACAAGAAACAGTGAAGGAGGCCTCCTGAAACATCTTTCCTGATCCTAGTTGGAAAGTGATCACCTAAACTAGGTGGGGACCACACATGTGATTTTTTGTCGAAAAGTCTATTTTTAGACTATGTCTATTTTTAGACATACGGAGCATGATTCGGGGATTCCAGTTGGAGATTCTTGAAGTATGCGATATGTTGGTAAAAATAGATGAGACCCTTATTTTTAGGACCCAGGCTATTTTTAGACTGCCTCTCCTAAAAATATGGAAGTCGAATATTATTAGCTCTTAATAATATTTGGACTATAAACATTATCTTATTCTCTTGAAGCACTTCAGTTTGATGCCTGGATGTGGCACATGCAGCTAACAGAAGGAAATACGCTTTTCCTAGGGTTTAAGTGAAGCTATTGCATGAAGACTTCGGTTAGAACTCATGTGACAGAGTTTGGTGGAGTTGATTGAGGAAGTTAGTGGAGTTGTATTCAGTTTAACTAATCTAAACATAGTTGAGCTTTTTGTATCCAAGTTAACTAATAGATACAATTAGTGAGAGTGGTGTGAATTAATTATTAATTAATTCACTAATTATAACCTCATAAATCAACTAAAGAATACATCAGTTAACTTCAGTGCATGGACAGTTTCAGTGGAGACCAGTGCAGAAATAGGTGAAAGAGCAGGTTAACGATCAGTTGTGACTATACTGTT
Source organism: Pinus albicaulis (assembly GCA_034641835.2). Classification (NCBI taxonomy): domain Eukaryota; kingdom Viridiplantae; phylum Streptophyta; class Pinopsida; order Pinales; family Pinaceae; genus Pinus; species Pinus albicaulis. Next base: position 574,612,912 of record CM076577.1, read on the forward strand.
GCTATTTGCAACACACAGATAGGTGGAGTAATCAATGAGGATTGTGCAGTTCAATCTAGGTGGTTTATCTATATAAAGAGACCATCCCATAGCATTGAAACAGGCAATTCAGGTTGGCTATCAAGTGGCTAAAGGTTGGAGCATGAGTTTTGCTAGATCTATCTTGATAGTGTGTAGCAAGGGAGGTAGTGCATGAGAGCTTGCAAAGAGCTTTGTACTATGATTGTTACATGATCTCCATGACATGTATAATATACAGATATTTGGGGGTTTTCAGCTTTAAGATTTCCCATGAAATACTGTGTTCATATGTGTGAATTTTTATGGCTTTAATGTGTGCATGCAATTGATTTTATTTCCGCATGTGATGATCAATGGTAGAAGAGATTCTGTATTATGCATGAAGCTAAAATAGTGTGTGATCAGGAAAATCTCGATGGATAACATATCAGTTATTCAAATTTCTACATGGTATCAGAGCGATATTGATCATTGGAGCAATTGCAAAGCATTGAAGTGGTTGAGTTTTAGGATAAACTCAAGAAACATAAAGATGGAGAAAGCCGGAAATATACATGCATATTGTATATAATTTTCTACATGGAATGAGAGCGAGAATTTTTGGGTGCGCGAGTTTGTAGGGAATATATGAAAAATTTTGGTGAAATATTTTCAGAAACAAATAGCATATTTGGATTCCTTGCGAAAAAATACCCAAATTGAAAAAAAAAATCGGTCGAATCGGAGCTCGGATGAGGGAGATATCATCGATTTAAAATCAGCTCTTTTGTTAGAAAATTTTGCGATGGCAGGACAATTGCAATGTGCGCGAGCCAAGAATCTACATGCACTGAGGTACAAGATGCATGAAAAGCTTTGAGGAGCAAAGCAGAGGTTAGTGACTTGGTGGTTGAGAGGGAGCCTCTCAACATGCAGCGTGAGGACAAGTCAAGAAGGTTGGGATTCGGGCAAAGAATCTCTACAGGTATTGAAGTAGATGGGATGTCTACGGAGCTTCCTGCTGATGGGAAGTGCATGAAAGGCATGCAACTGATGCTTGAGAGGGAGCAAGTTTTGCATGCAGGTATTGAAGTAGATGGGATGTCTACGGAGCTTCCTGCTGATGGGAAGTGCATGAAAGGCATGCAACTGAAGCTTGAGAGGGAGCAAGTGTTGCATGCAGGCGAGAAAGACATGCAACTGAAGCTTGAGAGGGAGCGGGTTTTGCATGCAGGTGATAGTGAACCTCGGGATGTGGAGCAGCCACAAGAGGATCATGGAGTGGAAGAAACCACTCATGCAGAGAAATTTCGTGCCAGACGGGCAGAGGGAGTGCATGCAGCTATACCACCGAGTGATGAGGTGGGCGGCATGCATGAAGTAATCCCATGAGAGATATTCTGGCAGTTACTTCTTGGGATGGTGTGGATCTCATGGATTGGTGCAGCTGCGAGTGCCTGACGCCGATGCAGATCGATTGGAGTGATGTGACGATCAAAATGGCAGTGTGGATCTGGAAGTAGCGGATCAGAGTTGATAGCAAATTACAAGAGTGCATGGGTCGCGAGAGTTCAAGCATTAGTTCGATGACATGTATGCGAGTTGGTACCAGTAGAACTTTGATGATAGATGCTAGATGCATCAAAGTGATTGATTGTTTGGAGCTATGGATTTCAAGGGTGCATGGCGCATGCATGGAGTTGCATGGTGCATGCATGAGTTTGCATGGCACATACAAAGGGTGCATGGCGAATGCATGGAGTTACATGTCGCATGCATGGAGTTGCATGGCGCTTGTGAAGGTTGCAGGGCGAATGCATGGAGTTGCATGTCGCATGCAAAGACAGTCCTTTCTTGTTGAGAGGGAGTGTTGAAAATGGCAACAAGAAACAGTGAAGGAGGCATCCTGAAGCATCTTTCCTGATCCTAGTTGGAAAGTGATCACCTAAACTAGGTGGGGGACCACACAGGTGATTTTTGTCTCAAAGTCTATTTTTAGACTATGTCTATTTTTAGACATATGGATCATGATCTATAAGTTGCGAGATGCTATTTATGGATGGTTGGTCATGTTAAAAATAGATGGACCTGTATTTTTAGACATATGGGTGGTTTCCTATTTTTAGACTACGGGCTAAAAATAGAAATGTCAGTATTATTGAAACTACAATAATATTTGGACTCTAAACATTATCTTATTCTCTTGGAGCACTTCAGTTTGATGCCTGGATGTGGCACATGCAGCTGACAGAAGGAAATACACTTTTCCTAGGGTTTAAGTGAAGCTATTGCATGAAGACTTCAGTTAGAACTCATGTGAGAGAGTTTGGTGGAGTTGATTGAGGAAGTTAGTGGAGTTGTATTCAGTTTAACTAATATAAACATAGTTGAGCTTTTTGTATCCAATTTAACTAATAGATACAATTAGTGAGAGTGGTGTGAATTAATTATTAATTAATTCACTAATTATAAACTCATAAATCAACTAAAGAATACATCAGTTAACTACAGTGCATGGACAGTTTCAGTGGAGACCAGTGCAGAAATAGGTGAAAGAGCGAGTTAACTATCAGTTGTGACTATAATGTTGCTATTTGCAACACTGAGATAGGTGGAGTAAGCTAGGTGGAGTATTCAATGAGGATTGTGCCGTTCAATCAATTGGTTTATCTATTCTCAAAGAGACCATCCCATAGCATTGAAATCAGCAATTCGAGTTGGCCTTATATGGTAATGCAAGGTTAAGACACTAAATTTGCTAGATCTAGCTTGATAGTGTGTAGCATGGGAGGTAGTGCATGAGAGCTTGCAAAGAGCTTTGTACTATGATTGTTACATGATCTCCATGACATGTATAATATACAGATAGTTGGGGGTTTTCAGCTTTAAGCTTTCCCATGAAATACTGTGTTCATATGTGTGAATTTTTATGGCTTTAATGTGTGATGATTTGATGTGCTATCGCTTCTGTTCTTTCCGCATGTGACAATTAATTGTAGAAGAGATTCTATATTATGCATGAAGCTAAAATAGTGTGTGATCAGGAGAATCTCGGTGGATAACATATCAGTTATTCAAATTTCTACATGGTATCGGAGGGATATTGATCATTGGAGCAATTGCAAAGCATTGAAGTGGTTGAGTTTTAGGATAAACTCAGGAAAATAAAAATGGAGAAACCACGAGTTGTGTTATAGATTTTCTACATGGAATGAGAGCAAGAATTTTTGGGCGCGCGAGTTTGCAGAGAATATCTGAAAATTTTGGTGAAATATTTTCAGAAAAAAATAGCATATTTGGATTCCTTGCGAAAAAACACCCAAATTGAAAAAAACAATCGGTCGAATCGGAGCTCGGATGAGGGAGATATCATCGATTTAAAATCAGCTCTTTGTTAGAAAATTTTGCGATGGCGGGACAATTGCAATGTGCGCGAGCCAAGAATCTACATGCACTGAGGTACAAGATGCAGGAAAAGCTTTGAGGAGCAAAGCAGAGGTTAGTGACTTGGTGGTTGAGAGGGAGCCTCTCAACATGCAGCATGAGTACAAGTCAAGAAGGTTGGGATTCGGGCAAAGAATCTCTACAGACTTTGGAGTAGATGGGATGTCTACGGAGCTTCCTGCTGATGGGAAGTGCATGAAAGGCATGCAACTGATGCTTGAGAGGGAGCAAGTTTTGCATGCAGGTATTAAAGTAGATGGGATGTCTACGGAGCTTCATGCTGATGGGAAGTGCAAGGAAGACATGCAACTGAAGCTTGAGAGGGAGCAAGTGTTGCATGCGGGCGAGAAAGACATGCAACGGAAGCTTGAGAGGGAGCAAGGTTTGCATGCAGGTGATAGTGAACCTCGGGATGTGGAGCAGCCACAAGAGGATCATGGAGTGGAAGAAACCACTCATGCAGAGAAATTTCGTGCCAGATGGGTAGAGGGAGTGCATGCAGCTATACCACCAGGTGAGAGGTGGGGCGACATGCATGATTAATCCCAAGAGGAGATTTCGGGGTAGGATTCATGGAGATAGTGTGGATCTCATGAATTGAACCTGGCTACGAGGTGCCCACAGCGCAGAAGTAGCATGATCAGTTGGACTGATGCAGGCAGATCAAAGTAACCGTGTCAGATACTGGAGCACGGATCAGAGTTGACAGCAAGTGCAAGAGTGCATGGGTGCAGAGTTCAACAACGCAGTGGTTCCTGATGACATGTGCAGTTGGTACCAGCAGAAGTCGAAGACTTTGATGATAGATGCTAGATGCATCAAGACTGATTGAGTTGTTTGGAGCCTATTCAGTTTCAAAGGGTGCATGGCACATGCATGGAGTTGCATGGTGCATGCATGAGTTTGCATGACGCATGCAAAGGGTGCATGGCGAATGCATGGAGTTGCATGTCGCATGCATGGAGTTGCATGGCGCGTGTGAAGGTTGCAGGGCGAATGCATGGAGTTGCATGTCGCATGCAAAGACAGTCCTTTCTTGTTGAGAGGGAGTGTTGAAGATGGCAACAAGAAACAGTGAAGGAGGCATCCTGAAACATCTTTCTTGATCCTAGTTGGAAAGTGATCACCTAAACTAGGTGGAGGCCACACAGGTGATTTTTGTCGCAAAGTCTATTTTTAGACTATGTCTATTTTTAGACATATGGATCATGATCTATAAGTTGCGAGATGCTATTTATGGATGGTTGGTCGTGTTGGTAAAAATAGATGGACCTCTATTTTTAGACATATGGGTGGTTTCTATTTTTAGACTGCCAGGCTAAAAATAGATATGTCGAATATATTAGCTCTTAATAATATTTGGACTATAAACATTATCTTATTCTCTTGAAGCACTTCAGTTTGATGCCTGGATGTGGCACATGCAGCTGATAGAAGGAAATACGCTTTTCCTAGGGTTTAAGTGAAGCTATTGCATGATGAATTCAGTTAGAACTCATGTGACAGAGTTTGGTGGAGTTGATTGAGGAAGTTAGTGGAGTTGTATTCAGTTTAACTAATCTAAACATAGTTGAGCTTTTTGTATCAAAGTTAACTAATAGATACAATTAGTGAGAGTGGTGTGAATTAATTATTAATTAATTCACTAATTATAAACTCATAAATCAACTAAAGAATACATCAGTCAACTTCAGTGCATGGACAGTTTGAGTGGAGACCAGTGCAGAAATAGGTGAAAGAGCAGGTTAACTATCGGTTGTGACTATACTATTGCTATTTGCAACACACAGATAGGTGGAGTAATCAATGAGGATTGTGAAGTTCAATCCAGGTGGTTTATCTATATAAAGAGACCATCCCATAGCATTGAAACATGCAATTGAGGTTGGCTATCAAGTGGCTAAAGGTTGGAGCATGAGTTTGCTAGATCTAGCTTGATAGTGTGTAGCATGGGAGGTAGTGCATGAGAGCTTGCAAAGAGCTTTGTACTATGATTGTTACATGATCTCCATGAAATGTATAATATACAGATAGTTGGGGGTTTTCAACTTTAAGCTTTCCCATGAAATACTGTGTTCATATGTGTGAATTTTTATGGCTTTAATGTGTGCATGCAATTGATTTTATTTCCGCATGTGATGATCAATGGTAGAAGAGATTTTGTATTATGCATGAAGCTAAAATAGTGTGTGATCAGGAGAATCTCGGTGAATAACTCATCCATTATTCAAATTTCTACATTTCTATCAGTTTTGCATTCTAGACCTAGGGCTTCAAGGCGCTTCAGTGTGCTGAGCCTCCTATGGGAGTTTTGGGTCTTTTCTTGCCCTGTCAATTTTGTTTTTTCTTCTCTGCATTCGTCTTGTTCAATCCCATTGAATCATTGCATTTTTTGAGTGATTTCTTCCTCTTTCGTTCAATTCTGCTTTTTGTTACTCCAAGCCTAGATTACACAGTTTGTTTGACTCTCTTTCGAGATTCTTCTTTTCTTTGAGGGATTTCGTCATCGGTTTGAGTCTTGATTGTGTGTGTTTGAATTGAGTGAACTTGCTTGTTTCATCTCTCTCTTTTTCATTTCTCGAATTGGTTTTTTCATTAGTTTTTCATTCATTTAGTGCATTTGCTCTAATATATTGAAAAATACAAAAACAAAATCTTTTGCATTTTGATTGGCATAGTGAAAATTGAAAGCTCTTTCGCATTTCTATTGTTATATAACTCTAGAAGAGAAGTTTTCTAGTTTCATTAGCTTGCATTGGAAAAAGTACTAGATGTTTTTATGTGTTTGTTTTGTTGTCATTTGAAAGCTCTCCACTCTCCCGCAGATAGCTCTTCATTTAAAAAAATGATATTTTGTGGCATGTAGTTTTGCATTTAGAGGTTTTATGAGATCCAAAATTTGATAGGGCCTTGAAATCGAAATGTAAATTGAATACCAGCTTTAAAATTTACTGAATTAATCTAAGGCAACATTGAAACATTAACGGAATATCTAGTAGTCTAAGGTAGAGACATGTTCTGGCGTCTTTAAACCTAGTAGCTGTCATTTTCCATTTGGCTTTAGACAGCTCTAGTACAGACTTGTGCTCCCCGTACCATTGCATATATAAAGGGAGACCCCATTAGGTTGAAAATCCTTTATCCATAGGAAGCCGAGTCTGCCACCTTTTACCCATGATACACCAGACACAACATTCGAGGAGATTAACTGCATGTACATTAAGTCCTTGCTTGATTTATCTTTCATTTTTACCAAGGTGTATATGGAAGTTCATGGATATCTGGTACACCCATTTACCTATATTACCAGAGCAATCATTTTTATATTTACTGACTCGCTAAATTTGAAAAGAACATCAAGCGCTTGTCCTTTCACGCTTGTTTCCAAACTGAAAGTGATAGAGTCACCTTTTACTCGTTTCTAGACTCTTAAAACAGGAAACAGTGAAATTTCCAGTTTCAAAGTGGTAAAATTAATCACCTACGATCACACGCCCATTTAGAGATTGATTTTTCAGCCTGTTGTTGTTTGCCTTGGTTTTTGCCCGTGTGTCTTTTTTTTTTTATCTCTTCCTCTTTTCGTTACATTCACAGTGGCGGAACCGTCAGATTCTTCTACTGGTAGTCCTTATACAGACGATTCATCAGAAGTATCTCAATCCTCTGCTGAGTATCAGAAGCCTGTTGTATCCGAGTTTCCTAACGGGGGACCGGTTATATCTGAACTTCCCTTTGGAGGACCGGTTGATTTCAGTTGGCCCTTGTCTAACGCTTGGTTTGGATTTGGAGTAGGGGAACACTTCCCTCCTCTTACATCAGGATCACCTTTTTTGGCTGTTGTCATACCTCCTAGTCCTCGTTGTCTTTTAGAAGATCTTATGGCAGGGTTAGATATGGACTCATCCAATCCTTCTCCTAGTCAGGGGATTCATACTTCTGGTGAAGATTACCAAGTTTTTCCCGAAGAAATCCTCGAACCTTCTATTATGTCTTCACCTGGTCCTTCTCTCCTAGCTGGATATAGGTCTTTAAGTCAGGTCATGGCTGCTATTTCCTCTATGGGAGTATCGATTCCATCCACGAGGCCGACCATTCCCATGTTATGGATGTCGCCATCGACGCCTCTCACAACATCCCCTTTTGTTACGTCAGCACCTATTAGACCTACTGTCTACATAGCTGCATCTACGCCTTCTGTCACTACTCAGTCAAATAGGACCTCGTTATTTCCTGAAGGCATTTATATAGCTTCTGCTATTCCCGAGAATATTTCTCCCGAGGAGTATCGACTGTCTTTGCAGTCGTCAATCTCCAAGGTTGGTCAATCCTCTCAAGATCTTAACCGTCCTTACTTTTCCCATTATGGAGTGGATGGTGCCCCGATTTATGTATTTCCATATCAATACAATGAGTAAGGAAACCCCCTTCATTTCCCTCCTCCTGAGGCTTATCAGTATATTAATGGTTTTCTGTCTACCCAACCTGGGCAGCCTTCCGATCAACAAGGGAAACCCCTTCAGGGACAACCTTTGTTTCAGCAAGGCTATGCTTCAGGACCACAAGGACAACCCTTCTAGGGACAACCTTCAGCCTAGCTAGGTTATGCATATGACCCGCAAGTACAACCCTTACAGGGACAAACTTTAGTCCAACATGGATTGTTTTACGGTCCGCAAGGGTAGTCTTACAATCCTCAAGGTCAACCTCTGTAACCTCACCCTGTGGTCCAACTAAGTCAACCTCAAGGATCGGCAGGGCAACTGGGGTACCAACTTGGACCACCGTATGGTCCTGGGGGGAAAACCATACTTCTGAACCTTTAGTGCAACCTCAAAAACCTCATTTTCAAACTGGTCAAAATGTTGCACAACTTGGGCCATCTTATGGTCTTGTCATAGGTCAACTTCGTTATCAGGCACAACCTGGCCCTTTTTTTCCATTAGGAAAATTTTCTCAGCCAGGGAAACCTGGTGTCCCTCATCAACTAAGTCAACCTGTTCAACCAGGGCAAATTGCACAATGGAATTACCAGAAATGTCCAAATTGACCAATTATCTAATTCTTCACAATCCATATTGGCCTCCAGTTCCAACAAAGGTGCCCGATGATTTTCCTAAGTTTGAGGGTAAATCTCGAGAAGACCCCCAAGCACATGTCATGACATACCATTTGTGGTGTTCTTTGAACTCTTGGATAGATGACTCGATTTGTCTACATATTTTCCAACGCACTCTCACGAGTGCTACTGCTAAGTGGTACATAGAATTACCCCATGGTATTTTTCAAGATTTTAATACTCTAGCCATGGCATTCCTGACGCATTTCCAGTTACCAATTCGTTATGAAGCCGGGACACATCTCCTGACATCTCTGAAATGGGATAAAGACACTCATATTTTAGATCATATTCATGAATGGAGACGTCATCGTCATTTGATCAAGTTTGACATTCCTGATTAGCTTCTAACTCACTGGTTCACTACCTCCTTTGTTAATAAGATTGCACAAGACATTGCCATGGGGGCATGTGTAACCAAGGAACAAGCCATTGCTCGTGCCCAATACCTTGATTTAGTGTACTCCCAGTCTGGCACGTTATACGATATCTTGACTGATGCCCCGCGACCAGGGACCTCTAAGGCACTCGCTACTCCATCGGTAGACAGTGTTATTGGTTCCGTCTCTCAGACTTCATGCAAGTCTTCTAATGGGAAGCAGAAATAGAATTCTTCCAACAATTCTGATCCTCTAGATACTCTAGATTCTGGTAAAATCGTAGAGGTCAATACCATCTGTTCTAATCCTGCAACCAAGACTTCCAAAGGGAAGAAGAAGGGCAAAGGCAAAGCCAAATCCGATGCCCCAAAACTAGAATCGTCCAAGCCACGTGCTGGTGATGGTTCACAACGGAAACTGAAGTACCCTTGCCTGATCTGTGATGAATACCACTACACCAAAGATTTTCCTAGATGATCCGAGGTTATTCAACTTCTTAAGGGCTCTAAGGAAACTCCGGCAGTCCTTAAAGAACCTTTTCCATCTCAGCAGACCTACATGGTTGAGCAATCGTTACCATCTGCACCATTTGGGTCTCAGGTTTTCATGATGAATGGTACTTCACCTATTTCTATTGCCACTCGGTTGAAGGATTATGTCAGATCACAACAAGCGACTGGGAAGGAAGTCGTTGATGGCCCTCATCCCCCACCTGCCTCTGGCTCCTTGGAAATTGAAAGGCCCAGTGCTGAACCTATTGTATGGCCACCTTCCAAAGGTGTTCTCCGAAAGTCTTCCTATAATATGAACGCCCATGCTGCTTAGCATTACAACATTGTTGAAGATTTAGCACAGGCGCCTTCCACGATGTCTATGTTGGAAGTACTTTAGAGCTGTCCATCCCAACAGAAAGATTTGTTATCTACAATCGGCGGAATTGATCCTGCCAACTCTAGCCTTCTCACCTTCGATCTAGATAATTTCTTCCCCCGACTTTCGCACCAGATCGCGCTTGTTATATAAGTCGGCATTAACGGCCTCAACATTCATAGAGCCATTGTGGATGAAGGTGCCTATACCTGCGTTATATCATCTGCTTGCTAGAAGGCCATTGGCTCTCCGACCCTCAATTCATCTCCCAATGCCCTTGAGGCATTCTATGGAAGGTAATAAAAACCCTTGGGTGTTCTCGCGAGTCTCTTGATTACTTTACAAGGTAAGACAATCAACATCGAAGTGGAAGTGTTTGATGCCAAACTCAAATACAATATTCTTCTCATTCACAGTTGGACCCATGCCATGTTATGCGTTCCATCCACCCTCTTTCGGCTTTTGAAGTTTCCACATGAGGGCAAGATTATTATTGTCGATCAGTTGTCCTTCTTCACCTGATCCTCTGAGAACAACGTACTGTACATGGATCAAATTCCTAATCCCCCCGACAGTATAGGAACTGGTTTTTTCAAAGACCTCATTCTCATGGGTATTTTTCCCATTCCACCACCGAACATTGTTCAAGTCAATATGATCTCCAGGTCAGATGACCTGTGGATCGTCCCTTCTCCTGAACAGGTTGCCTCTTTTGGAGAATTGATGCCTCTGACCCCAATTGAAATCAATTATTGTGAGATCATTGCCACATTAAATCCTCCTCCTATTGATAATGCTCCTTTGAGCATGGCTCTTGATGTTTATTCTCAATCCCCTTGGCTCGGCGATGCAGATTCGCCTGATCCTTTGAGAGAAATTTTTCCGTCTGAAAAATATATCGTGGAGACTATGTCTCTCGAAGACCTGCCATGGAGAGATGGACATCATCGTTCATCATTCATGCCCAGCCTAGGGTAAATTTCTAATTGTCTCGAGCGTTTTTCATCTCAGGTTCCCTCTCCGCCTCTCTAAATGCCAATATTGACTCATGAAGTATTTTTGGAAGGAAATATGAATAATATCACCCAAACAATGCCTATCGACATCTCCATTAAACCGAGGGTTGTCAAGAACATCCATGTGGGATTCACTTGTTCTCTCGATGAGATTCAAGTGTACACTAGCCTTTTCCATGAATTTTGTGATGTTTTCGCGTGGTCCTATGAAGAGATGCCTGGGATCGATCCCAATATCGTCGTGCATGAAATTCCCACCTATCTTGGTGCGAAGCTTGTGCGCCATCGTCTGCGCCCAGTGCATCCTCGAAAATCCACTCCTATAAAATCTGAAGTTGAGAAACTTCTTAAAGCGGGTTTCATACCGATCCCTCTGACAAAGTGGGTTTCCAATATTGTCCCTGTGGATAAGAAGTAGGGCACAATTTGAGTCTGTGTTGACTATCAAGATATCAATCGGCCCTGCCCTAAGGACAAATATCCCACCCTCTTTATAGATCATATCATTGATGATTGTGCGGGGAGTGAGATATTTTCCCTTATGGATGGATTTTTGGGTTATAATCAAATCAATATCCTTCCATCCGATCAAAAAAAGACCACTTTCATCTATCCGTGGGGAAAATTTGCCTACAAGAAGCTCCCTTTTGGCTTAAAAAATGTTGGGGCTACCTTCCAGCTTGCCATTTCTTACGCCTTTCACGACATACGTAATTTTGTTCAGTCGTATCTAGATGACCTTCCGACTCATTCAGCTCTATGCAAAGACCATACAGAACATCTCCGCCATATTTTTCTCTGCTACAGATGTTACAACATTAGGCTTAATCCTCACAAGTGCGTCTTCTGCATTGACTCAAGTCAGCTTTTAGGATTCATTGTCTCTAAAGACGGAATTCGCCTTGACCCTATCAAGGTCAAGGCTATTGTTAATCTCCCATCCCCATCCTAACTGCATCAACTTCAGAGTCTTCAAAGGAAATCAAATTTCTTACATCGCTTTATCCCAAAATATGTAGAGGTAGCTAAAGGGTTTATGCAACTTCTAAAACAGCACGTCTCTTTTCGTTGGGACGAGATTGCTCAGCAATATTTCGATAACCTTAAAACGTTGCTCGTCAACGCTCCATTAATATGTCCTCCCAACTATCATCGCGACTTTACCCTCTATTTGGCTATCACATTCAGCACAATTT